>NW_010584374.1:371729-540538 GCF_000705375.1 Tinamus guttatus | reverse complement strand
AAATCCCCCTAAAATCAATAATCTGCATATTCAGGAATATGCTGGAAACCGCCACCCCCACGCACCCCCTGCCCTCGGTCTGTCTCTCTTGTATGTGGTGAGCGGCGGCCACGCTGGCTCCTCGGAAGGCAACGCGGTGCTTAGAGGTTCTGCGGCACCGGCAAGTAGATGAAATAAAAATAAGTGCTAGGAAAAAAAAAAAAAAAAAGAGTCCGCGTTGTAATTAAAACTGCAGCGAAAGTTCGGGAACTGCGGCGCAGCCTGGGCTCTGCCAGGTGGTCTCTTGTTCCCTGCCATTTGTTCCAGGCATCTCAATTTGGGAAGCAAATTCTGTATTTAAGTTATACTGCGTTTGTATCTTTTTTTTTTTTTTTTTTTGATCGAATGGGTTCCACTGTGAAAGTGGCACTAAAAAAAACACGCTTGTGTGATCCAGCAGCCAAAATAGTTAAAAGAGGGCTAGGAGAGCTTTAGTGCGTTGCTGCAGAGTCATGTTGACTGATACAGGTCTGTTTTTGACTGTGCAAAAATAAAAATCTGTTACATTAATCCTTATCACAGCAATGAATTCCACTTTGGCTAGGACGATCTTTATGTTTTTCACATGCTTTATTCTACTCCAGTATTTTCAGAACCTAAACTTTTCAAAGTAAACCAAAACACCATGTAGTCATTGTATAAATGCTGGTATCAAGCTGTATTTTGCTGATATTAAGAAGTAAGCTACAAAAATAAACCGACTTGCCATTGTCTAGTCTTCTGCCAAATTAAGCTTGTTCTCAGTTCCTCTTCTCAGAAGTCTCAGAAGTGATATACTGAACTATTGCCAGCCCTCTGAATATTTAATACTCATTTAGATACTCATTTAGGGATCACTAAGCCAGAATCCTCTATGTAGTAGAAGCATGTATAACAAACATTATAATGCTTTAATACAAACATGGGAAGCTACTTATTTGAAGAAGTTTGAACAATTTTACAGAATTGGTTGCTCTGTCATTATTCCGTCATTCACTCACAGACACAAATAATAAACACTGATACTGTGTCAGCATAGTATCTGCTGATACAATCCATGAGCTAATCAGAATGTGCAAAGATTAGAACCAAACAAAGGTAAAACAGGGGAAAAAAGCAAAAATAATCTTGCAGAGAAGAGGATAAAAAATGATGCATGCTTTTAGAAGAAACATTTGACTGCAGTCTAGAAGATGCTCTGGTCTTTCATTCCAAAAAAGTAACGATCTAGTGGCATACTGGTACAATACTTTAGAAGACAATGTAAACACTTTAAATTTGGTTTCCATAATGGCTTACAAAGACGATTGTTAAACACAAAGTGCTAGCTTTCATAGGTAATAGGCAATAATAACAGAATATTTCGTCTTTGGACTTAAGGTTTACTCTCTTGATCTTTGAAAATATAATACAAGAGACATTCAAAATATGATGAATTTTCCAGTTTTCCTTCTTCATTTTAAGAAGAAATTTAACTAGCACCTATCAAGAGTTATAACACACTGAAATTCCATATTTACCTAGAAAGAGGTTTGACTTCAAGGACTGGCTTCTTGAACTGTATCTCTTCAGTACAGATCATCAACAGGGCAACACTGACATGCCTCCAGTCTAGAAGAATTGTTTTCCACTAAATCCTCCATGCACGTATTGTTTCATCTGCAGGTGTCTTTCCTGTAACTGTGACAAAATGTATCAAATTCTAGAAAAAAGTTCTTGTCTTTTTCATTGAAGCATGTCCACTGCATAGGACACTGAAAAAATAAAAAGAGTCATCATTTTTTTTCATGTCTTACATGAAGCTGTCCTTAAACCTAGCCCTCAGAAGAGAAATGCTCTCTTTATTCAGATTTTCAAACCAAGAGAGCAAACATTAAACATTTGGTCACACCGGAATGAATACTAGTCAGATGCTGTCCTATTTGTCCTGCGTTTGTAAAGTACAGAAAATTAAATTAGATCAGAGCTATGCCCAGAATCTCTTTTTTTCTTCCTCCCTTTTCTCACCTTGCCCACCAACTGCCTCTTTTTTTTTTTTTTTTTCCCAAGCCATTCAGGTTTGGAGGAATAAATTCATTGTTACAATAACTCATAGACAAACTGAACACCAGGTGAAATATAGTTCTCCCAAATCTGACAGGAAAACTCATAGGATGGAAACACCCAGAAGATTAAACCCACTTCATTTATATTATGCTCCAAAAAGCATTACTTGTCACTTTCCCCATGTTCCCAGAATATACTCGGCAATTGCTAGGTGGCTGTAATATAGAAAATTTCCAGTTTTCCAGATGATGAGCTCTGACTCAGTACTCCTACTGATACAGCTCAATGTGCCGCATCCATTTACTTTATGTGGTGGTAAATCGAGGTTCTTTTTCCTTCCACCACAGCATGTTAAGAACAGTTTTGTGCCTTCTTCTCTAGGCTACCACACCATGTTCTTCCTAGCCCACCACCCATCCAATCTCAGATCAGGCAGCAGCACTTCTACCCTAACGTTTTTCTAGACCAGCTCCTTATTTCAGCTGCTGCCCAAGTGTACCTGCTTCCCTAAGAAGACAGGCAGCCCGGATCCCCCTAAATGCTGCTGCTGCCTCTGCCCAACCTTGACTGTCCTCCATTTTATTGGCTAAATAAGTCTGAACAGCTGTCATAGAGCTCTTTCACTTCGCGTCAAAGTAGTTTCTACAAATTACTGCTAGAAAAAAAAATGTCTTGTTCTATACATGCAAAATCCTTTAGAAGAGTTAGTGATGCGATGAAGCAGATTTTGCTCCATTTAAAATCAAAGGAGTGTCGTCAGTCTATATAATGGAAAACTGAATTTGCTGTAATAAAGCTAGCAGTTATGAGGGAAGATCAGTGTGGGTCCCTTAATGTTTACAGTTGAAAACACACAAGTCAAAGGCAAAGTTAGGATAGCTCATGATGACTATAACTATGAGAAGCAGAAAGGAGATAAAACAGCTTCATAACTAAATTTAACAGTGATGTATGTTCTAATAGGAAAGCCATAGAATGCTATTTATTGCCCACAGTAGCTATGGAAATATCACATAAAACATTTAACATGCAAGAATATTATGCTAATGAGAAATCTGTGTTAAATAGCCCTTCTGAACTATTCTCTGCCAAATATATTACAAGTAGCTAGAAAGTTATACTAATTCTAGGCATTCATCTTGCTTTGATTTGCTATGCACGGTGAAAATCAACACAGTCCAAGAAGGTACTTTAATATTCTGGGCCTCTCTGAGAGCTCTGCAAAATTCCCAGGTGGGAATCAGAGACAAAAGAAACAGGGACAGAACTACATCAGTAATAAGTGCAAAATATGCTTTAGTTAAAACTATTAATTTGGTATTAACATTTACTTAGGGATATTAATTTACCAATGAGCAATGCAATTCACCTCAGTGCATTGCATAAGTGGGGAAGACATAAAGTTCCTTGACATGGGATCCAAAAGACAGAGGGAAATCATCTAGGAGTGGGAAGGAATGATTCATGGTGGCAACGGGAGAAGTGTGGCCAGACCGCTAGCAAGCTTGGAAGATGTTATAATCACACATACTATGTGCAAATAGTATGTGCAAATTATACTGCAAAGGTAGTGCTTCCATCTAAGACTAGAAAACCCTGGAGAAAAAGCCTGATCTCCCAGAACAAGTTCTCCCTCAAGGAATTTACCTTGTCTGAAATCACTAGGGCTGAATAGCAATTGCCTATAAAAACAACTGATATCCTCACATTTTATCTTTCTTCTCAGGTTAAATTCTCATTCTTCTATTAATAGAGCCCTGGAAAATATTTTTTTTTCCTTCTTTAGAAAGGAGTATCTGAGAGTCATACATAGTCATAATGTATGGACAACATTTTAAGAGACTAGACTGCAGGTAAATTGACAGTTTCAATTTGATATTAATTTAAAATCTTCCCAGACCTAGTGTTTTGAACATATAAACTCTCCACTTATTGATTCAAGAATGAAAGAGATTTTCCTTCTTATCACTTTCTTCATGACTTACTTTTTCTGGTATCTTTATAGCAGATATGATCATAACAGCAAACATCCAACTCCAGCAAAGTCACACTAGTGTACCAATTCCATGGAAATACAATTTTTTAATAATACTCTCTTAATTCATCTGCTGTCCTTTAAATTGATGCATATAATAAAAAGAACTCCAAGTTTCACTTAAATAGAATAATTCTAATCTAGCAAACTAGAAAATCATCAGATTTATCTGCTTTGCAATTGATTGCAGCTGCCTATGGATTTACAAAGTGGATGGCCATGACCACGTAACTCCCTGAAAAGCAAGCACCCATTTTTTTCTACAAATAGCTAAAGTCTTATTTACCTTTGCACTTACTAGTCTGTTTTCCAATGCAACCATTTTCCTGGACCAGACCTACACTGAGACACATTTGCTTATTAAAAGCGATGGCAATAAAACTGGCATATGCTTCTAATAACTGCATTGCAAATCCATATAATTTCTTAATTAGTTAACCACATCACTTCCATGATATTGAATCACTGCAGCTCTATATGAACATCGGCTTCTGCCTGCTTATGCTTCCCTCTCTAGGCAGGTGGAAGGGATGCTACAGGATGCTCTTTCTGTCCTCTGCAAATCATAACACCAGCTTATAACACTGCAAATCTTTTTATGCGCTGATTGTCTTCTAACACTAGGTCGTATTTTGGATGACTTTGCCTCTAACTTCCATATAATATACACATTTATGAAGTGGCTATACAAGCATAGTAATGAACAGGATATTAACATGGGTAGCTACCTAAGCAAGAGTTGTAGAATATCTTGGAAGTACTACAGAGATCCCAAGTAATACATAAGCAAAGACCAAAGTGAATTGTAGGTCAGATACAAATCATCAGCTATCCCTGTGATACTGCCCTGAACTTGCAGAGGATGAAACTTATTAACTCCAGTGCAGTGTGTGTGAGCACCAAGTGTGAGCACCAAGCCTTTGTCACCATTCAGTAGGCATCTTTCTAGCGATGAGAATCTGGTGCTCCTAGATGATAAGCATAAATAGAAAACCTTGAGCCAAGACAATCTCATAGATGTCTAATGGCTGGGACAGTAGCTCACATGAAAAAAAAAAAAAAAAAAAAGTCCTCACTGGTAATTGTTTTGGTTAGTGGAAAGACTTTTGTCAAATGCATGATGTTATGCAAAAAAGGCACTGAAACAGCTTTTTATAGTTTCATACTGAATAATTTGCCACTTCTTGAGGTAACACAGCAATTTATTTCTAAACTGTCTTTTCCGCTCTGTCTGTTCAGCCTCGTAGATTTTAATTTAGCTTTTTCAAGAGGGAAGCATCAGCCGCGAAGCTCAGATTCAGATTTGGGTCCCAACTTCCCCAGAATCTGCTGAATGGCCATATCAATAGTTTTGGTTTAGGATCCTCTTTATACTTCTTTCCTGCTTACTGGACAAAGAAGGAGGTGGTATCTCCTGTTTTGGTTCTGATCGGATAGTGTGAGGGTTGCATTCCATCGTCTTGCTTGATTGTGAGGGCTGAGTCAAGGATGAAGATCAGCATAGCTATGGAAAAACACATACCAAAGCTTCTAAATAGAAGTCATGCTTCAGATTTGAGTGGTCCTTTCCAGTTAAGGCTTTTTTCTTTATTTCTCTATGCTAAAGGATTATATTTTGAATACGTAATATAGAGGATATCCCTTATGTGTGAAGTGAGTAGTTTTATTAGTAGATCTAATACAAGGTTGAAATTATTTTCTCACCACATTTATTTAATCATGGAGCCATACACCCCAATTGCTTCACAGGTGCATAAAATACAAAGACTAAATCCTTACACATGGTTCAACATCCTTTTCCTGCATCTCCACACGATGAGTTCTCATTTGTTATTAGCAATGACTGATTCTTAAACAAGCAGGAGTTGGAACATTTTATTGCCAGTTATAAGATGAATGAATGATTCCTGAAAATAGGTAGGCCAAGATACAAGGCAGTAGCTGGTAGCCACTTCATCAATTAAGAAAATCAATAAGAAAAAAAAAAAAGAAGAAGAAAAGCTGGAGGAGCAACAACTTGCACTTGCTCTTGGAAACTGCAAGTCTTAAAAGTAAAATCTTTGCATTCTTTTTCTCTCCTGACATTAATCTTCATAAAGGATGAATCAATACCATCAAGTCAAAAATGAGAACTGGACAAAGAATACCATCACCATTTTTGTTTCTTACAGTTTCTGTGGATTATTTATTAAGTTTAAACCAATGCAGGAAAAGTAAAATTATAAGCAGGGTAGAAAAGTCTTGCAGTCAATTTAGGGCTCTTGACAGAACAGGATGTGATTCCCATCTGATCCTGAGATGTTACTGCAATGAATATTATCAATAATAATTAATAATGCATAAAATAACCTGACACACAACCTGACATGTCAGAAGAGAGGATCATAACAGTTCCTTTCTGGTTTTAAAGTCAGTGAGGTAGCTTAGGCTCCGATTCCATGAATCTATCAACATGCAGGTTCTTTATCTAGCTAGCGTGTATTGGAAACTGGGCAGTTACTCATCAGGATTTCCTGGTGAGTCCAGAGAAATAAACATTTATGTGGTCAACCCTCTCAATTTTGCATCACCATTTTATGTTCCAGGTGGAAAAATAATTTGGAGGGATCTTGATACCTTCTGCTGCCGGGGAAGTGTGCAAAAGTGAGATACGAGCCATGTGCTTGGGCGAGGGGTGCCAAAGCAGGTGACATCAAAGACATGGACTTGGTGGGGCTCTGAGGGGAGCCGCATTGTGACTAGGAGCAAGTACTCAAGTGTCTCCCAAAGTGTTCATTTAGGGAATTCGCATTTTGCTACTGAGATAGATTGAGTTTGTTTCTTTTTTAATTTTGCCATTCATTTTTAATTTGTCAGATAAGCCAAGGGAAACAACTTTATTGCCCAAATGTCTCCTTCCTCTGGTATCTTTTAAAAAACTGCTTGAACGGGAGGCAAAATGTCTTTATTTTTTTAATATATAAGAAGACTATAAAAGAGCACTAACAACTTCAGCACAGGGAATTTTCGGGGGAATTAATGACTAGCTGAGGTTAATGGTCCTCAGCTTCACATTGGCCCATCAACTCTCCCAGTCAGTCATTAATTCCCAGGAAATGCCTTCTGCCTTGATTGTTATTGCTTTAGTACATTAAATTCAAGTTAAAGGCTTGACTTAATGTTTAGCTACTATAAGGTAAAACACAAGGAAGTGTTCCCACTGGACATATTCCCTGTCAAATATATTTTTATTTACCTTGTGTTCTATAGGTATTTAAGTAGAGGAATTGAATGCCAATTTACTTATCTGCTTTGTTTTTACTGCTCGTAATAGAACACAAAAAAATCCTCTATACTCCAACTTTATGCCTCCAACTTTGTCATTTATTTAATATTTCATTAAAGAGATCTGATCTAAGTTCAAGTATAATTGAATGTGTGAAATACAGAAATGACTACATTTAATGCAAAAGAAAAAGATTAAAAATTAATCAGAATGAGTTTTGTTGTATCTAATTAGTATCATAATAGTTGTATTACAGAAAAAAAAGATACTATGGTTATTTACAGGCTCAAGCTTGTAAGTAAAAAAAAAAATCAATGAACATTCTGGCCTCAAACCAACTCAAAGGTGGAAATCTGATGATGCCAATTGTTCTTGTGAAATTCCTGCCATCACAACCTCCCTTACAGAGAAAAAAATGCTGTTGATAGGATTTTTTTCTGACATGTTCTGATTAACTCGAGTTGCATTTGAAAAAAAAAAACTTAGATTTACAGTCAGATATGAACTAAAGCTATGGTTTCATCTTTCTCTGCAGGCTATAAATTAAGAAAAAGATTGGGAAGTTTAGTTCTGAATTTGTGTTTATTTATTCAGCATTTAGTTCATGCTTTTAACTTCTCTGTTAGTGTTATTTTTTTTTCTTGGGTTATTTTCTATGTTACTTTGGATACATCTGACTTACTGTAATGTAACTGTATATTAATGTGAGGTTTGATTTGATATGTAAATAAAAGCACATCAAAGTACTACTAGATTTCTGCGTTAAGTTTTCAGAGGTCTAAAAAATGTCACATTGCCCCTGTCATACATTGTTCAAGACAGTATATACTTGGAAGTCCTTGGAATGTGAGATGATGCTAAGTCAGGCTAAAACATGAGACAAAAACTGCTTATAAAGGATTCAGACAACTTAGTCTGTATTTTGACTGATACTTTGCTGATGAATGACTTTGTATAAGTCACCTAAATTATCTCTGCATCAGTTTTTCCAGACTGTGAAATGAGAAAAATACTTGTAAGGTAAAGAGAAAAGAAAAGGCTATTGTTATTTTGAATGTGATCTTCTACAGTGGCAATTAGGCCAGTACAAAGCTCGTAGTATAACAGTGCCCTCCAATCAATTCCCCATTATTTAGGATCAGGGCTGGGACAATCCATGCCCTGAGATTATGCAGGCATTGGGAAGCACGGCATGGAGATAGCCACACTGCTCTGGTACACTTGACCTTGATGTGGAGCCAAGGTCTAGAACCCAAAAGACTCCTGCAGAGTCACTGGATATCTCTTCACCCAACACTGCAAAATGTGGATTACTCACCTGACATAACAGGTGAGTCACAGCAGGTGTGTAAGACATTCTATCTGCAAGAATAATGTGGTAAAATCTCCAAACTGGCTTATTCCTGCACAGTTAGAACATACCAAGTGTATCAGTCCATACTCATCCCACAGCCCATGAGGGGAACCAGGAGTACAAGCAAACAAATAAAGAGAAAAAAACATAGAGAGGAAGAAGTGTCAGCAATCAGGAATGACCATGGATTACAACTATTCTGAGTGCTCCTGCATTAGCTGGCCTGAAGGCCTTGGGAGGTTTTCCTGCGTTGTTCCTTCATCCAGTGCCCATGTGAAGATGGGCTTTCTATAGCTGGGAAGAGCCCTTGGACTGCTTGTCAGCCCAGAGTAGCTTCAGCTCTAATTCACAAACATGAACTACTTTATAAGAAAAAAGTCCACAATTCTGCATCTGTGTTTCTGACTCCAAATTCCCATTATACAGAACAAAACTGTTCTACAGTATCCATTATTAAAGCTGTTTTTTGATGAAATCCTTGCAATATGTTGAATAATCTGTCCGGGACATATATATCAGTGATGTTGACTGTTACAAAGCTGCCGGCTTTATTTTGGATGGGCCACCTTTACCTTTTTCAGTTGTCCGTTCTTCCCCCAGCCTCAGTGTCCTCCTTTTCACTGCACCACTGCTTTGTTAGGAGACATGACAGGGGACAAGCATCACACCATGTCACGTGGTAGAGGAGAGGCAGTGGCTTTGGGTGTATCGTAACCCACAGGCCATCCTGCAGCACTGGGGTAAACAGAAGGCCTGCTGTTGCAAAAGCACCAGCTGTGTTTTGGCACAGATGTGGTGCTGAAGCTGCACATACGAACAAATGCTGGGGTGTAGATTAAGGATGGAGAAATGAGGCAGGGCTGCTGAAGGCAAAAGACCAGGACCAGGGTGGGTTCATCTTGCATCTTGATTTGGGACGGGCATGGTGCCCATCTGCATGCTGCTCAGGCTGCAAAGGTTCATGTGAAATTAAATCAACCACACTCACAATTTGACAGATGGCCACTTCCCCCTGTGTGAAGCAGCAGTCTCTGTATGCAAAGGAAAAGTGACTCTGAGAACAAGGATACAGGCCAAGCGCTGAGGAGTAGGTTTCTAGTGAGTACAGGGAGAGGTTGGGATCAGCAGGATGTGGGTCTAGCTGGAAGAAGGGCAGCAAGTACAACAGGATGTCACAGCTCTCAGCATACACTGTTTTTGGAAGCAGCTCACACTACGAGACAGTGAGGCTGCATCGTGATCAAAACCATTATTTGCATCCTATTTTAGAGTCTGTCTTTTTTGGATGCAGAAGAAACCTTCCCAATGCTAACTGCACAGTAAACCAGTTTCAGGAATTATGCCCAAGTCTTCAGTCAGCCTGACACAAGAGCTCTCTGAGTGACTGTAAACTAATCCCATCCATCTCAGCAGAGTGCTCAGACTGAAGTCTAATGATGATAATTGAAATGTCAATATTTGTTATTTAACATCATAGCAAACAAACAGAATTTATCTCTATGCTTTTTCTACATTTATGAAAAGGAAGTGTTTCATCTACCACAGTAAGTAGGCACAGTGTCAACAAATTGCTAGAACTGCTACAGATCTTCACCATAAGATTGTATCTGAATCAAAGTGTTGCTTAGTTTCTATTAAAGACATCCTCAGTTTTACTGTTGATACCACAAACTCAAGCATTTACTAGCTTGCTACCCCCAGCAAGCTGCAAAAATATTCACGTTTAATATTTTTGAATAATTAGATTTTAATTATTTTTTAAATTAATAATGCATCCTATAATAATTTACTTTATAATATTTTTTACAACATTCTGACTTTGCCTTAATACGAATAATGGCATCACAGCAGAAACGGAGAAATAGGGGGCATTCTGAAATAGATTGCACTGAATATAATAACAATTAATAACAAACAAACAGCACAGCTGCTCTCCAATGGCTCTGGATTGCACAGGGAACAATGAAAAAATATGTGTCGTGAGAGCCTGTTCTCATAATTGTCCACTTTCTCTCCATACAAACTGTGGGTGATATGTCACAAGGTATCTTAAGCAACATTAGTACACCTAACTAAAGTATACTCATAGCTGATCCAAAACAGGGAGGTTATGTCTGAGGAGCTGCAGGTCAACCGTAACCATCTGAGCTTCCTACTCTGGGAAAGCAAAGCCTAGCATAGGGTGGGTGATACGCCAACCAGCCTCAACCACGCTCTGCAATGGCATCCAGTGCTCTGCAGCTCTTCCCTGGGTATGG
Source organism: Tinamus guttatus (assembly GCF_000705375.1). Next base: position 529,562 of record NW_010584374.1, on the reverse strand, counting down.
GTGGTTGTGAGGTAGCCTCACCCCTAGAGACCTCCCTGTCCATGAGCACGCTTTTAGGGTTGCAGAGGAAAATTAGCATTCCTTCACAAAAGGAAAATCTGTCTTGGCCCTCTCAGAAATAGGCAGATGCTATTCATGCCCTTTGCCAGATCTGGTCTGGGATAGAGAACAAACTGAGTAACCAAATTATACCAAAGAATTTTCACTGAAGTGAGAAGGATGGCTCTTCAGGACCGCATTTCACATCTCCAGTTCATGAGACTCCTTCTCAGCCCAATCCCTCCTCACTTTGCCACTTTCCCATCCATGCAGCCTCAAGGGGAAGCAGGTAAAGCCCAGACACGCAAGACTGCTGGCTCATCAGTGCTGCCACGGGTCCATCTCAGCTCTGGGAAGTCAATGCTCATTAGGATGGGAACACAAATACATGTCACTGCCAGCCCCACCATGGCCACGATGGGAGTTCGCCTTCCTCCTTTTCACTCAGGAAGAAAATCACCCAATGCAAGTCATGCTTGCAACCATTTTATTAATACAATTAAAAAGCAACTACAGCAGAAAAAAGCACCCACACTCTTGAGATGCTTTTTCACATCCTCCATCTCACCTCATCCATGCTAAGCTTTTCCAAAAGAACACAAGTTGATAACACTACTGGCCGGCCACGTTTTCCTCTTGCCAGCTAGTTCTGCTTAGCTAGCAAACACAGGGTATTATGCAAGCTCTTACTTTCTTGTTTCAAATGAAACTTTGCTAAACACAGTTCAAAATTACAAATAGTTTATTATGAAGTTATCCCAAGCAGGTAAAAAGAACACTTCTGCAGTAAAATTATTCTCATTCAGTTACAGTTTTTCTCTCCCTTTCCACTGCCACTGCTCTTCAAACATGCTGCTTGTGAACCTATTAGCTCACAGGGGCCTTGATGTGGTTTCATGTGCTCCTTGCCTTCTAAGGACTCTACCTGCATGTTTTGAACATTTCTGGGTAGACTGCGTCATGTGACACCCAGGCACCGTATATCTTGCCCAATAGCTGTTATATACATGTGGTTATATTGAGGTCTGAGTTATGGTTGTCAGACTATGTCCTGCAGCCCCTTACTGGGTGCCCGTATTTTATGATATTAAGAATCAACTAATACCCAGGCAAACACTTTCTGAGGATGGCAGCACAACAGGGCTCCGATCTGCTTTGATGGATTATCTGGAACACAGAGATTGTCTTCTAGGACCCATAAAATGACAAAAAAAAATGCTCTCTTTAGAGATGTGCTTAGGTGTCTAATACTGTCTTAATTTATTTTGCCTTCTGCCTTGCTTAGCTGTACAGATCTGCCTGCCTGAAATTTCCTCACACTGCTGCTCTCTGGCTAAATCCAAGCCTCAGTGCTTGGATTAGCCCTCAGTGCCTGTGTGCAGGGAGACCATCTCCCTGGTGAAATTCATTCTCATCCCTAATCTCTTTTCCTACGTTCATATTTACATCAAGAAAATTTTCATGCTCCAAACACCATTCATTCTTCCATCCAGTCTCCTTTTATCCAAATCCCTTCTAAATTCACTTCCACTGTACATTGCAGGTACAGCCCGTTGGCATAATGAACTCTCTCACAGCTGTAGAAAGTATCTTTGAATTGTAGGTTCTTTTTAAAACGCCAGGATTAACTGTTACATAGCTGGTCATTTTAGCAGAAAGAACTGTCTAATGGGCTCAGCTGTTACCGCCTGGTGCTTGGCAGATGGGAGAGAGAACTGGGCAGGGCAGCCACATAATGCCATGGGTTACTAGGCTGAGAACAAAAAAACGCAGAACTTCTTTTCCATTTAAATGACACCTCTGGCCTTCACAGTATACAAACAGAAAATATGCATTTGAGGCCCTCTAGTCATACATTTTCCATTAAGAAGTCAAGCTCACGTTTTATCTAGAAAAAAATAAGTTGGTGTGTTAGTGCTAGAAGTAATCTGTTAACCAGAAAAAAACATGTTCCAGCTTCAGGAGCTGTGTCTTTTAAAGACAAATTGCACAATACTTGCAGCATAGACTGATCAATGCTAGTGCGCAACTTCATATATGAATCACTGATGCAGAAACTGTTCTGTATGGAATTTTTTAATCCAGCTTGAACAGCTTGAAATGGTGTAGTGCTGGTAAAAGTATTATGGGTTATGGGTAAAATCAATTGAGTTCTATGAATTTTGTAAATTTTCCCCTACTGCCAATCTTACTATGGTATTTTGTCTCCTAGGGAGAAGATCATGGTTTTGAGATATTTGTCTCAATTAGTTTGCTTGTCATTTTCACACTTTCCCTAGTTAATTGTGCATCTTTTAAAATTAAACTCATGGAAAATAAGTACTATAAGATCGTTTGCAGTAAATTTAAATAGTTAGGTAAAGCTGTTATGACATACTCGACTAATAGGATCTAAGATGATGTGGACATGTATGTTGAGAATGGTCCAAAACATGGGCAAAATCCCATAGAAATCTTACCTGATTGTTTGGCACTTTCCTTTTTCCTTTCAAAACACAGTTTTCCAAATTTGTTTGTGGATTGTTCTGTTTTGTTTTGTTTTGGTAAGAGCAGAAGTAGTTAAATGCATTTTCTCAATCTCATGTTTGGCAAAACTCTGATAAATCTCGCCAACAAGTTACGTATGACTTAATCTGATCTTAATTTCCTACCTTCTCAGAAGCATCAGAAAATACATAAAATAATCTCTGATTTTTGTTCCAATACTTCTGTTCTCAGTTCATCCTGTAATCTTCTCATTCAAGAACAGGTCTATGATACTATAAACTCAGTACACATACACTCCTATATAGCTATTAATTCTGACTCCTGGCTTCTATTCTGCAGGAAAAGAATTCCACTGTGGCTTCACTGTAGTCAGTAGCAAAACATTCTATGATTAGGTGCCAAAATTTCACTACCTGTGGACTACCTGTGGAACTTCGATATTGGCTTAGTGTTTCCAGAGGTGGACTCTCATTGCTGAACTGTCAGAGCTGTCCTGGATCCCAGCAGGAGGACTCCCAGAGTAAGAAGGGCAGAGCATGTTCTTAAGAAGTTGGAATTTCTTAAATGCATTTACATGCCAAGTACATGTAAATCAGGGATGCAGCAGACAGGATGCAGCAGAGTCACAGATCTCTAAGAAGGGCAGAGCATGTTCTTAAGAAATTGGAATTTCTTAATTGCATTTACATGCCCAGTACCTGTAAATCAGGAATGCAACATTTTTTCTTTTGCTCTTCTTGAAAAAGCTGGACTTTACTATGGATTTCTGGTTCTTCATTAATTTTAAATGTGTCCTCTATCTACTTACTCATTTTTCAGAAATAAGGAACAAATACTTGCATATTCCCTAGGACTTGGTCTGCATGCTATGTTGCATGGTTACCTCTTTTACTGCTCTTTAAGAAAATAACTAGTAAATACTGCTCTTTAAGTAAAAAAGAGACTTGCATTTAAAAAAAAGTATGAAATTGGAATTAATATATAGCTGTAATTAATAATATAAATACAGGTATATATATCAGTGTATGTATGTATATATATGTGTGTGTGTGTGTGTGTATACATGCAGCCTGTCATGCATATGTAATCAGAGTGTTTTGTTCACTCACTTCAACAGGGTGTACAGATGCTGAAGGATAGTTCTCCATATGATCTACACAGAAGAAAAAAAAATAAACATGACTGTACTGAAATAGTGATTTCAAAAATATATTTGAGTGCCCAAAATTCATTTCTTTTGAAGGCAATCCAGTCAAGTATAGTCTCATGGTCAACTGCCTCTTACAGTTAACCTCCTCATTGTCGTGAAACTAAACTGAAAAATAGGTTTTCTGTGGTTTAAGAACTAGTTCAAAATTTAGGCTGTGCTCTGTCAGTGCCATGTTTTAAATAAAATAATTTTTGAAAAAGGGTCGGTTCCCAGGTGCCTCTGCTCATGATTTCTCTAAGGCCTGCAAAGTCCTTTATATAAATGTCATTTAAGTCAGAGAGCGCTGGAGGAGACCCGGGAGGGAGAGAGCCAGGCCTGAGGCACATGGAGACTCGCTCTGCCACGCTGGCTTGTGCAGGAGGCTTGTGCCATGATTGCCTTTTCACACTCTTCCTGCCGACCAAGATTGCAAGTGAAACATATTGACAAATACGAGAAGAAGCTGTACCATGCAGTTAGCTAAACTCCGTCTCACGCGCACGTGGGCTGCCCCTCTCTCTACCACAAGCATTAAAAATAACTTGCTTCCTGGCTGTCATGTTGACAAACTGAACTCCTTCCACCACCTCCTCCGCCCCCACCTTCTCCCTTCTCAGATACTCGCTAGTTCTCCCAGGACCTAAAAGTTTACTTCTCAGACACTTTTTGGGGTGGGAGGGAGGAGAGAGGAATAACTGCGTTCACATAGCCCAAAAAGGCTAAATCAAACCAAGTCCCTCCACTCTGTATGCTGGGATGTGCAGGCACCTGAAAGTAGTACAAAATTTCTAGCACCGAAATGCCCCGCAAAGATTATAAACCCTGAACTTTAGAAAACCTGTGGTGCTTTTTAGGTGATGCTGAAGCAGACTGAAATCCTTCCTGACTGTGGCACAAAGATAGACAGGTCCAGCCTAAATTTTACTTTGCTGTTTCAGTGATGCTTGTTTAAACCCTTTCTTCAAGGCTTTAAGCTTTTACTCACAGGCCAGCTAGTCCTGGACAGACTGACTCAAGACCGACTTGAAAACATTTTCTAAGCTAACCAAAATGTCAGTAAGACTTGCAACTTCATGCAAAATGTTCTTCAGTATCACTCATTCTCTCAGCATCATACAGGATAGTAAAATATTCCTCATTTACTGCAAAAGCGTTACTGTATACTACAGCATAAAGATAAAATACCTTGCAGCAAGGACTTCATGAATGGCTCCCTTTCTGCATCAGAGTCTTTAGGATCCACAAATAACTATCAAGGAGTTTGGAGTGACCCACAGTAAGCAGGTAGCCAATTATGTGAGCAACCGTTAATAATGCTGAAGAGGTATCTTGGTCCCTTGTTCTGGAGGCTCCAAAGTGCTGACTTGTTTTTTAGCTATATGAAGTATCTGATGTCACTTTTTGTGTGGGTGGAAAACACTGTACAAAGGTTAAACAAGTCCGTTCATCCTTGCTCATGAAAGTAATCTCGAATTGCATTTCCAGTAACTAAGTGCATTACTATAACAGGTTGGGGATTTATTTTGTGCATACATGTGTACCTTTGTGACTAACTAGCCATGTGTCGTCCCTCTTCCTCTTAATCTTGCTCAAATTATTGCTTAATATGAATGTTCTTTTGGCTTCAGTTTATAAAGATAGTTCAGCAAGTATTTCCAGCTATCTTTAGGCTTCCTAACACAGTACTGTGGAATCTGCATCTGCTCTTTATAATACAGAAAGGACATGTTTAGAAATTAAAATATAAAGACTTATGTCTCAATAAAACAGCCTACTTTTTCAGCCAAGCACCTAAACAGAGCCTAGGCCAAGTACAAAACTGAAGCAGGCATTTATAGTTGAGCATAGCAGGAAACCCACTGTCAGCAGCTTCTGTACAATATGTCATGTGGACCCAAAAAGGCAAATGGTATAATGTGAAACGTAAAAACAGGGTGGAGAAATACATTACAAATAGTACAATGTGATTGATAGATGAGTGAATAGTACCCTTCCGACTGGGATGCTGTGTTTGGTTTTGGTCACTGCTTTTATAGCAGATAATATAGTAGCAGAGTGGATTCAGATAAAAAGTAATTAAAATAAGTAGAGGAATGAATAATTTTCTTTATGAAAATATAAAAAGGATTAGGACTATTTAGTTTAGGGAGAAAATACGAAGGAATATATTAGAGGTTGCAATATTATGACTCTAAGAGCAATGAAAAATCTTGTGCTCTTATTCAACATTTCTCTTATTCAGAAAGTAGAAACACTTCATGATAAACTCCATAAGGAATGGTAAAAGACTGCATTTTTTTAGGCAACACAAGTTAAAAAAATACTCTCTGGACCTCTTTGTTCTAGCAGGATTAAAAATGGACCAAAAACTTATAAAGAAGTTTAGCATATGCAAATTCATGAAATTTAACAGTAATTGTTTGAAAGTTGTGTGTACCACCTTTAAAATAAACAGATCCTGGTCTGATATCAGGGTAATTTCAATAGGCAGCCAAAGGAAAAAGGAAGGAAGGGAGGAAGAGGGGCATGAAAATAGTTTTGCTATACCTAAAGGCATTAAAATTTCAAATATGGTGTCTCATGCCCTGCTGACATTAAATACAAGATACAAGTTTTTCATGAAGCTAAGATTCACCCTCTTCCAATGGCAAAAGTTTCTGACCCTATCCTTGAACCTTTGTAAGCTACTGAACTTTAAACTCTGTATGTTTGCATGCAGAAATCTTGCTGCTGATACAGAAATGAATCTTGTCCATCCTATGCCTCAGAGACCAGCAAAGCACTGAGGGAAAATTCCACTTCTGGTGTGAAGAGGAGAAAGCACTTTCCTGCCAATTGATTTAAATAAAATAATAATGCTGAGAGCTATTTGTAACTCTTTGGAAAAGCCAAACAAGTCCCAATGGACACAGACTGGCAGGCAGAGAGTTGAGGAAAAACTGCACAGCTAATTAATTTATTACATAAATCCATGGCTTATCAAGTGATTATCATTCTTTAAAAATGACATGAGCAAAAAAGGAACATTGCAGCTTTCAGGTGCATCAATGAGCATTGTTTTGGGAGGGAAGAACCTGGGTAGTTTTGAACCTCCAGGAACAAGTGACTCATTGCATATTGCACTTATTGGCCAGATTTTTCCAAAAACAGAAGCTCTTCTTTCCCCCTACATTAAAAAGAGAACAAAACAAAACAAACCTCCAAAATCCCCAAGCCCACAAGCAGTACAATGAGAGAAAAAATATATATTTTAAAAGCCCTGGTCTTAGTAACCCTGTTCCTCCTACATGCATTTCCCACAAATTGTCAACATCCCACAGGAATCTGCCCACGTTGCACATCACTGCACAATGCTCTCGACAAAGGCACTCAGCTCTTGATGTCTCAGGCAGCCGTTCAAACCGCCTTCGTATCCAGGTTCACCAGCTCTGTAATTAGGTGTTAAGTTAAGCAATCCAGGAATTTATGCAGGAAGGTACCTTTTTCGTAGTTCAGTATGATTTATGCCTGAATAATCCACATGGAATGAACAAAGATCCGTTCCATGAAGAAAATGAGAAGTTCTTTAGTGGGCTCCAGTTCAGTGAAGCACTCTCACATATGTTAGGTCCATCCCTATCTAGAACAGTATTTCAACAAGCATGCATAACTCAAGAGTTCCCTTCAGCTTGATGAGACTAAAGCATGCGTGTAAGTGCTCTCCTAAACAGGCTTGAAATTAAAAATAACATCAATAATAATGTTAATCATCATCATCATAACAATATCTGCTCTGTTGGGCTTTACATGGCAACCCCAGACTTCAGAATTGAACTATAACAGATTATATTCATAGGCTCTTGCCATAAACAATGCAGAAAAAATAACATTGTGAATAACATTGATCCTTTGGCCAATACCATTTTCTTTGGTATGTGCAAAGGTGTTACAGGATTAAAATGGCAGTACTAAATGCTTCTCTGTTGTTTGACTAATTCTCATGAAATGAATATCTCTACTGATCCAAAAAACTGAAGGCTCCATCTTATATTTCATTCAAGTCTTCAGTGCTAAGAGTTAGAAACAAAAGGAAAAAAAAAAAAAAAGGAAAAGTCATTCTAAGAGACTAGGAGAATTTTAGTGGAGGAGAGGAAAATATATGACAAAATGTAAATCAAAATTATTGGGTCAAAGATGCAGCCAGTTTTATAGAGGAATACGGTAGCATGCTTTCAGATGTTTTGCTAATCATTACACTGATATGTGTTGAGAGAAATGCTTTTACTGATTTGCCTCATATTTCCAAACATTTGCCCAGAACATAAATAAAAATAAATTTGGCAATCAGTTCTTGAAGTTTCAGCACCTATCAAATTTAGCTTAACTCACTAATCAAAACACACATCTGCCTCTGCTTTCACCACACATACCTTAACTGCCACAAAAACTGATTTACATTGTTATCTATTAAGTATATTAAATGACTTCCCGAGGTCCCTTCCAACTTTCAGATGAACTTTAGATACACTACAAGGCAGATAACAACCCGTAGCTCACCAGATTCCGAAGTACTATTGAGCCATATTTTTATATTCCATTTATTTAATGAACCTCCTTGTATATTTCAGTTAACTTGCTTGAAAAATGTATGAGTTTGAAAAATGTATGGTAATGTAAACCTTAGTGGCATTCTAAATTTATTAGTGTAAAAGGACAACTGCCATATGTCCATATCTGTAGGTAACTATCCAACAACACTGAGGAGTGTTAACTTTTTGTTTCTCAAGCTCTAAAGTTTATTCACAAACTCTTGGCTTTCAAAAAACTCACCAAATTTTATTATATGTTTATTTTCTAAACTAACTGCATTTTTTGAGTTGCAGATGAAATAAGTGAAATCTTTGCACATGCATATGGCTATGCATTCACACACAAATACGCATATACGGAAGTGTCTTAATTGTGTTCTCTTCCCAGGAAATGTTCAAAATGACAAAGGACCAAATTTAGTGGTCAGAGGACTCATGCATCTCAACTGATACATGCTGCAATTTCTCCATTTGATCTTTACTGTGACCTTATGCAAACCACAGAGTTTCAGGAAATGTTCTGATCTTTCTAGTCACTGATTCTGAAGCAAGATTTTAAAACGAGGTTTTCAGGCCTATTACCAAAATCTTATTCCATGGAAATGCAGGGGAGGAGATAAAGAGAAAAAGCACTCTTGCCTTTCTTAAATAAATCATTCAATGCTGATATTAATGATAAGCACACATTTCTGCTAACATTTTACTTTTTTATTGGTATGTTAACATGTAAACCCACATAGAAAGAAAAATCATATAACTGGGAAATTCTTGATGCCTGAGTCATCACCGAAAGTTCGGTGATAACAAGTATTACATGGTCTATCAGGTGGTCCCACACCTCTAAGCCTCAGAGCTGCCTGAGTGCTCCACGAGACCTCACGCTGTTTGCTAAGTCATCAATGTGAAGCGCCTGCTTTGTTACATAATGGCCTCCAAAAAGCAAAGCAGGCTTGCACCCTTCCCCTATAAATAAATCCTTATTTTTGACATATCCGCATAATTTTTAAATTGCTGCAATTTCCTTGAAATCAGGCAGGTTGCAGTGCATATCAGCGACATATTTTGCAGTAAGATTCAGTGGAAGGTGGCCCTGTGATGGCTTCTTGTAGCTCCACGATATAGGTAGCCTTGTGGTCTTCCACTCCCAGGACCTTCTGGCTCTGGTCAGCGCAGCTTTTCCATCCTTGCTTGCTCCTGAACAGGCAAGTACAGCTCCTTTTCCCTGTGGACCAGAACCTGCCATCAGCCTGAAAGCAATCATTTAAAAAGCAGCCTCTGTCTGTGTTGCAGATTTTCCTGCTTACATGGAGAGAGGAGGAAGAAAAGCCAAGAAGCCAAGTCCACATAAAGGAGAGGCACTACTTTTCCTTATGCCTGCTGGTAAGGACAGTGCCTGAGGATGAAGCACAAGGTGAGGAGGAAGTACGAGGAATGAGCTCCAAGTGGTTCATGCCTACGTTATGTTGGGGAGAGCTGTAGCAATACTACGTTCTGCCCACAGCTTTCCTTTAGAGTGGCCACAGCTCAAAGAAACCAGGAGGGGAGGGGACAGATCTGGCAAAAGGAAGGAGAGGGTTGTCCACTTCTTTTTGTTTGGTTGCTTTTGTAAAACTCACAGGGACACAAAGAAGCCAATGTAAATTGTAATTGCTCATCATATCTGCAGTTATTAGGAAAAGCTTTCTCCTAATTTCACTCCTAATTATGATGTAGTAGTTTTTGACTCTTTTTTTTTTATCACTGCTTGAAGGACTGCACAAAGTCTTTCCATGAAAACAAGTAGTGACCGTAAAGGTATAAAATGAGATAATTATAGTCTGAAACAAAAGAAGCAATGCTTCTATTCTAGTCCCTCAGTGACAATTAAAAATTGCATCTGTTGACTGTAACTTTAGCACCTACTTAGGCACGGAAGCAATTGTGCTCATTGCTACCCCTAATTTACATTCCTAGGACAGCTCTTCAATAAAAATACCAGTGACCAAAAAGGAATGTCTGCATAATCTGGAAGCAAAAGGCATGCCTAGGATTTAAATACCCTTTGCTGTAATATCAGTCTCATTAAGACTAATCAGCTCTTCACTTTCATTCAGAAAGGGCCTCAAAAGCAATGAAGTGGAGGTTCGGGGTTTTCTTAGAGGGCTCTTCAAGCCCACATCCCTTTCTCTGTATCTGTGGCTTGAGAGCAGTGGGCTCTTCACATTCCCCTTTGCACATTTGCTGTTGGAAAAATTCCAGTGGGAGACATGAATTGCAGACCTATTTCTATTTTTCATCTGGAAAAAAAAGATCATTGTCACCAAAATCCTCCATGGAGAGCAAAGGAAGGAAGGTGACAGCTCAAACAGCCTTCTCTAGCAATGGAGCCCTCAGAGTACTGCTCTTGAACATGCACAGCACATGGGATACTTCTGTGCCATTAACACTGGCAACAAAACACGACACACTCATGACTGGCTTTTCCCCATGAAGTTTGTTTTGGAGGGTGCTTGGTGGCAGGTTCCCTCTTTGGCCGCCCTGAGACATGCGAGACCCACGTGGAAGAGCCAAGTCCAAGAGCAGGGCTGAGACAGCAGCTGGATCGGGCATCCCTGAGGCTCCAGGAGGGGTCTGGGCCATGGAGAAGAGCAAGGTTAAAGGAGAAGAGGGTGCAACTGTGAGGAAGTCGCACATCTTTGACTAGTCCTGTCTTGATGTGCTTGTTTACCTTTCTTTCTGTGAATCCCACAAGGCCACATTCTTAATCCCCAAGATTCTGAAATATGCAATAGAATAATTATTTTCCCTGGACTTGAATATTTCCCCAGTGCAGTTCATTACTTGGAAACCCTTTCACAATTCAGTCTTTATTAAAACTTTTCAGGATAAACAGTAGGTAAATTTAGAGCAGGTTCCCTCCAGTTTCCACCAGTAGAAAACCAAGCACTGTATGTCCTGAGGGACAAATGATTTGTTGCCAATAATTTAACAAAAGGTTTCTCACAAAAATATTTTTCCTTAATCTGTCATAAAATCCATGTCCCAAGAGTCTGTGCTTCTGCATGCTCCTGAAGTGAGCAGGTGAGAGAACGAACAATCTCTTCATTTTTCCCCTTTTAAATAAAAACACTTTTAATTTCATTTGTCTAAAAAAAGAAAAGAAAAAAAAAGTAATACTTTTTCCTTTAATATCATTAACTCTGCAGGAAAACAAATAGCCCCACAGAACATTAGCAACAATCAAAGGGCAAACAATCTACAGTCGATCAAACAAGTTTAACAGATGACACGTCTGCTTTCACTTACAGTAAATGACTGTATGTAGATACGTACATGGGTAAATAAGCTTCTCAGAAGTTTCTTCTGAAGAAAGCTCATAAACTTGGAAATGCCGAATAGGTATCTTTACATCCCACTGTGCAGTTGCTCATAAACTTCATGTACATTTACTGTAAAAGTAACATTGCCACTGATTATTACTGGCTGAATGTGAACCAAATAATTCTTTGAATTTCTGTGGAAATGATCACATAAGGAATACATTTGCAATATTTTAAATAGCTAAAAGTAACAGATCATAGATATAATTAAACTAAGCCATTTGTTATTGCATTATTAAAATGTCCTGCTACAACACAAGGTGTACTTTTCTCACAATAAGCTTATCCCAGCCACACTAGACCCCTTTTTACAAGTTCCTTTCCTGCATTGTTCTAGCCTATCAATCATGGTGCATATTGAAGTTTTTGTTCAAATAAACACATTTAGAAATCAGGTTCCTCAGCACTTCCAGAACTTCAGAGTGTTTTAAAATGCAATTCCTAATGCTTTTTGCACTTGGTAAAGCCTTATGTATAATTTTAAAGAAGAAATATAAATTCTCACAACGTGAAACTTTTTCCATGTGAAGAATATATTTTGCTATGTGTGGTATAATACCCACTTAGAAGGTGGTGCTGTTACAGAGAGGGTCACACACTTATTCTCCTTGAATAGAATACTATGCTGTGAGTAAGCCATTGTGGATGAAAGGGTCTCCTCAAGTAATAATGCACTATGCAACAAGCACAACAATTTCAGAATATGGCTCTGAGAGCTGTAAGCATTAAATAATATGGTAAGATGGAGAAAGCCAAACAGCTAAGATATTTATATATAACTCTAGATTAGCAAACTTTCAGTCTGATTTAATTACTTATCAAATACTAATTAACACCACTTTGCAAGAGGTCTTTAGCTTACTGCAAGTTATTTTTTCAATAAATTCCTGTTGCACCTCAGGAGAGACCACTGGAGCAAAATTACGTTGCTCAAGTAGTAGAATGATTATCTTTCCTAGCATCTGACATTTCTACCATTTCATTTTTAGTAGGTTTGTCTTTCATTCCCACAACTATTAGTTGCCTGAGAGAACACATAACAGAACTGAAGGGATGCATTCTTAGCAGTATCCAACAGAGCTCTATCATCCTGTTTTGACACTGGCATAAAATGGTACAACACGGTGGTACATCAGGCCCATGATACCTATCCTTCATACCTCATGTCAAATGAGAACCAGGACATGAAGAACCATATCCTGGTTCTTCAGTCCTTTGCACCTTGTGAAAGCTTACACAATTTACTGCTATTTTGGTGTTTTTCTTGCAGTTTACAGCAACCAGGAATTGGCTTCATTTTCAGAATGTTTGTCAAACTGAGGGGATTTGTTTTTGCAAGTTCCCAGACAGAGGTATCTCACAGCTGTGGCTTACTATACCCAAGTGCTCACATTTGCTCATCATATAGGAGAAAAGAGAAATTGAATTGATACATGCAGAACATGAAGTAAGGGTTTTTTTAGTGGGCCAGATGCACAAAAACAGCTCTGGCTTCTGACATGCATCTTTGTACATACCGAAAGGGTACCTCCCATCATGTCTGGTTTTGACTTATTGCCTGCAGTGCGCCTGACTTTTTCAGTACTCTTTCAACATCTTGACTGTCACCAGTGATAACTGCTAAGGCTGCAGTTTTGTGATAGCTGTCACTTACGTTTTGCTGTACATTGGCTTTGTGGGTTTTAAAATCCATCCACAACTTCTGCCATTCGGAGACTTCTGCTTCTAAAGAGCAGGAGATAGGATACAGTTGGACTGGTGTAAATGGGAACAGCTCCTAGCAGTCAAATGATACCCGGATTGCTTCAGTGGGACCCTCTCCATGAGCTAGATGAGGGAACTAACGATTTCTTTCCAGGGCACTTCCAAATTAGCTCAAGTTGATCTGCATCCTGGAGGCTGTGGGCCCATGCTCCCATTCTGCCAGGGTGGGCACTTGCCTGCGTGTGCAGCAATCCAGTGATGAGAAATGCGTTTTAGTCAATGCAGCTGAAAACATTCAGAGCAAAGAAGTATTGAATGTTCTGCAAAGTGATCTCCCAGCTCGCTGCCTGCTCAGCTGAGCACCAGTGCTGGTGCCAGGACAAGCTGGGACGGGAGAGAGGGAATAGGCAGGCCAGTGGCAACACCAGTTCAGATCCCTTCCGAGTACAGTTTCATATCCCGCTGAGTCCTGTCCCAAAAGCTGGAGGAGTTCCTGTTTCTCATCCATTCTCCTCCCCCACATACTCCTTCCTTGTTTCCCTTGGGATGGCTCTAGCAGTCAGATAGCTCTGGGGCAAATCAATCCAGAGAACTGACCCAATGGAAACCTAACACTGCACATAAAATAAATATGCAAATAAAAGAACCGTTTGCTGCCAGTTATGTCAACCTGTCAACTGAGTCAATTCACCCTAAGGCCACTCAACTGGCAAAGCCAACATGAGGGAGGAGGATACCTGCAGCCGGGGAAATGATAGGGGAGAGGGAGCAGGACCTCTTTTTTCAATACAAAGTGGATGTTAGATTGACAAAGCCGTGTTTAATGTGAAGCCACCCTGCCTGCTCAATGATGCCTCCAGTTTGTAGGTGGGGGATCTGAACGGAGGGCAAAATTTATAGGGGCAAATTTTAGTCCCTGGAGGGTCACCTACCCAGGCTGACCCTGTAATCAGTGAAGAGGGATGAACTCCTCTGGGCACCTTTCACTCAGCTTTGACCACAGAGCAAACCTGGAGACACCAGCTCCTTTAGAAAGAAGGTAGCTTTTATGAAAATCTATATAGCCATGATTTTCAGCTTGTTTCCTTGCAGACCCCAAGAGTTTTGAATGGAGACCTGAAGCCCAGTAAAAAGAGTTTTAGCATACTGGCCAGTGCTTGCATGGCTTACCCACCTCCTCCAAGGCCCCACTGAAGTAATGTGTGAACTCAGGAGCTGGTAGAACACAGGTGGTTCCCTCAGCAAAGGTAGGAAAGCAGAAACCAAGAGGGAACAGTAATGGCTCTTGCTTGCCGATGTGTTTCATAGAATCATAGAATCATAGAATGCTTAGGGTTGGAAGGGACCTCTAGAGATCATCTAGTCCAACCCCCCTGCATACGCAGGGACACCTAGAGCACGTGGCACAGGACTGCATCCAAGCGGGTTTTGAAGATCTCCAGAGAAGGAGACTCCACAACCTCTTTGGGCAGCCTGTTCCAGTGCTCTGTCACCCTCACTGTTAAGAATTTTTTCCTTAAGTTCCTATGGAATTTTTGATGTTTCAGTTTCCGGCCATTTCCTCTAGTCCTATCAGTGGCCACCACCAAAAAGAGACCATGACCGTCCTCTGCACTCCCTCCCTTGAGGTATTTATAGACACTGATTAGATCCCCTCTCAGCCTTCTCTTCTCCAGGCTGAACAGGCCCAGCTCCCTCAGCCTCTCCTCATAGGGCAGATGTTCCAGGCCCCTGATCATCCTTGTAGCCCTGCGCTGGACTCTCTCCAGCAGCTCCACATCAGTTTGTGCACTGTCATTGCCACAGAAATTTAGGTAAACTGTATCATTGTTGCTTTTCAGATGATTGTATTTAAAAATAAAAGAGAACTGTATTTAAGTAATATGATCCATGTTTTTTTATTGCACTCTTGTGATTTCTGCTTTTGTCTTTCCCCATGACAATTTGTATGATTTATTATGACAAACCGCCAGTCCTAACAACTGCGGACATGGACTTTGGCATGAAAATGTGTTACATATTATAAGGTTGTTTTTATACTAAACTTTTTTATTATTTTCACTTCAATGCGAAGTAGTGAGAAAGTCCCCAATGGTTTGCTAAATGAAAAGGGTCTAGATAAGTTGAGAAAAAAAAAGAAATCAAAGTTCTGAGGAAATGATACTAAAATCAAAAAAAAAAAAGGTTAAAAAACAAGTCTCTTAAATATTCTTCAAAGAGATTATTCTATTTTCCTTTTGTGGAGTTTCACCAGGCCTCACTGAGTTCTATTCAGTTCTAGGTTGTCACATAACCAGTCCTGTGTCCATTCCTTTGCATTGGACTATGCTCGTAGGATATTCTCCTTCATTATAGTATGCAGAAAGATTGTTCTTTAAGCAAACTTATAAACATATTCTGAAATCATTTAGCTGCCTATTAAACCAAAGATTTCAGGATTGCTTTGCATGTGCAATATATCATTAGCTTCAATTCTTTATACCAAATAAAATGCTGAAAGTTTCATGCATTTGTATGTATAGGAGCAAATCAGCAGTTGCTCCTAAATTGAAAAAAGCGGGAAGCAAGAAACACAGCACTCTCATTTCTGCTTTATAAAATTCTTTCAATGGTCCTATAGGGGATATTTTCAGTCTGTCGGTATGGTTTATCTCAGTTTACTCACCTTTTAAATCAGAGAGAAAAGCTCATCATCTGCCCCATGTGCTAAAATATTGATAAGCAATATTAATGCAAAATAATATTAATATATAGAACATTAATAGATTTTAAAAAATCTTATTATACAGTGAAGACAAAATAATAAATTAAGATTTATCTGTAAAAAAGAATGAGTGTTTGAAGCTGTCTGTGATATGTATCACACAGCATCATAGGACATGATAAAAAAAAGCAGAAAAGATAAGAGGAAAGGATGCATTTCCTTACCAATACAAGATAATGGAACTTTACAGCTCTTCAATTTTTTCAAATGTTAGACATTCAAACAAAATGTTTTATTTATTTAAAGTTCATTATTCTATATCAGTATAGAAGATAGAAAGGAAAAAGTTATATAAAAATGTCAGCGAAATTTGCAGGACAGAGCATCAGCCTATTTAATTTATCTAAAATATCTGCTGAGTTCCCTAAACATGTAAGGTCTGGGCTTGGTTTCAAGTTATGTTGGGTAACTTCGGACGAGTCATTCCATCTTCTTGCACCTTCATTTTCTCCTGGAGGTAAAACATTGATCTCTCTGTTGCAGGATCCTGGGTTGTAGTATTGAAAGCATAAACTAAGAACTAGGTATTAAAAGTTTCTTACATCACTTCTTGAATATCTCCACTCTTGCCTCAGGACTAAACAGAACATAAATGGCAAATATGCACCGTTGTCCAGCTTTTGGTCTCCCTAGTTAGGAAATAAAGGTTTTGTTAGTAAAAACGTGCTGCTCACTCACACTCCCAACAAATTCTAGTTTCACTAAAGACACTGAATTTATTGCCATTGTCCTCGATGGATTTTGGATTCTTTTGATAATACTTACCAAGTGGCTCACTAAAACATCAACTTGGAGGAGGAAAAGTCACCTCTGGGTGACTATCATATGTGAGGAAGGCTATGAGAGTCTGGCTCAAAATTTGCAACAGAAGCTCCATAACAACCTAATTGTAGACATTATTATGAACCTAAAATCAGCATCTTTTTCCCCCGACCCCACTGAGGTATCAGATTTTAAAAATGTTACTCAAGAAGAACAGGGAGTTTATTGCTTTTCCCTGTTTTTCTGTTTTTACCAAGCTGCAGCAGTAAAATGAACAAAAAAAGCCACTGGTACAAGGTGCAGTTTATATCTGTTAACATGCATGCTGGTTTTATGGTGGAGTAGAAGAAACATAGCCTTAACCACGCACTGAAGAACACTCTTAAACTTGCATTTATTTACATAACATCTATGGCATTTAGCTGACTGAAGAGAATTGATTAGCATGGAGGCTGTTAAACAGCAGTCCTATGGCAGTCACTGCACTGAGCATTATAGGTTTATTTCCCTAATCGGTGCCCTCCTGTAGTCTTTATTAGTCAATTCTAAAAACAAAGGCGCGTTCCAAGTTGTGTTTGGAAGCAAAGCAGAAGAATACTTTTCATCGCCGTGAAATCCCAGAGCTGAGCTCTTTCAGAAGAAGATTTTTCTGGCCAAATCATTCCTTTCCAGAGCATTCTCGTTGCGGCACTATATTCTTACTCTGCTGCTTTGGCACACCCCAGACAGTATGGCGTGCCGAAAAACAGTCCTTTACTTGCCCTGATAGGCACCTCAAATTGTCCACCTCAAAGCTGTGTGTGAGCAGTGCCCCTGCCCAGCCTCAGCTCAGCCAGCACCGCACACGGGGCAGCAGCTCAGAGCTGCTTTCTGCTCCACAGAGGCCACAGCAGGCGCTCATTAAGAGGCCATTTCTGCCTAAGCACAGCGTGTGCACCTCAAGATTTAAACCCTGCCACCGGAATGCGAGGTGGGAGCCTGGACCTCCCCAGCACCTGCGTAGGAGCAGGAAGCTCTTGTAGACTGAGTATTATAGAGGGACAACTAAACAAAGATGATGGTTTCAGTGAGTTCCTTCATATCTGCTGAAGAGTGTTTTATCACGAAAGAAATCAAAAATTTCTTTTTGATGAGAAACCAAATTCTCATCTCTCTGAATTTAGTAGGCATCTGAAATAAGGAGATGAACATGCTGAACCCTGAGAAACAGTGTTTACGTTAATGCGATGGCCAAAGGGGCCACCTGTCTCCAGCCCGGTTCCTGGAAGTTTCCAGGGCGTGCTGGAACACCACTAGAGGGCTCACCAAGTATTTAAAGCATTATTACGGACATTAAAAAAAAAAAAAATACTTTCTGTTCCTCCATTTTTAAACTCAATGCAGTTCAGAACTGAACCTGCTAAAGTGTACCTTGCTTAAAAATTGGCCTCACTGACTCATGAGCTTGCTTCCATATGGGGAACAGCACTGCACTATGACCTCTCCTGTGCAAATAGGCCTCCCACATTAAATAATTTTGGCCTGATCATACTGCTCATTACTCAGTAGTCACTACCCAGAGCCTGCTATTCAGCAAAACAATGAGCACTATTATCAGAGCTCCCACAGGAGCGAATGGGTTCAGCCTGTCAGGTGTAGCAACATCAGATATATCAGTGTATCAGTACGAAGTACCTTGGTGTAGCACATATATCAGGACATGAGAAGGGAAAGAAAAAGCATGCTCTTTTTTCCCTCCATCTTCCCTCATTGAAACAAGTAAACAAAAGCTTTACTAAACCTAACTGCAGGAAAACAGACATGATCCCAATATATATAATTTGCCTAACTTGGCACTTACTTACACATTTTCTAAAACAATGAATTCTCAGGCACATGAAGATTTAGATATATCACTAAAAGGATTAGGGATATTGGCCATCTCTGCAATAAGATACAAAAACTGTTTGTGTTGTGAGATGCAACTGATAAACAGTGCTATCTACCCCTAAAATGATATGTTCTCTTACAATCGAGATTTACATTTGTCAATGTGAAGAATGCAAAACCAGTAAAACATATTTTCTTCCCCTCCTGAGGTAGCAATTCTGTAGTAGCACTGAGGACCTTGCTGTAATATTTATATAAGGAGAGTAGAAAAGTTCAGATATACAGCCCCAAAATAAAAATGCAAAGACAATAATCATGACAGCATTTCAATGCGAAATAAAAAGAATTTCCTTCTTTTTTTCTACTCTTTCTTTTCCCTTTCCTCCCTGAAAGAGGCTGCCGAGGGAATTATTATGGTCACTCAGCATGTTTTGAAGATGGTTGGCTGCTTCTTGGGGCTCTCGAGAGTGGTCAACATCCTATAGCATCCAGCTTGGAAGCTGCCCTCTACACTAGCTGAGCTATGAAAATCCTTAGTCAGCAAAGCATTTGCTGACATGTCTAATTGAAGTTTCTGGGACAAGTCACCTCCTTAAAGCCCAGTTAAAGTGCTTTCCTGAACTGGGATTTTATTCTGCTCTCCTATTAAACCCAATGGAAAAAATCCATTTGCCAGGGATGGAAGTTAAACAGGATTGTTAACAATTTTTTTGTTTATGTACACATGCATACACGCACATACACATACACACACACAGAAAAGCTGTAATTTGAAGGTTTCCAGAAACCATGCTCAACATTTTTTCTCAGGATTCTTAACTAAAGGACTATTTTTCTTTTGAGGGATACTAGAGATTAGCAGCACTGGCTGCATGATGACAACAGTGTGAGGCAAGAAAGATTTCTTGACTGTTGACTTTGCTACACAGCATGCAGTCAAGCAGTTTGGAATACCCACAGTGACCAGCAGGTGCAGTGGGGAGTTGTATGCTTATTTAATACTTAGCTTGTTGGTAAGTAATCAATAGATCTATTTCTCTGGTACCACTCCACAGTAAAGACAAAGGGGCAACACCGCCTTCATGCTGCAACATGCACCTGTGGGATCCCCTCATTCCATATATATACCAAAAATGTAGGCAGGCTATACTTAGCACCTCTGTGGCATTGGACTGATTAGGGAGCAAAACAGGAACAGCAACTGTCCCCAGGCTCTGTTTCGTTAGGGCACTTTGCTCTTCCTTTCAAAGGATGTGGATGATATAGCAGATCCTAAGCCCAAAGGGAAGGGCAGAGTATCAGCTGCTGCTAACTCTCTCTGGGCCGACAAACTGGCATTGCAAGAGGCCAGTGGAAAGGCTATGAACTTAGGTGGGGAAAAATCCTGGTGCTTTCACTGACAAGGGCGTTGCTGTCAGGCAGGCGGGAGTGTTGGGCTGGCACTAACTCCAGCGGCCCCCTACAGCTTGCAGAAGGGCTCTAGGACTTTTGTCCTGGAGTGAGGCAAAACTGCCCCTCAAGATCTATGGAAGATCAAATCGTGGCTCCATCTCCCTCAAAAGCACCCTGAAAGAAAATCCCTGAAAATCTGCCTTCCTAAGAGAAAGAACATGCGTTTCCCTGGTGCATCATTTCACAGAGACAGATGCTCAGAGGTAAATACGTTGAGTAAACAGGCTGAGATTTGCAAAGCCAGCCTGAGTAAGAACCAGATTTTCACATCCTTTAGATACTTTAGGTTTCTGCTCTTGTTGTCTTAACTGCCCCCCCACAAAAGCAGTCTCTGTGAATGTAGCATTTTGCAAATTTGGGGTTCATATGTATTGTTCAAAAATATTCTGACCTGAATGACTTATAGTGCAGGTATATCTGCTCATCTAAGTCAAAAATTCAAAGCTTGTATGGTTACAATTTGGGATTAAATCTTAGATTTCTAAAATGCAAATGATGTATTTACACTGGAAATGGAGGAATTCATTATAGCTTATTTTAAGGCCGACTTAAATTTTTCATTAAAAAAATATTCTCTTACAAAGATGCATATCGCTATTTAAGTATGACAAGGTTAGTATAAACCAACAAAAGTGAATAAATCCTAGGCTAAGATTGGTGATACATTCTTAACTCATGCTGTTGTGCCTAATTATGGCAGGACTGCCAACCAGCTCATGATAATTACATACTGTAAACAGAACTGTGGGGGAAAAATTCATTGTTTTGGGTTCATATTACTTTCACTGAACTCTATTAGCATGTTTGATTCATATCTCCTTTATATGTTTTGTGTTCATAGACCCTGGAAACTCAAATACAAAACTGATGGAATTAAGAAGAACAAGGCTACTTTTCCTTCTAGGCACTTGTCTAAAGCCATGATGACAGCCTTGTTTCATTTATTATCATGAAAATGTATTTATCTTTTTCCAGAGAACCCCTGTTGGTCACCCTGACTATTTCCAGAAGAGGTACAGTCCAGTTGTGTCTCTATTTGTAAACAGCAGATGAGAAAAGGAGGGAGCTATGAAGAGCAAGGGCAAAGAGCAGTGTTACACACGGTGACCACCAGCTTCTGTCAGTCTCCTTTTGCTATTTCCTAGAGATCAAAAGCAGGTATTTCTCTCCGTTCCCTTATTGGATAAGAGTATGGTTTCAATCGCAGAACAGCAGTTATCTAGAGAGGAGTTTAATCATTTTTACTTGTTCATTTTATACCTTTTGTCCTTAATGCAATTTAGATGGTCAAAGCACTTTGGGACAGTGATTCTCGTTCTCTCTATATGTGTGCAGTCTCTAGCACAATGCTACCCCACCCCGACTGAAAAATTAAGTGCTTCTCTGATATAAATTCTAAACAAATGACCACAAATCCCTAACTTATACAATATCATAGAATTTCTTCTCAGTGATTTTAACACCATTATTTATAACAGTATACAGTATTGATATAAAAAAAAATGCGGTGAAGCCCCAGAGATGCTTTGATTTAATGTGGTTACAGGGAATATCATTGCAAGTGGCAACAAAAAGCTCTAATGGATTTTCTAGTGCCTTGTTTTCATCATCTCTAATAGGTTCTCATGTGTGCTGGGCGGAACTGTAGGGCGCCCATGCGTCCTACCCCAAGATTTCATCAGATCTATATTTTATGGCCCTACAGTAAAAGTAATTGCAGGTTTTATAATGTCTGTGCTGCTCCAACTGAAAGCAATCCATTTAGAGACTTCCGGAAACTTGAGGGGTTTCAGTTACAAATGCAGGAGCTGACATGGCTCCGGCCTCGCCATGGGCAGGTTACCAGCCTCTTTTTAATGAGAGTGCATTCCTGAGATCTAACCTTCCTTCTCGCTCCCTTTGTAGTAATACCGAAAATAGCAGGAATTGTAGAACAAGAGGGATATAAGCTGAAAGGATCCTGCCCCTTTTCAACTCTTTTCATCACTGAAGAGCAAGAGCAGGAGACCAAGAGTTGCTGAGAGTCGCAGCTCCCACCGAGGTCAGTCAGCAAGGGAGCGCGCCTGCTCCCTCCCTTCCCAAATCAACCCCCGCGTCTGCAGCTCACAGTTGACAAAAATCAAGAATCGATTTTGACTCACAGGCTGACCTCAAATTAGCTTTCAGAAGCTGTGCAACGGATCTTGACAATCTCACAGTAGGAAAGCAGGAACTAAAGCAATCAGAGAAAAACAAAATCACTTTTTGTGTGTGTGTGTGTTGAATGACAGAGCAATTATACCGTCTACCTAAAAACCTCGAGCTCTGCCAAATGTTCATACCTACACAGCGCGCTGCAGGACTGCCTCTGCCACCATGGTAACAGCCAGCCCTGCGGCAAGAATTCGGCCCAAAGATCAGGGGAAGGCAACAAGGGAACAGGGGGTTTTCAAGAGCACGAGTGCCCTCTGAATGCCAGCTCTGCCACTTGTGCCTCTTAAGACCAGGAATAGATCAGGATGAATGTTAACGGTGTCTTTTTGCTGTATATGATAAACTGAATAATCCAGCTATTATCAGAATAATAAATCTTGCTTGACACTTCAGGCAAAAAAATCCGATATGCTGGATTCCACAGACATGACATCACTTTGTGATATTTTGTTATCTTTTCGATGTATAATTAATAAGGAGATTAGGGAATCCAGGAGAATCAGTCAGCATTAAAATAAGTAAACCCCAGAAAGTTAAGAGGTCTGGAGCTGAGCTAAGAGAGTCTCAGCTATTTCAAAGACAGCACTAACTGAAAAGAAAGTCCCCAGCTGGGACACCATCAAGATCCAGTTGCAGCTGGCAAAGACACAGATGCCGGTTGCTAAATTATCTGAGTTTTTTTTTTTTTTTCATAACACAAATTACATGCTCTTACTGATGAATCTAATTTTAAAATGCTGCTAATTTCATAGTATAGTCTTTGATTGGACATCTGTGAATATATGAGCTCCTGGAGAGGAAAGGAGAGCTAGTCTGGACTCTTGGTGTCTTGAGACTCACAGAGTAGCCACTCAGCATGAAAACCCTGCCCTGCCAAGCAGGAAGAAAAGCTTGCTTATTTTGCTGGGTAGAAGATTGCAGAATCCCCATGCCACTCCTCCCATTTTTATGACACAAATTACAAAACTACAAACTCTCTTTGATCTAAAAGATTAACATCCTTTCCTAATATTCCCCAAATAAAATTTATTTCCAAACACTATATTTGTTGTTGTGAGAATAATTACATCCTCCTATTCCATCTTCTCATGTCCCGTTTTTTTCCCAGGTTAATACACTTTCTAACACTGTGTAAGTGACCATAGAAAATTTGTTGCGTGCTTGGTTCAGGTTGCTACTTGGAAAATCAGCAGTAATTTTCAGCCTGCACACATTCCCATGGTGACCTGCCTCCCTGCTTTGACCTTTTGCTTGGCCTGAAAACCACTGAGTTTCTTCCATGCTCTCCTGTGGCTCCAAAGCTGTAGTCAGCAGGGAAGTCACCAACTCATAGCTTACTGATTGATAGCAATAGTTTAATTCCTATTTTCAAAAATAACTGCTTCACCGAGTGAAGAGCTGCTAAATTACATCTTCATTTTGCAACCTCCCCAGCTGAATCTACCATAGAGCTGTTCTGTGTCAGCTCAAACTGTTCATGAGGAACGGAGGTGCTGTTACTTAGACGTGATATGTTGCTTTGGGGGATTAACTCCTAAGCATCCCTGAATCAATTCCCTAACAAACAAGTAATTCCTGCTCATCATCTTGATGAGCAAAAATATTCCAATTCTGCAGCTTTTGCAGCTGAAAAATAGAGGGAACAAGCACAAACATAGATCCAAAAAGTAAACAGGGAATATAAAATAAGAGCACCAGTTCACATTCAGTCTCCTGGAATATACAGCCAACATGTATAAAAAAAAAAAAAAAGGGAGGGGGGGATTCTTCAGTAAATCAAGGAGTGCCATCACTAGCAAGGTAAGAGCGATGGGAGCTTCCCCAGGAGGAGCACTGCTAACACTAGATACAGAAATATGTCTGGCATTTTCTCATAGGGTGGGAAAGATGCTAAAAAAATCCTTTTCTGAGAGGGCTGGCATGCTGTCTTCTAGTGTTCTGTTTAAAAGCTTTATTATTGCAAAGCAGGGCAATTTGCTTCCAGCAGAGCCTACGGCGGTGGTAGCCACATATCAAACCAAAGCAAATGCGGCACCAGAGCGGGGCTCTGCCAGCCAGACCTCTGTGTGCCCAGCTCACGCGTGCAGATTCCCCAGCACCTGGAGGAGAATGTGGGGCCAAGAACTGGGCCAGGCTGCTCCTCAGGGAGAAGACAACCCATGGGACCGATACTCGCAGACTTTAACTGAGCAGCTTTATAGAGCAGCAGGGTCTGGTCCTGTGAACATCTAAGAGGAGGCAGGAGGAGGACTGTAAAGGAGCAAGTGGTAACAATACGGGAAAATTTGTTTGCAAGGAAGCTCTTTGTGTTTTCAGAACAATGCAAAAGAGTGTGATACTCTGAAGAGATGTGAAAAATGACTGATTCCTTCCACTGATTAACCTAAACTCAAATTCATTATTTCTGTGTTTTTCGTTCATGGCTGATGACAATATGCTGAACTTTGTCCTATATCAAGGTGTCACTGTCATCATCAGCTTTGACAGTCACATCCTTCATCCCAGGTATTCCCAGTTAAGCCATGTGCTTTTATGAGATCACAGATGTTCTTAGGTGTCCAAAATACATTGTACAACTGACTAAGCCTTTCCTCTATGCTCTTTTGCTTCTTTTACTCACCTCCCTTGCAGTTGTCTTTACAATGTCTGCTTTCACATCCCCCCCTTTTTTTTTCTTCTTTGACCAGTATTCAGATTTTACGGTTTGAGTTAAATGCATTCAAATTCCAAGATATTGCTGACAGCCATTTAATGATACAAGCACCTTTGCAGTTTGAAAAAGACTCCCCTAGCTCCAAACCGTGCTCCTAAAGCTGCTGCTTTCCTGGCTTTGACTCTGCATGTTGCACGACCTGAAACGACATGCAGAGAAGTAAGCCGGTAAAAACATGTAAGCAGAGGAGAGGCCAACTGGCCACAGAGGCTGTGGCTACCCAGGGAAGGATCAATGAGTTCGGGGTGGCTTCATCCCGCAGCAGACCGCGTCCGGCCACCCTCCTACCATGCCCTGGTCCCTCACCCCTCGCCCCTAGGCTTCTGAGAGCTGTAGACTCAGCTCACTGGCAGACATGCACAGCATGCACATGTTTTTAGGAAAATGAATTAAAAGCTGCTGCAGAGTAGCTAAATTTATGGTGTATGGAGGGGGCTGTACTTGGCTCACAGCCAGGGAATGGTAGCCCATGTAAAAAGGGTAGATGTAGTGTTTTACCTCCTGATAGACACTGCTATGGTCTCCAAACCAAGGCCCAACTCCACCTACTACACCCAACCCCATTTCCTTGGAGATTTTCCATATCTAGTTTATTGTAGTGGTTTGGTCATTCCCTGTGGGATTTTAGACTAGCTTTTATTTGTTAATTTCCTTTCATTCATTCAATTTCTTATTATGAGCTGTTTTATCTAAATGCCTCTCCAATGCCTACTTTTCCTTATCACACCTTTCCTGTTCCGCACCCTTCCCTTTTAACACTAATTTTGGTGGGGGGCAAGGGAAGGGAAGGGGAGTTACTATTTTGCTCTCTTTCTGCATTCTTTTGCTTGGCTCTAAGAAAGGATGCAAATTTCCTCAGCCCCAGTGTAATATCATCTTCCACTGCAGTATTTTCTGTGCTTTGCGATTTTTATTTATGAGGGATGCTTCCCATTTACCTCAATCTGAAGATTCAAAAATCATTATGTTTGCTTTCCAGATCCTATATCTTCTTATCTTTCAGTGGTTTGACAATGTAAATAAATACAATAGCTGTAGATGACAATATTAATAGGTACATAAAATATAATTTGAGGAAGTCAGCTCCCTTATATCAGGGATAGCTCTGCACAGCAGGACTGAAATGGACTTTTTCTTTTATTTTTCTTTCAGTCCTGACTTGAGCAATACTTTTGTGTTTTACCTTACTGGAGTTTGGCAAAGGAAAACAGAGACAAGAGGAAAGACAAAATGATCAGACCTGAACATACATCATCATCTTTTTCCAGAAATAACAAGCATCTCAGATAAGGCCATGGAAGTCAATGGAAACCTACCTGCTGACATTAGACCCTTAACTGCTTCCTTTCAACCTAAGAAAAAGGAAACAAAGTTTCTTGCTCTATCTCCCACATCATAGGCTTGGGGCACTCTCATGTCCCACCATGAGGCAGTCTGAAAATGGGGCTGCCAGGGGACCAAGGGGGAAAATAGACGTTATCCTCATTAGAAAGGATAGTGAGAAGCAAGTTAAGATTTGCTAGGTCCCAATTGTTCATTCTGAAAACACACTTTTCAAAACTTTTGCTTCTGTTTGACTCATATGTACAGTGTAAAGTGTGGTATGGGAGCTGGGAGGACTGCTCTAAGGAGCTTTTTGCAGCCTAGAAATCCTGCCTTTTTGTCTGTAACAGTTGCACATTCAACCGATCACTGATGGCTACAACGTTATCTGTTTGTTTTCTGTGCTCTTTCTGCTGTCTCTAGCGGATATTTTGTGTTGTACCACTAGATTTATAACAGGACTACCTTTGCTTTATTTGCGCACACAATTTGTAGCCACCGTGAAGTCCTGTTTCTTAATTGTGCTGTGGTAATGCCCAAGGTACTCACCAAGAAATCCTAATAAATGACATGACACAACTGTGCTGAGTCGCATGTTTTTCAAGCCCAACTCTATTTGAGGGAGCATAGATTTGAGGGACACAACCAGCAAAAAGCGCCTTCTGAAAACAGCTCCCGGTAACTCCTTCAAGTCAGTGGTTACAAAGAACAGCTGCCACATAAATGGGATGCTTACAACTGCACCCAGAAAACATTTCAGCAACAGAACCGTTTGCCTTTACTACAGGAGTGGTATGGAACCTGCTGTTTCAGTAATGTTCTGCTGGGACACATAAAACCCATAGAAAAAAAGCATACAGAGGTCTGGCATCCATCCATTCATCCATCTGTCTGAGGGCAGCTGGGAAACTACCCCAATCCATCCTCAGACTTGGAGATGCTCTCTCTGTGCAGTGCCAGCATATGAAAACTGTTCCATGACCAATGTTTTGATAAACCTCAGTTTGCAATGAAAGCCTTATATCATCTCTCATTAACAATTAAAATAAAAGCTCTAATTTTTCACAGCTGCCTCAATCAGCTCTGCTCTTAGGCTGCAGTGTTCTGAAATGCTGAGATCACAGATCATTAGTGCTGTTCCTGGATCATCTCATCAACCCATCATCATATTCAGCACCATCCTTTTTCACCAGGAGTTTCCAAACTATTTCATTACAGTGGTATCAGTAACTCGCAACTTCACAGAAAACAGAGAAAGAGAGTAGGATATATTCTAAAGTATGTGTATATGGTACATGTTAATATCATTTCAGTAGGAAAAGCAGAACATAAGGCAAAGACATCTAAGCCTGGAACTAATGTAAATTGAGGGTGTTTTTTTTTTTCTTTGTTGTTGTTATTTTCCTGCAGTAAAACAGGAACCTCCTAATTTGACCTCCTAATTTGTCAAGACTTAAAAAAAAAAAGTATCTGGGAACGAAGGGACAAGATTAAGTCCCTTCACTTACTTAGTTACCATGATCTAATATTCCTCTCTCGTTCCAACACAATTCTGTTCTCTGCTGATGACATTGCGGCTTCGGAAGTCTCTGAGAAGGTGGTTTCAATTCAAGGGCAAGGCAGGTCAGAGACCACTTAGTTCCTGAGACAAGGTTTACTGTTTATTGTGCTTGCAGGCAAGCCAGAAACTATAACAAAAACACTTAGGAAATCAACTCTCCTTGGATACAGATCATCAATAATATTCTAGACAAAGTTGAACATAGTTCAGAACAGGCTGTCCTCCCAAAAGTCTATTGTAATGTTTTAGTGTAGTTATTTGGTATCTCATTTGTGGCAATGTCTTGCAAGAGTAATAGATATTTGCCCAGAGAACACTTTTCCTACCATTTATTCTGTTATCCAGCTAGTAGCAGCAACAATCATTTAAGATCAACTAAGCAATGATACGTAGCTAATGATGAGTACCTACTGTATGACTATGGTAAACAAGCATCTTCCATGCTGGGTACTTAAGAACAAAAAACGCCCAGGTGCCCAACATTATGGCCTTTGAGCAATATATGCACAACTGTGATAATAAAGTCACCACACGACTTCCTCCTTTCTCATTCTGCAGATAAAAATAATATCACAAATACAGTATACATTAAGAAGAAGTGGACCAGAAGTGGATCACCAGGAGTGGAATAGGTTGTATGGAGGAAAGAAGAGAGATGGGGATTAGGACTTTGCAGTAGCAAAATAAACAAACACGGATTTTGTGGGACTGACTACTGGTATATGCTCCTGTTTCTGTGTTGGTCTGTATTTTACATTTACCAAAAATGTCTGAAGTGCAAAAGGGAAGATTTTGCTTCATGCCCATGTATTTTGAAAAAAAAAAAGAGAAATACAAACCCATCTATCTACCTGGTGGCTGATGTTTTGCCTCCTTTCTCACATAGACTTGTGTATGTCTACTTCTCCTGCACTTACAAGGAACTGTGAACTGTGTCATCCCCAGGAAATATAACAAACTTTAAATTGCAGGAACAAGAAGGCTTATTGAGCATTTGGGAAATGTTCTGAACAACAGTGCCCATCTCCTGTGGCGAAACATTACAGCAGAGATGGACGCAGTACTGATGGAAAATACTGTCAGAGGGATATTGAGAAATGCATGTGGCTGTAGATCCAAATATGACTGTTTTTGTGGCTGGAGGAGATGAATGCTGGAACACACTGGATGAGAACTACAGTGTGCTGGATGTGCTGGCATTACTCTAAACTTAATAGCAGTAAGAACAGGTTGTATGCAGGAAAAGGAGGGTGAACATTGCATCTGAAATAATGAAGTTAAATACATGTTCAGTGCTCTTGAGTACCTGCTAGGCATTAGTAAAGAGCAAAGTTCCTGTGCCCAATACCAGGCAATTGCTTTTCAGACCTTATATCATAGAGAACCCCAAAGAAATTCAGAAGTGAAATGACATCTATATATAAATCATCTGCATGGTGAATCATGGAAGATGTTGGACGGAGCAGAGTAACTTTGTCCAGTAGCTGTGGATAAGGAGGGAAGCATAGCATCATTAACTGTGCAGTGGACTCAGACAGAGTAATATACTCACTTAAATTGGAATTAGCCAGGGTACTGGAATAATATTCAGGCAGTGACTGGATTTCTATACCCTTATAAATGGATCATCTAGATAGCAAAACTGCTTTAATCAAACTCAAGACTTTTCTGACACTTGATTTCTTGGCACCGGGTTTCTCAGGTCAGCAGTTTAGCACCACCAGCAGGATCAGCATGGCTTGATATACTTAAGGCCCTTAACTAAAGTGCTTAAGGATGGCGACACCTTTATCAAACAACCACTTCCATTTGCTGTAAAGCGAGCAAGACACCTCCACTGCAAAGTGGCATGGATCCCTCTTGGTGCTAGCATGGCCTCCTTTGCTGCTGACTGGCGGTGAGAGAGGTATTTATTAGAGTTTTACTGTTCAGAAAGGAGTGTGGTTAGAGGAGTATTTCTTCTTAGCAGGAAGGTTAGGTGCATTTTCCTCGCTAATGACAGTCAATAGAAAAACAAGTCTTGAAGAGACCATTAAGAACCTGTTGCCCAAGCTGACTCTTGTCCCTGCAAGCAGGTGGTGCTTTTAATATCACAGCATTAAAAAGGATCTCTGAGAAACATCTGAGCACCTCTGCTTTCTCCCTTGCTCTCCAATGAACCAGGAAGGGAGACTGGGTTGCATCGGGGTGACTCGTGTTCCCTCCCCAGCCAACCCCAGGTTGGCTGAGCAGCACGCTGAGGGCATCCAGGAGCGGAGCCTTGGTGTATTTCTCATGTGCTTGCAGGAGAGGGAACAACTGCTGAGTGCAGGGCTGCATATGAGTGCAGTCACTGCATACCCCTCCTTGGTCTCCCAGACAGTGCAGAAACAGATTTGCTCTGGGCTACTATGGAAAAAGGGGGCAAATTCTCTCATGCCGACTCCTCCACTTGCAGCCAGAGAGCCAACCCAGGCCCCCAGCAAGAGACAACCCCAAACCCAAGCAATGTGTTGCTCTTGGCAGGCTGAGCCACGTGAATTTTGTCTGTGCAATTTCCTCCCACTTATCATCAGATCTCTAGCCCACAGTCAAACCGAAACGTTAAGGGTTACAGGTGAGGAGGCAAAACACAGTTTTGTTCTCCCTTTGCATCCCTCTGTCTTCCCACCTCCATCCCCCTCCCGCATCTGCATCAATCCAAAGGCTCAGAATCAGAAAATAAGGAACAGAAGTCAGGAATACAGGAAAAAAAAGTCACAAAATGAGGCTGTTCATGCTGTCAGGAGGAAGCAGGGTGATTATGCACCCTTTGCACAGAGCGACAGAAACAATAGGATTACTCACACCAGCTCCGTCTGTAATAGGGCGCATCAGTTACACTCCCACAGTAACCTGGAGGAAGGATGAGAGTAAAATCTGCTCTTAGCCTAATAAGGAGCTGGTGAGAGAGCTGCAGTTACCAAGGCTTCCTTACCACATGCCATGGAGAGGGCAGGCCAGGACCTCGGCATGTTCTTGCTCACCCTGGCTGGTTTTACCTGGCTGGTTTTCTAGGCACCTCTGACACCAGGGTCACCCTTAGCATTACCAACTAGGGGAAGAATTGGAGGCACAAAATCAATGACAGCAGCTCACTAGTAATTATATTGCATCTAGGAGGAATACACCTTATACCTTGTTTAAACTCATTGGTGACGCATAAACAATCCATTCGAATAAAGACAGAGAAACAGGAGAGATTGCCTTAAACACACTTCCTCATCCAGATCTCTTGGCAGGAGCAAGGGCTGGATTGGCTTTCCATGCTTGGCCCCTAAGGCAGTATCTGTAAATTTTACCAATGAAAGGAAACATGCAAGCTGAAATTATATGCTTCCAAAACTATTGGAGACCTATTTTTTTTTAAATGGATGATGTACTACATGCATTCCTTAACTGATGGACTTTTTGCATGTAAAGCTTAGAAAACTGTCGTGTGCAGCCCACCCTATTACAGTGGTTTCAAACAGGTAAATTGTCTTTCCTCTCCTGGTAGGTGTGAAAGAGCTGGGGGCAGCTAAATTGCACAGGCTTAAAGCGGCGTGAGATGGATCCCCTCCTGGCTATCTCAGCTTCACCGTTTCTTTTACTCATCAGTCTGAGCATTCAGGTAAACACAGTGTGCAGGTACATGCTGCATGTTTAAGTACATGCTCCAGGACAAACGATTGAGCTTGTGCTTAAATGCTTTCCAGAACAGAGATGATTTTCCAGCTCATTCCCACCTCACAGGAAGAGGTGGGATCTTCCAAGATCTCCAAATTGTAAATCCTTGATTTTGAGTGAAATTTGAATAAATGACTGGTTCACTTCAGATTTACAGAAATGTTTCACTGCAGTCTCAAATTATTTTGACCTTCATATTATAATATAAAAAATTATAAAGGCAAATATAAAAAATCATAAAATTAAATATGCTGCATCTTAATTATTCTGAAATAAAACACTTTTTTCATGAACATATGGCCGAAATCATTTTTTTCTATCAAATTCAAAACAGCACTTCTAATTGTGCTTATCCAGTTGAAGACTTGTATGCCCTTTACATCTATTCATTTTCATTAGGACAGCTTTCCTAATGCTTTCAATGGTACCATACAGATTTTTTTTTTGTAGAATTCCTATCTAAAAATCCTTTACTTACATTTAAAAAAAAGTAACATGTAGCTTAATTTTGTTGCTCCTTGCTATTAGAGTACTATTGTCGCCATAAAAACGTTTTATTTTATGTGCATGGAGCTCTTTTATATGAATAATCTTATGGAAAATTATGAGGGAGACACCTCATTTTCTGTTTTTCTCTCTTGAGTGAAAGGCTGAGCTTTCCAAATTCATAACTGGAAGATGGAGATCAACCCAAACTGTTTGAAACAATCCATTGGTACTTCTTTTTTTATGGTTCCTCTTGTTAAAACACTCCCTGTTTTAGGAAAAGCAGTGTTTAATTGCCCAAACAAGAAAAACAAATGTTTCCCCAAGGCAAAAATTCCACGAGCTGTTTGGATGTTTTCAATGAAGTTAACAAGCACTTCTGCCAGTATTTGGAAGTCTTAGACTGTATTTTTTGAATGGACTGAAGAAAAGTAGAGATAGCTTGAATAGGATTTTACAACTTAATTTCAACATACTTAAGTATATTTCAGACTAAAATGTCATTTGTTTTATAGCATTTTTCGTAAATAAATTAAGTTTAGTGAATGTAAGCAGTATTTATTCTCAAAATAAAATAAATCATAAATTATATCAGTACTGGTGATGAAATGAAAGAAGACTGTGGCTATCCTCCTCACTTACTGGAAAGAGAGATATGCCATGCTCCAAAAACCTTCTTATTGATATAATTACATTTAACATCTTGGTGCAATTAAACTGTATGATGAAACACTAAGTAGTCTTATATGGAAATTTTGGTGTTCAGTGCAGCTGCAGGAATATAATTCACACAGAATCCAAACACAGGAAAGAACAAGGGTGCTGAGAGTCAACTTTTTTTTTTTTTTTTCGTACTAATGTCATTAACTGTCTTCATGCTGTAGTGTAGCTGAACACAAGACTATAGGATGAGGAGGGCTAATATTTATCCTTCCTGTACAGATGAAAGACATTAAACCAGCACTTCCACTCTTCCACTGCCAGATAATAAGAAAAGAAAAATAAAAATCCTTGATCCTTTCCCCAAAATATTAGTAAAAATATCTTCTTTTTTAATTCTTGGAATAATAAAACCAGTAACAAGCTGGAATTCAGATTCCAAAGCCATTAAATACTTGTGGATGTTTCAGTGTTGTTATTAAGATCAATGCATCAAATATCAATGCCTCACAATAAAATTCCCTCATTTTTTTCCCTGGCTGTTCCCCCTAAGGGGCAGCATTCCAGGACAGATGTTGTTCTTTATGTAGAAACACGATACTTTGAACCTGGAAGGAAGGGATAATGGGCTGAGACAGGTTTGAGTGTCTCAAGAGCTGGTATTTTTCCTGTCATATTTGAGATGATGTATAAAACCTCTGGTACACACGATTCTGATGTGTACAGGGTGCTGAATAGATCGAGTCAAAACATGAGGCATATACATAAAATTTTATTTGATCATTTACATGTTATTTTAAATGAGACAAAGAATTTTGTTCAAAACCCAAGATTCTACATTAGAAGTTCAGACCATGGTCAGAAGATAAATGGAGAGTACTACTCCATCCTGCTCAATCTGCACAGTGTCTGGCAGAGTCCATAATGAATAGAGTTATAATAAATCTCCATTTCCTTAGCACGTTTGAAATCTTTCAACTCATTCGTCATATTAAAGGCCCAAAATTTTAAGGCTCAAATTCTAGCAAGTTAAGAAATAATGTTCATAGAATCATAGAATCACAGAATGCTTAAGGTTGGAAGGAACCTCTAGAGGTCATCTAGTCCAACCCTCCTGCACACGCTGGGCACATGGCATGTTCAGTGACATATTCTCTCCGATATTTAGGTTGTCTGCAATGCAGCTGACTGTCGAGACATTTTAAAAACTTGGGAATGACCGTCACCTAGACTTGCCAGGAACTGCTTGGTGACCATCCCCAGTACAATCAAGGCACAAACCTTTCAACGCGTCCCTCCTGCCAAATTTCTTCACATACCTGAACTGTGGGCTAAGGAAGGGGCTTTACTTCTTGGTGTGTAGATGGATAACCCCAGGAACATCTGATAAGCTACCTGAATCTTTGTTTGGGAGATGCCACTGAGCTTCCCTTTCCATCAGCATTAATTAACATTCCTTTAAATTTCCCAAGTTTAAACCTACAAACCTGACAACTACATTATCTTTCTTGACTACACTACAAACTTCTCAAATGCATGTAAGTAACTAAGATTCCTTAATACTGGTCATTTTTGACAGAAAGCTAACAAACCTAAATTTTCATCTGGGTTTTGTTTTTGAACAAAAACAAAATGTAGAGTCAGCATTTGAGCTTATATCTAGTCCCTGCTTTTGAATGGATTCAACTTGAAGGAGCAAACAGTCTTCAGAAATCTGAATAGAATTTGGAGGGTGAAACATTGTTCCTATTAAAGTCCAGAAAATATTAATACAGAACTTTTAAGTTCTGAACTCATAATAAACAACCTGAATATACTAAACAGAGTAACTCTGAATGTTAGGGTATCCTATTATTGGTCATTAACTAGAAATTAGCAGCATTATCAATATGGCATTCTATTTTCCATAAAAGATTGGTATATTTGGAAAAATAATCCATTTACTTTGAAATAATGTTAATCACAAGATCCTATTATTTAACATCACAAATATTCAAAAGTGCAAAGTGGTTTTTAAGTATTCACAACCTCTAGAGCCTTACAAATATTAGATAAACTATGTACCAAAATGTTCAAAGCCAAAATATTTTGCTCATAATTTTCCTGTTTTAATGCATCCAGCAGTCCCAATGAAGAAAATCAATCCTATTCAGTCTGCATGGCCCATTAAGTAACCTCAATAGATAAGCAAACAATTGAAAAAGAGAAAGTAAAGCCTAATAATATGAACCAAACATAGTTAATATTTGACTCTTGTGCTCTTACTCTAATTATATGTAAGTTTTAGCTTTTGATTAGAGATGGTTTATACAATGCAATTTGGAGATTTTTAAATATGAGTTTACTCATTTTAATTTATTTTCTCATATTTAGAAAACTCATTTTGGAGCTTTCTAAATATATAAAATTCTGGATTCAGAATTTTAAGAATCTTTTGCAAAATTCAGAATCTGATTCAAACTTTACTTCAGATCATAAGCTTACAGAGTCTGCAAGTATGCAGACCTAGAGCCCATGTTTTGGACTGTGATTTATAAGCAATTAGGAAAAGAGCAAGTGAAAAGATTTTCTATCAACCAGTTGCATAACGTTTCTCACCACAGTTTGCAGGCTTTTAAGGGCAAATCCACTTAATCGATATAACATATCTTTTCAAAGAAATTCTCAAAGGATAAAAAAGACGGTGTTGCTGTGTCATGAGGATGTTGAGCAAAGATGTTTTATTGGTGGCAGTGGAATACAGGTCTCATAATATCTATTTAGTAGTTATGCTTAGATAGCAATAAAAATGAAGGATAGATTATTATTGACTATGGGACAAAGCCCATTTTGGTATCTGAAAGGTTAGTAATCAGACTGCTAAGTGCTCATCCATGGAGGAGAGTACAGGTTACAGGTTTCATGGAAAGAAGTTATGACAAAGAACGGCTCTTCTGCATTATCTCAGTCGGAATAAGTACAATCATCACCGTATACCAGTATTATATCCCACTGTAACTGCTGCTAAGATTAGGCCTAAGGAAATACTGCAAGTTACTTGAATTACTTTTTAAAGAATTCTTGTTTTGCAGAGTTCCAGCATGTTCTGCATTGCCTTCGTTCAGCATTTTATCTACCAAGGGCCAAAATCATTCGGAAATCATGTCTACAGGCAGACTTCACTCTCATGCAACAGCAGCACACAAACAGATAATGTGCTTCCGAATCATAACAACAAAGTTAAACACCATAACTGGCTGCATCATCCTCCTGTGGCTCACGTCCTAATTGCATACTCAATAGGAAAGCAATAATAATCAATAATTTTGCAGTTGTGAGCTCCAGGCAGACACGGGCAGCTGAGGCTCAGGGAGCTATGTTATGCCAGAACTACCTTTTCTTTGCAGTTGTGTCTTGGCTTGAGTGAATCAAACTATAGATCAGCACAGCCCAGGAGAGTGCCTATATCCAGAGATAAGCATGGGAGAGGTGGCTGCGGGAGCACCAAGAGGCCAGTTCCAGGTTCACCAGTATCCCTTGGCTGATGGTGGACACAGGAGCATGATGGAGAGGCTGTGGTCCCCATGCTGCTGTCACTGCAAAGCACTCGCAGAGCATCAGAGCCAGGAGCAATTCTGTCGAGCACGATGCGAGTCAGGCTGCTGCTGCAAGAATGCGCTGTGTTTACAGCTATGGGAAGGGAATTGCTAGAGCAATTAAAGTAATTTGTTATTTCATAATACAAGCCATGCTGAGAGTGGCTGCTGGCTGCATTTCAGTCTCAGGTACCAACAAACAGACAAATAAACAATCAAAAAAAAATGTAGGATCTAATTTTGTGGAGGATTACTTATATTTCCTTTAAGGCCCTTAAATCTCAGATGCTGCTGTCCCTGGTGAGAATCCAGGGCATGTTCCTTTTCCAGAGGAGCTTCCAGTCAAGACCCCACTAGGAGGAGGTGGTGGCTGGGCCAAGACTGGTGGACCCCCAGTCTGGGGCTTTAGGAGGTACACGCTGATGATGCGCAGGTATCATCTCCAGGACTGCAAATACATTTTGTCGTTCACTCACAGTTTTCACTAGCAAAGATTTGTAATAATGATGTCTTGGTTAAGGCCTAACTAGCCAAGGAAAGAGAGATTTGTTTTGAGTCTTTTTTTTTTTTTTTTAATTTTTCAGACATCTTTGTCTGATATCCTTGCTTGGCAAAGACAAAGTCCAAATACATTCCTCTTAATGATAAAAGAAGCAGCTGTCAAGTCCAGAAATAATACCAACCTGCTGATCCTTCATTGTTAATATTCCTCAAGACTCAAGTGTTTACAAGAAAGAATAATAATCTCTGCCTCTTTCTATACAGACATAAGTGTATAGTTCCATGCAGTAATTTGGAAGGGCCATATTAAATAATGTATGAGCTGGTCATGGACATTTTGCAGGAGGATACAGTGAAGTCCACAATGTAGATTATTTCCCTGTGAGTTGTTTGTTTGATCTTGTTGTTTACTGTCTGTTTACAGAAGCAAAGTGATCTCTCCAAGGACCCCCCAATGCTTCCTGGGTTATATAAAGAGAAATAGGATATTATTCGGGATGGGCGGATTTATAGAATATAGGTACCTTCATCTTTGTTGGCTTTTTTCCGTCAGTAATTCTGAGTAAACAGACCACATAGTTTTTGTTGCTGCTTTAAAGTAACTGATCGTGGTTGACACACATGCTGATAATTAACATATATCAGTTACCGGGGATTGTGAAGGATTCTCAATCACTGGAAATACTTAACTCACAATTGGATCCTTTTTTTTCCAAAAGACGCAATTTGATTCAAATGGATATTAACTCAAGGGAGTCTTCAGACCTGTTTTACTATAGAATATCTGAAGAGATGATCAAAATAGCCCTCCGCTATGATTATCTGTATTATCATAATGCTCATGAACCACCTTCATGAGGCTGTCTGTGTTACTATGGACACAGCACCAGAAAAAAAAAAAAGAAAAAAAGGTGATCTGTGCCAAATAAGACTGAAAATAAGAAACAAGAGAGGAATAAAGGAATAAGAGCAACCTGAAGCACAGGTTAACACCAAGGAATAATTCTGAATCTGCAGATGGATTTAAGACATGATTCCCTGAAAGTTCAACAAAGTTTCAGATACCCTATGAATTCAATACGTCAGTATTGGCCTTTTTTTTTCTGGAAAGAGAACAAGTCAACTGAGCCAACAGAAAATAATAAATATAAAGCTTTCCAATTAATATGGAGTGGAAGGTAAATCTTATGAAGGATTTTCTTTTTCTGTTTTGATTGGCTGTATCAGCTTTGCAAACATTGCAGACTTGAGCAGAAGGAAAGGAGCTGCTCTTTTCATTAAAAACATTGCAGCCTGACACCCAAATTGTATTAGAACTCACTTTCTAGATAGGGCCTTGCCTGGACAAGACTTGCAACATATACCTGTAGCCTGACAGGTCATATAAGAGAGAACACCAAAGACCTGTTTCTTTGTTCTTAGCAAGGAACTCATATCAGTCTTGATCTCCTTCCAAGATTTCAGCAATGGTGGAGGATGGCTAATGACTACTATACCTGAATTTCTTATGCTGTATTGTTTCAAGTAAAATGATATTAAATTCCACAAATAAAATATTCCTATGCATCTGCAGAATATAGTTTGCGTTTATGCTAAAGAAGATTAAATTACACGTTAATGTGTTCTTGGATGCAAATTATGTAGCTAGATTTCAATTTAACTGCAAAAATATTGGATATAGCTGAATTAAAAAAAAAACAAAATTTCAAATGAAACTCATCCTCCAGTATTATTTTTTATTTATAAATCATTATGCAACTATGAATCTTTGAAACTAATTTTAAGTGATAAATATTGCATAAGATCTGTGTTATATCTCTTTTCTAAAGATCTGTACTTAAAATTTGACTATAACTTTATAATACGGATTTATCTATAATAAATATTTAAGCAGACATACACTACAAACATCTTCAGGAATTAAGTATCACTAATGATAATCACGAGGACACAGCTCATGAGATGTTGCTGGGAATCTCTTTTCAGTATATTAAAAACAGCAGAAGGAAGATTGCAATGAGTACGCACGATGTAGAACTCTTTGCAGCTTCAATTTAGGTAAGAGGTTAACAGAATTATTGCTTTTGGTTGGTTGTTTTACAGACTAGCAGGGTTGGTGTTATGTGGGTTACTCTGCCAACTGAGACAAACCTGGGAATTACACCGAGGTTTCCAGAGAGCAAGTGTCCAGCACCCCAGCTGTTAAAAGACAACTGGATGTGTTTGTTGCTGCACCTCTGAGTCTGGCACTTATTTCTCTCATACGTGAAAACTGGGTTTGCTGAGTGCTGTGCACATTCTGAGGTTTACGTGCCTGACATCGAGGATGTGTTTAGGGAGAAGTTAACTTTGTAAAAGACACATTCGTAGCTTGTGTTCTGGGCTAGGGAATTATCTAGGGATCATTACAGTCTCTCTGTTTTCTCTTACAGATCTGACTGTTGTTTCTAAATGCTGCTGGAACCTTATGCCCTTTTGTAGCTCTCAAAGTACAAACTCTCTTGATAATAAAAAAAAGCAATTAATATATTGCAAAAGAAATATTCTATCACAAAGAATATGATTCTACATATGCATTATAGAAAAAAAGGAACAGAAATCTGATCTTGACTGCGGTCATTTAAGTTAATGAGACCATTTCCATACACAACATTCATTACTTGCTTCATATAGTTTGCTGGATTGGTGCCTACATCTAAAGGAAAGATTTAAATTGGAAGAAGCAGAAGGAAGAATGAATAATAGAAAAAGAAATACAGTGTATTCTTCCCTCAAACATTTTTTGCTTTCTTCAATTTCTTCTTCCCTGTTTCTTTTCCTCCTATTTAGGTTTTCCTCCCTATAGTCATCAGTCCAATCCATTATTTTTAACTCCTACCTTTAAAGTATTTTTTTCTTTCTTTCTTACACCCATCACCTGCAAAGGAGAGGAAAAAAAAAAAAAAGAGGTACTTTGGCCTGAAATGGGCTTTTGCTATGAAAAATGTCTATGTAAATGTGAGAGCTTCCAACTGAACAGAACGGTTCCTTTTTGCCTTAAGGGCTATTTGATCTTTTTTGGAGAGCAC
Organism: Tinamus guttatus; assembly: GCF_000705375.1. The sequence goes on along the minus strand of NW_010584374.1, from coordinate 489,602 downwards.
GGTACTGCTTCTCTTGAGTTTAGCAATGGAAAGCTAGTGCAGCCGAAGGACAGACTCAGACCACCGTTCCGTCTTACAACTCATTAATAAGCGTCACGTACTGATGCTCGTCAGGCGTCACATGCTGATCAGGCGTCATGTGCTGATGCTCGGTGCAGACCCACTGAAAGTCATGGAAGGCTCCTTTGCACGGGGCAGCCCAGCATGATCCTGAGAACCTGCTGGCAGGGGGGCAACTCCCATGGGAAATGGCTGGGAGGATGGCTGGAGAGGAGGATGCAGCCTCGCAGCCCTTATGCCTTTCCTCTGAGGGGAGGGGGAGTTGGCCATGGACCTCAGCACCAGCCCTCAACCCCTGAAAACCCTGATTTAATCTGCATTTGCTGTTTGTGATGACAGATAAGATGCAAACATCTCAACTTCCCTTGGTGACTATGATAAAACTGAAAGGTCTGGCAACTAGTCCCACTGTATTTTAATTGGTAAAATGAAGGTCTTTGCACAAGAATCATTAAAGTCATAAACATGAAACTGCACAGTACCATTTTTACAGTCACCTTTTAGAGGGACATTGTGCTAAGGGAGATATTTTATGACTCCTGGACTTCAGTCTGTTCAGTTTATCCCAGAAAGGTAACAAGTGATCTGGTCATGGTCTGTAAATACCTCTGAAAGCAGAGGGCTTTTTAAACTAATGGAAAACGGTAGAGCAAGATCCAACATCTGGTAACTATGCTAAATACATTCAGAAAAAAAAAGCATACATTCCTAATGGTAAGGAAAGCTAACCAAATAACTTGCTTGAGGGTATGCAAGGTTCTTTCTCATGTGAAGTATAGAAACTGAGCATGTGTACCCTTCTAAGAGAAGTTAGAGTCTCAATGGAGGAATCAATTGTTAAAATGTATGGCTTTTGTAAGCCATGATGATCAGAAATAGTCCTTTCTGTCATCAAAGCACATGTCCGGCATTCAATTCCAGTGGCATGAAAGGAGGAGTATTTAATTTGGAAGTCTTTCCATAAAGTGTCTCTCTCTCTCTCTCACTCTCTCAAAACATGCATGTTTAGGGAGAAATATGAGATGGCCATGGTGTTCATACAAAAGTTTCACATTCATTATGTGCAAATTCCTATTTTTTTGCTCTCAAGAACAGTTAGATGTTGTCAAGGATCAAGACTTTTACCAGAATAGTCAAGCAAGCAACAAATAAATAAAAAGTTAATTAGACAAGAGCTGTGAAAATACCTATTGCTGAGCAAAAGTAGCTCAAGTCAATAGTGAAGTATTCATTTTACCTGGCCTCTTACATGAAAACTTGCTGGCTTTTGAGATCAATTAAAAATACTTCTGGTATTAATCTCTGTTTCATCAATGAGTTCTACAGTTCTTGTGGAAATACCGTTTCTGAGACATTTCAGACTCTTAGGAATGCTCTAAAAAGTCCTGAAATTAAATCACTTTTTTTTCAGAGCATTCCATTAGAAATACACACATTTTCTTAATGCTAGAGAGGCAGATCAGAATATAATGTAATTTTTCTCCAGGTTGCCATGACTGCATGTACCTCTTCAGCTAACAGTGACATTGCCCTTGACTGCTCTGATGTTTTAGATTTGCTTACTGAATGCTTTACACAACAGCTTCTCATGCTCTGGGAAGAGTCAACCATGGGGTGTCTGACAGGCAGCCAGGCTTCATGGTACAGGTTATGGCAACCAGCTGATATTCCTGGATCATTATGAGAGACAATTCAGAAAAGGAATATAGTAAAATTTTAGTCAAGATAAAAAGAAGCTCAAGAAGAATTGCCCCATGGCATAGAGATCTGTGAGTTGGCAGCCAGGAGCATATGGCCTATAAATAAAATCTGTTCTGTCATGTACTTCTCCGTCAGTCTTTGCTTCTTTATGTTCTGCCTTCTTTGGGGATGGATAAGAACTATATTAATGCTGCAATGGACAGCAAAGCTTTGGGTGCAAAGCCACATCACAGACTGTTCTCCTCCAGATGGTAAGGAGTTATACTGCAGCCATTTCCCTTGGTAAGACACTCTTCCCACAGATCCATCTACTGCCAAATAGTGCACATATTCCCCCACACAAAAGGGCTTCCATCAGCTCTCTTCCAAAGAGCACTCACCCAGCACGCAGCTGATGGACCTGGACACAATGGTGCTGCCAGCCCAAGACCATAGTGCATTTCATCGTGTGCTTCTATGAATCATGAAAGCCACAGTCAGTTTCCCTACCAGCACCTCTGCCCTGTGCCTCACTTTCACCATCTTGCAGGATGGCGTGCTGGTTATGCATATAGAATAATAGCTTTCAAATGAAGTAATGTGTTGACTCTCTTCCAAAATCTAGCTTGGAATTTAAAAGATTATGAATAGTGCCAAGAAAACTACTCCAGGGCAAAACATCCCCTGAATATTCAAGTTTAGGCAAGAGTCTTACTATAAACAAACAAAAGGGTGATATCGTTTAAATTTGTCTTTGAAATTGTCAGTGGGAGATCCATTTTTTCCTGAAATCCTCCAAATATGAGCGAAACTTTTGCATTCATATCACAAAGTTAGCTTTCAAATATTATCCAGGGAACATTTCATAAAAACTCCTTGCTATATGTATTTGCTGTTGTACAAGTACTGAAATACCCATGCAAGATCATTTTTGTACGTACAACTTAAAGAGGTCCTTGGGACCAAAGACACTTGACAATGGGTAATGCACCCATCCACCTTTTCTGGGTTGCCTTTGCACAAACCATTTCTCTGTCCACCAAAGCTGAGCTCTTGCTTTTTGCGAAAAAATATTTTACAATAGGGATATATTCAATAGCACTCTTCTCACAGCCTCAGTCCCCATAGGAAGGATTTAGGGTACAGTTAGTTCACACCAGTAGCTCACACAAAATCTCTTTGAACAAGTCTAACATGCAGCGGACTCCAGACCTGCTCACAAGAGAGGTTCTCAAGCATGCTCTGTTAAAGGGACTAAAACACAAACTACAGTGCTACTGGAAATTCAACAGCTTCTTTATCCATTTTATAATGCCACTTTCTCTAAATATGTGTGTCAAACGATATCTTGACTGATTTTCAGTTCAGCTTTCCTATGCTTTCCTATTCTCTTTTTTTGCAATCACGAAATGGTAAGTGAGTAAAAATGCAGAGGTACTTGTACAGTCACAATGATTTGCCATCAGTCCATGGTTGCTTTGGAAATACAGACATCGGAGGGATACTTCTAGGTCTAATTGACTCACAGTGCTCCCCAGTGTGTACCTGCAAATAACATGCACGTGAAACAATGCTGCAATCTAAAAAACATCACCTCCTTGTCAAGGAAAGATTATCTAAGGGTACCAAAAGATCAAGCTTCAGCTTATGTTATAATAAAGTTAAAACAATTTGTAAATTCTAGGATGCTGAACTTGAGAATTATGATTCATAGTTCAGTATTTGGTTTCTTCTAAGATAAAGAATGCTTTAACTATTTCACCTTGTCCTGAGATTACTCAGACATTTGTACAGCATAAACAATAACTTCAATAACATTTTTTAGTCTCATCTCTTAAAAGAAACAAAGACAATATTCTCAAACCTCACTGCATTAGAATTAGGATCAAAAACTTAAATTATAAAATAATTGTCTCAATCCTGAAATAGTTTACATATTCCACTGTATGCATGTAGGCTGTTCCACTGCAGTCAACAAGACTGCTCATGTATCAAGCACATATGCATGTTTTTTGTAGGATAGAGACCTGGTAATTTGATTTTCAAAGATGATTAATGCATGTAACTTTCACTGACTCCAACACCTCTTCTTTTAGCATCTCTAAGTATCAGACTGTTGATGTAGGTGCTGATATGAATATCTGAAAAACCCTGGATAAAAAATTTAAGTTAAAGCTGGAATTTTGCATTAAAATTACACTGCAACAGATTGCTAAACTGTCCTGGAGAGGCAGCGTTTTGTACTAAGAAAGCAAATGTTTCATCATGATTTTATTTTCCTTACTTTTTACACATTAAAAGTTAGTGATGGGGAATTAACTCCCACATTATCATAGTGTCCAGTTCCTGCTGCTAGTAAACTCAAGAGTTCAGTAACATCTAACTGCTGTCTCTTCCAGAGAAGTGTAGGCATTCTCTAAATTATTCCATTCAGTCAGATATACTTGATCAATGGAGATACAGTAACTCAATATAGGGAATTTAAGACTGTAAATCCACATTTACCATGGATATCATATAGCCAAAGACACTCTGACTACCTCAAATGTGAATGTAGCAACATCTGTGTGTGCACATGTGCGTGTGTGCAAGTTAAACTGCATAACCATCAGTACAAGGATGATGCGATCCAGGCCCACAGATGACCTAAAACATGAGCACTTTACTACAGGCTCTGCAATTGCAGACTTACAGAAAATGTGTGTGGAGTTTTTCTTGTTTTAAAAAAAATAATTATGATGTTCAGTTTTATAAAGTGTCCTTTATCGATGGGACGAAGCTATTCAAATAAAGTCAGTCGCTGTAAAAAAGTATGCAAGACATCTAGTGCCTATTTCAATATAATGTGCCACTATGAGAGGAGCAAGGTGTGCTTGTGACTCCGTGATATACAAGAATATCGAAAGATGATCAAAACCCATCAGATTTTCCAGGCACTGAGATGACTGATTCCATACAAGAGGAAAAATGTCACTACAGCAGCTCAGGAAAATACAAAAGGGAAAATGGGAAGCTACAGTCCAATGGCTGGGATGAAGCACTTGTGTCGCTACCTTCTTGTTTTGAAAAAAAATATTAACAAGATAATTTGTTTACTGAGCATTTTCTTTAGCCATGAGATTTTCTAAGGAAATACTTTTTCTGTCCATGTTTAGTTAGAAGCACATAATTCAAACTTCTCACGTGAGGCAAGCAGGGCCTACTATTTTTTTTTTAATGAAATCCCAGACTTGTCTGACTTGTCTACATACTCTACTTCAGGTGAACACTGGTTAAACAGATTCACTGCAAGTTTTTAAAAAGTATCATGAAATAATCTTATATCAATCCGATTTATTTTGCAAAGTAACTTATGGGAAAATATTTTAAACATATCATTCTCAGATATCTGTATGCAGTATTCCCATACTTCCAAGCAATTGCAAAAGCACTTTCTTCATTCATGAATCTCTAACATTTTCCAGAAAGTCTATGCGTGTATGTCACTCTTGAGTATTTATGAATTTGCTTTACTTAGTTACCTTTGCGTGAGCTCTAAAAACATTTTCTGAACTATTCATAAATAATGAACTGGAAAACACTGCTTTAGAAAAAAAAAACACCCAAAGCTTACAAAATTTTCAATAAAAAGTCATTTTTTAAGAATGAAAGCAGAGACTTTCCATATTCAAGTTCTGTGATTTTAGAAAATTGCTTATTATTATGCACATCTCATGAGCAATTCCATTCTAGCTGATATCATGACAATGAATTTATCTCCTTATTTCATACAGGAGTAAACATTCCCACCATACTAAGCATTTCCCCAACTGAAAATTGGTCTTAGCTCATTCTTATCTCATCCATTCTCACTACCAGAACATAATTAATGAAAAATCCTCCCTTGGGGGAGCAACACAGATGAATGTGAAATGACTTTTCTAGGACAAGAAAAGAATGAGCGTCTTTGGACTCTGTTTTCACTTCTGTTTGGAAGGGAGAATATGATCACCTGTAGATAACTTGTCTTCGGGAAACCATGGCAGAAATGAGAGGAAAAATGATTTTAAAATAATATGTTATATTTCAACCCCTTGACTTTGCTTGGTGAGACTCCTCAGAAAAAAATCTAAGATATAAAACTAGCTAGTTTCAAAGACCAACTGTCTCTGCATGGAGCATTTGGGACAGAAAGTCTGTAATAGATAATTACCATGTTGTATTTTTGGGGTTTTGACTTAAAAAAAAAAACAAATTCTGTGGTGTATTTCTTGCTTGTTTGTTTCCCTTGCTTATTTGTCACAGTCTTTTGTGTAAGATCACAGCTGGTGGCTATGGGAAATGACCACAAGATCACTAGCAGATTATTAAGACATTCTCAGTGAAATACTCTGGGTAACCAGTTCTTCCCCTTCCTCTTATCCAAAAGAATTGGTACAAAAGTGAAAAAAGAAGGATGGGAAAACATGCCAACCAGAATCATCTCCAAATTCATTATTTTCCAAAGTTTCCTGTAGATAGGCATTTTAGATGTAGGCTTTTAAGTAAAATAGTGCCAGGAAAAAGGGGCTCCTTTAATAGTATGTCTATATTAAAAGCTGTGTTTATGTAAACAATAGACTGAGAAAAGAAACAAAAAAAAAATGAATTCTCATATGAGACTGCCCCAGTCTTGGCCTTGCCACATCATTTTAGCAGTGGGGTGATTTCACTGCTGTGTCCACTAAGTCAGATGCCCCATTGAAACTGTCCAAATCCCCTTGTATAGAAGTGGTTTGTGAAGCAGAAATTGGTTTAAAGGAAGCTACCAACTCATTTTATGCTGACTGCTGTATTGACTCTTTGACCTGCTTTACTGGAGATGTTTGACAGATATATTTTCCTACAAAAAAAAAAATCAAAACTTCATCTCACTTTGAGAGAATAATCAACATAACAAATTTCGATAGGATCATTTCTTTCTTGAGCATAATTGAGAAAAATATTTTAGAATATATTCCTTTGAGAAAAAAAATGTGGTTGTTATTTTTTGTTATATATATTTTGCTTTTCGCTATATTTTAATCTTGACTCCTAATAAACATTTCATGAACCAGATAAAATTTTAAAGAGAAAAACTGAAATAAGAAACAGACCAAAGGCCATTTTCCAAAAGTGTTGTTTTGTATGAAAATTTAGAGAGAAAAAAGCGCAATTTCCAAATTTGCTGTGGAATCGAATTTCCAAGTTTGGACAACCATTCCTTCTTCATCTCAGTAAGACAGACTGATGTTTAAAGGATCCCTAATAATCCGAGTTGAATTTAATCTGATGACATAGTAATGAAAGCTTTGAATTCCTGAGCCATGCAACTGCCTGTTAGCAGCTCTTTAAACTCACTACAAATGCACAGATACTGATCTGCTTATTACTGCAGAAATTCTAAACATAAACATTATTATGAAATCTTATTTTAGTCACCAACAAGGGGGAAAGACTAAAACACTGTACAGCTTTTCTTTGTCTTCTATTACACATGTGAGAACAGAGTTAGACATAACAGTCCCTTAACCCTCTCTGGGAAAAAATAAACCCATTTAGGACAAAATGAGGAGAAATTATTCCAACAATGTAGATTGAATGGTCATAGGAAAAGGTAGCTGAGAAAGAGAGATCACAACTGAGGAAAAAAAGATACAAAATGTGGTAGAATCAGATAAGTGCTTTTCTCAAGGAGTGGAGAAGGTTTTCTCAGAAGGTTATCAGACAAATGTCTTTACATTACATTGTTCTTTGACTCTATCAGGCAGAGAAGAGCTGAGGTAATGGACAGTCCCTTCGTACTATGGAAAATAAAAAAAAAAAAACTCCTGCATATAAGCAGTTTTGAACTACTAGATGTTCCTTTTGGGCTCTTTTTCCTACATTGTTTGAAGCAAAAAACAAACATGTTTCTTACGTAGACTACATAACCGCTTTCTCTAGCTTGTTTAAACCTCTATATGTGACTGCCTCTCCTCTTTCAGAAGAGGTGACAGGTTTAGTTCTGGGTTGATTGAACTCTGCAGCCTCATTTCCACTTGTGTCCAGCCAGGAATGGGATGCTGAAATATCATTGTTTCCACTATTGGAGGCTGACTCTTTTTTCATGCCTCATGCTGCCTTAATGGGCTTCGCCCAGAGCACACGACTCAGCTGGCAGTGAAAAACAGGAAGTGTTTTGGCACACATTTTCCATTTTGTGGGGCGAGGGAGGAAGCAGACATGAGCTCTGGCTCAGCAGTCACACAATGAAAATGGAAAAAAGGCTGCCTGGCCCTTGGCACAGCGTGAGGCCAGCCTGGGTCACTGTGCTGGGCTGCCTCTACAGAGGGCCCACTACGTGGTTTGGATTGCAGACACATCAGAAATGTATGTGTTAAAATCCGCTTGTACATGGTCACCCAGGCTCCGAGCCAGTGAAGTTGAAGGAATTCTCTTCTCCAATTTCCACGGATTCTGGATTGAGCCCTGAGTATTGCCTTCTAGCAAGCAAGGTGACTCCAGTTAAGTGGCTATAACAACCTGCTGTGTGGAGACTGATGCTATATTTGTTACTAAGACAGTCTTTAAATGCCTCTTTAAATAGTATCTTTGAAAAATATCAGCATCTGTATTTACACCAAAACACCTGTACCATGTTATTTACAAGTACAGATATTCTGGACTTGAAAAAAAAAAAAAAGGTATTTTAATGATGATAATTTCAAGTAAGTGCGCATATTTCACTAAACTGTTGGCAAACATAGGATTTAATTCTCCCAGCTGTCTAGATGCTTTCCAAGTCTTCTTCACAGTTGTGTCTGAAAGCCCCAGTTGTTAATATATCTTCATCCTACCCTCCGATACACGATCATTTTTAGTTTTATTTAATAGGCAAAGACCCGAGTTTAGAAAAATTGAGGCCATAATTCTCAGTTGCATCCAAAGGATGGCTGGCATAGCCAGGGAAGTGATGGCTGAGTTGTCTACCTGTTCCAGCTTCTGAGGCTTATATTAATGAGTTTCTGGCAAAATACCGAAGGTTGCAGGAGGGTTTCTCTTGCTTCTTAGCAACACAATAGCTGGCCAGCATTTTTCTGGCAGAAGATGCTGATGTGACAGAAATGAAACATTCCTCTTTTTGAGGAAGAGAATTTATTTTGTTAAAATTTCCAACAACTATTCTTCATTTTAGGAATTAACTTAATAGAAATATCTTAAATGTAGCAGTCAAAATAACAATGAGAAAATGAAGTGTTTGAGCTGTTCTTTTGTATGCGTATTTCTTCAGATTTTTTCCCTTGATGAGAGTTTCAACAATTTGTTCTGATTTGGAAAAAGAGGGGAACTCTTGTAAGTTTTCTAAAATATAATGTTTGGTACAGTGATCCAAGCTGGATTTACTCAGGAGTTAGCATTTAAAATGCATTCATGAGAAGAGGAGCTGCTTGTCTTCTGGACCAGATTAATTGATTGGTGAAATATCTAGGAAAATGCCATTTAAATGGATCACTGTGTTGAACATGTTCCTTTACAGGGCAGTATTCAACTATGGAAAACATCAAGAAGAGAAAAATGCCATTGAGTTGTATTCTCAGTTCTTCCTTATCTACACATGATCGCATTCATCCTCTTAGAAAAGCATGCTCTCTTCATCAAACAAAAGCTTTCAGGTATGTGCACATATACAAAGTAATCACCACCACTATCTGAGCAAATGGATGAAAGAAAGAACTTCCTCTGTCACCTATGTTATTAATTGAACGTAAGATATCACAGAATCACAGAATGGTTGAGGTTTGAAGGGACCTCTAGAGATCATCCAGTCCAACTCCCCTGCTCCAGCACGAACACCCAGAGCACATGGCACAGTCACATCCAGGCGGACTTTGAAGATCTCCAGAGAAGGAGGGTCCACAACCTCTGTGGGCAGCCCATTCCAGGGCTCTGTCACCCTCACAGTAAAGAAGCTTTTTCTCACATGGAGATGGAACTGCCTGTGCTTCAACTTGTGCCTATTACCCCTTGTCCTATCACTGGCCACCACCGAGAAGAGTTTGGCCCCATCCTCCCTACAGTCACCCCTCGGGTACTTGAACATGTTGATCAAATCTCCTGCGAGCCTCCTCTTCTCCAGACTAAACAGGCCCAGCTCCCTTAGTCTTTCCTTATAAGATAGATGCTCCAGTCCTTTAATCGTCTTGGTGGCTCTACACTAAACCCTCTCTAGAAGCTCAATGTCCTTCAACTGGAGAGCCCAGAACTGCACCCAATACTCCGGGGGGGCCTCACCAGAGCTAAATAGAGGGGCAGGATCCCCTCCCTCAGCCTGCTGGCAACGCTCCTCCTGCTGCAGGCTAGGATTCCATTGGCCATCCTGGCCACGAGGGCACACTACTGCCTCACGGTTAGCCTGTTGTCAATCAGGACTCCCAAATCCCTCTCCATGGAGCTGCTTTCCAACAGGTCAAGCCCTAATCTGGACTGATGCCTGGGGTTATTCCTTCCCAGGTGCAGGACTCTGCACTTGTCCTTGATGAACCTCATGGGATTCCTCTCTGCCCAGCTCTCCATCCTGTCTAGGTCCCTCTGAATGGCAGCACAGCCCTCTGAAGTGTCAGCCGCTCCATCCAGTTTAGTATCGTCCGCAAACCCTCTTCTACCAGAGATATAAATATCCTTTGGTCTGCAAGCTTTTCTAAAGAAGGAAAAGGTCCTGTTCAATACAGGGAACTACTATGTACCAGGAACAGAAGCTTTTCTGTAACTGCTTCTGCCCATGCTTCTCTCAACCCCTGCTGCAGACAGAACAGAAGTTTTTTCTTCTGGGCTTACAACAGACTTATGATCTGTGTTTCTTTCTGTCTGCCAGAACAGAATTCTTGAGGACAAAATCTGTGCTGAACAGGATCATTCTTCCCAAATAGGAAAAATGACACTTTTGACAGAGGGCAAGGTGAAATCTTTACTTTTTTTTCATTAAAGGCAGAGTATAGCTGTCTTTACCAATGGCCAAAATTTTGGAGCTACTGCTATAGGGACACTTTACAAGGATAGCTCTACAAGGATTCACTGGTGCTAAGCACAGGCAAGGTTCATCTCTGATCTCTGAACCCTTTCTGATAGAGTATAATGGACAGCGCTTATCTGAGGTAGTGTCATTCTATCAGCAAATTATTCCCATTTACTGAACAGAATCTGCATAAAGAGATTTGACAGCATTTTCTGAGAGGTAGCGGGAGAAGTAATTAAAAATATAAAAGCCACAAGCACACAAACAAACAAATAAACAAACAAAATACCACTGGGTAATGCTCATCAGACACACTGTTCAGATTAACTTCTAAATCTCATGGAAAAATCTCCACATTTCCCTCTACAGTGGCCATCCTACATTTCTTCTAAGTGCAAAGATTGAATGGCCAGCAAGAACTCTTTGGTGCTTTCTTAGTGTGAAAGAAATAAGAAAATATTTCTATAGTAAAGATATTAATCATCTGTATATGTCCAAGTACTTTATAAAGGAGTCAATATCTCCATTCTGCAAATAGGAAAACAGAGGACTGGCTGACTCATGCCCGTCCAGCAGCAAAGCCTGGAGAGTCTCATGCCCAGTTTTCTACTTGAGGGCTCCATTCACAAACCCCAATGTAGAAAGAACATTTCAGAGAAAAAATTCCAAATCTCCTTTCCACATCATAACAATTATTTCCTAAAAAAAAAGTATCTATCAACAGAAAATAAGACGGATGAATGGTGAAAGACTGCAAGTGATCACCTTAAATGGAAAATACAAGCAATGTAGGTAGTCTGCTCATGTGTCATTCACATGAGTCTATACAAGCCACTTTTGCAAGAGCCTGTAGTTCTATTTTATATGACTGAGCTTCAAATCTTATTGTATTCTGCCCACAGACTTGTCATCTCTGCAAACTCCACCTTATTGGAAGCGCAAAACGTGGCTCTTTGAGGTCTGGGCAAACACATTGAATGTAGAAAAGGCAAGAATGATCTGGGAGGCAGGGAGAGAGAGCAGAAGAGAAACACAGAAAGAAAAAAGAGAAAAAGGAATTTAAGAGAAGGGAAACAATACAATGGAGAAGGAAAGAGTCACAGAAAGGAAAGGAGGAGAAAAGCCTAGATAAGGAAATTTGGTTTTAATTATGTTTATTGTAGTTCTTCATGCACAAAATTACAAAGTGAAAACAATATAAACAACCCTGCTGCAGGCATGGTAGGAAACAATCCATAAAGCAAGCAAACATTATACAGGAGCTTGTAGTGCATTATTCACTATGTAATAATGACCCAAAAGAAATTAATGAGTCTTTTTTCAATTAGTATGGCATATAACTGGAAAGACTTACAGGCTTCTTTGCTGTATATTCTTTACCTAAAAAATAGATAAAAAACAACCAAGAGCTTTATAAGTTGTAAAAATAGGAAGTTAGCTATGATCTGTGCAAGTGAAGCACCCCTACTCCAGAGCGTCATGACAGGGAGCATATATGAGTGTATTGTGTATTAGGAAACAATCCCTGAACAGACAACAAAAAGAAAACAGCAGGAAGAAGAAACCGGCAAACTGTCTTGAAAAGAGATGAGAAGGAAAGGTTAAAAAATGCAAATCCCAAACCCCAACAAATTCTCAAATCCACATACATAATAGTCTCAGGCTTTCAGTTATTCAGCTGGTACAGGGAATAAACATAACAGGAGTAGGCAAGATATGACAAGTTTTGACAGGGTAAAGTCATGCTGCTCTAAGGACTGCATTTGCCTCCCTCTTGAATAAGGTTAGCTGGGAACCAAATACAGCAATCTTTCTAAGTCTTGCCATTTCCATTCCACATTTAGAGCTTTCTGCCATACTCCTCAACAAGTTGATTTTATTTTCTTTTTTGAAAGAAGGAAACTGCAGAAAGTCTTTTGACCTGAAGGGCTGAATGGAGTGTACCTCATATCCTCAGTAGATTTCTTTATTTCCCCCTAGAGTTTGGATGATGATCACAGAGATTTTTCATCTCATTTCCTTATTACCTGCTTCTACCTTTGAGCTTTTCTAATTTAGAAATCCACAGTTCTTCAGCATTTTCATCTCAAATCTCTAGCTGATGGATCTTCCCCAATAGCAGCTACCAAGGCTGGGATCATTAACTGGACAAGCAAGGAGAAAATCTAGATACATATTAACTTGGCGGATATTCTTTCTCCTTAAAGCACTGACAAGCGTATCTTAAAATTTCCCTGTCAAAATCTGTCTGTTGAGTGTTATCCTTGCCAAACACATTGTCACAAAACTTCTGCTTGTTTCTAACAAAAGCCTCTAATCTGGTTGATACCATTTCTGGCTAACAACAACAACAACCAAAAACTGTCAAACTATCAATACCCCGTAACAATATAAAATGACACTGTGGTGACTATGCTCCCAAATGATGTGCATATCTGCATGTTCATGGCTGTTTCCTGCACGGTACCTTGGTACCGAAGCTCGAAGCAGCAGTACACCTGCCATGACAAGAGTGCAGGTCACCTCTCACAAGGAGTTTTACAAGTCCCCAGCCTATAACAGTTATCTGGCACAGCATGCTGGCAGAGCTCAGGCCATCCCAGGGTTATCTGTGGCACCACACAGCATATCTTTTATTCAACTACCTCCGATGCTCATTAAATGACCGTGTCTGACTGACCGCTCAAACACGACCGAGGCATGCTACTTCCTGGAATAGTCTGTCTCCTTTTATGTTCTTAACCTGCTACAGTAATATAATATTTCTCTCTTAAAATGGTTTATCAGAGCAAAAATGTGTCCATGGAAACCTTACTTGCTTTATACTAGCTATGTAGTCTGTTGCTACACTTTCACAACAGATTTGCTACCAGTGCTTATTCATTTGGAATGAAGCACTAAACTTGTCTGGAGATGTTATTCAGAGTCATTCAGAGACAACATATACAAAGATAAGTCAGGGCATGAGATGTACCTCAGTATGGAAGTCAACACAGTATGTAACAGTGAATGATGCTTGTGTGGCTCTGTGAGAGAGCTGGTCTCCGTATGTGCGAATGACTCTGAATTTAGTAATATTCAGTTAAGATGTGCAAGGTGATTTAACTTTAGCAGTGGTGGTCAGGGAAGGTTTTGATACTGTAGCTGTCTTTGCCTCACTTTTATTGTGAATACACCATTACAGTTTGACGTCACCTCCACCTTGACAGTTGAAGGAGCAGTTTTGTGGACACACATGTCTGATAACACCTGGATAGCTAATTACCTCATTATGCCTATCAAGGAAGTAGTTAGATTGCTAAATATCATTAAGTATGGCTCAGGAGTTGCAGTTGGAAAACTATACATGGAAGCTGGACAGACCACTTAATTCCAGATTCCAGGTAATTCAAATTCCGATCAATTCCAGATTTGTTATCATTTTTTTACTGAATAAAGGTATTTCCACCACACAGTGTTTGTGCCTTACAACAATTTCTGCTTTCCTCACAAGTCTGGTACTGACAGGATTTGTGAACTGTTAGTGGAGCCTGACTTGCAAATGATGGGCTTAGTTCTGGTTGCCCATCACTCCAATATTGCTCATGTGAGTAAGATTTGTTGTCTGAATCTGAGTCTGCATATGAGCAGACTGAAATGGGCGTATGATTTTTATAATCATCACCCAACAAGTAGTCACCTTGTCCTACGAGCACGTACATCTCTTACTCAGGGAACTATTGAGAGAATTTTCTCCTGGGATCCTTCTCCAGGGAGTATGAAGCCTGGACGACAAAGTAGACAAAAATATGGTAACACTGAGCTCGTACTGGCCTTCACAGAGTCCAAGAGTTTGTCCATAGGTGTCCCATCAGCACTGCAATGACAGGGACTCCACGTTTGAATGACCATTCAAGCACAGTTTTGTGGTAGGTAAAAAAGGCAACATATTTTTGTTGTAGGTAAAAATGGGAGGCAAAGTGATTCTAACTGAAGCCATTTCTATAAACATTGGATGAGATAGTCAGCTGAACTCTCATGTCCTTGTAAAATATGGAAAAATCTTTTGAAATCACAAGATCTCTCAGAAAAGAGAAAATTGGCTTTGACCCAGCTCTAGTCCTTGGCAGACTTGGGGAGGCATTCTAATTTGAAGACTTTTGTCACAAAAGGAAAGTCTCATGTGTCAAAATACAAGCTAAAGATTTGAAAAAAGAAGAGAGGTGGTTCCTAAACCATGATAGGTTGACCGACTTGACCCCTGGGGAAAGATTTTTTGCTTATGAATGACATGTTTCTATTTAAATGAACTCAAAATCCCCCTTATGCTATCTTTATTTTAAAATCAGAATTATAGCAGTTAGCATTTTTTCCCTGAAGCAGCTTACAGCTCTATGCCATCACAGTTGGTGCCTGACTTTAAGCTGTCAGTAATGTAGTCCTGCAATATGTTTTTAACTTGAATTATGTATATCTTATATTTAAATGAATTTAGAATTGTGTACAGAGCCTTGTTTTTTAAACACTTGTTCTCTTTCTGGAGATCGTGCACACGTGCACAGTTTGTTAGGAATCCAAGAATTTTGTAATTCTTATACTCCTACAGAACATGACTAAATATTCAGCAATGTTTCAAATTAGGTTTGTGCCCCACCCTAGCGGATCAGCTCTTCAAACAGCCTACATTCCTTTACCTGGGAGTGGAAGGAAATCATGAAAAAAAGTAAATAAAGGAGTGAGATGGAAAGCATTTTTGCTGTGTGATTATCCTGGTTCCCTGAGAAACAAGAGGGTAGGAGCAGCACTAGAAATCATGGTAGGGAATAATTGCTCGGTTCTACCTCTAGTGCTCACCTTGACCGGTATCTTGCTCTAGTAGGCCCACTCAGTCTGGAGGGAGACATCCCAATGTCTTACATATTAAAAGCATAACAGATATGAATGAGATGATCCCCACAACATAGTTCTGCAAAGGTCTCACTGCGGGTTGTAGCAGAGGAGAGGGAGAGTTTGCAGGGCATATTCCGTCCCAATTTGCAGAAGAGCATTTCTCACACAGCTGTTTTTCTCTGAAATTCTTTGATACTCCTTCAATTAGCACTAAGCATGAGAACCAGCAAGTTCCTGGCTCCCAATTTAATTCTTATACATAACTTACCTATTTGGAGTTTGGGAGGAGAGTTATATCTGCATCCATATGCATATTTGAAAGTTTTCACCCATCTAATCAGATTCATTCAGACGACTTCATATTTACTAGGACAATATCCCAATGGTCAGACTTTACCTCCAAGCTATCTGGAGGGAACAACTCAGGAATTTTGCAAGATTTTTCCTTTCTTTGCACTGTAATGAATTCATTTCCATAAACCAGGCTGCTAGCAGATGAACTGGTGAATTTTGCCACATCCTGAGAATACCTTAATGCATGTTTCATATTTTGCCATTTAGTTCAAGATGAAACTCACATGTTTATCAGTCATACATGGAAGTGTTATTGCTCTTCAACAGAGATTTTTGTCTACTGAAGGGATAGCTTGCCGTCCACACAACAGCTGAATCACCCACACCCTCCACTTTTTAAATGCTGGTATGTAATGATGACACAGCAAATTAGACCTTCGTAAAACAAAAAGATAATATTTTTCTATCAATCAACAGTGCATTAGGTTGTGACCAGCTATCAGAAATGGTTAACAATGGTGCCTTCCAAAGAGGTTGCTGGTACTCCAGCTCTTCAAACACTCTCTCCAATTTCCAGTTTTTAAGCTTGAAAAGAATAGAGCATGTTGCATAAAGATATGCCACTCCTGATGATACAATAACAGATGTTTTAGAAGAGCAAAGGTTTTCTTGGCTGTAAGAAGCACATCTTACATCTGGTTCTTATGGCAAAAATCTTTGGTGACATCTATATGTGTATATTAATGAAACTGGGAGATCGAGCCACCCCTAAATCTTCTGCACCTACAAAAAGTGGCACATATGAGTGAGGGAAACTCCACTGCACGGCATATGCTGCTTCTTACTTCGACTTGACATTGATGGATGCATTCAAGTATTTACAAGCTGCCTGATGGGATGACTCAGAAAGTTTGAAAGAAACAGCGCGGCTGACACCCCTGCTTGAAGGGGGAGGAAGTGGGAGGGAAAGATTGCCTTGAGATCAGAGTCTGTGGTTTTTTAAAATGCTGCTGCTTCACGAGCCCACTCTTTGTGCTGGAGTAATTATGTGGGTGTGCTAGGAAAAAAAAAAAAAAAAAAAAAAAGCTAGGCAGCTTGAGAGAGGTCTGACTGTGGGGAAACCTGAATTTTAAAACAAGTGGAACAGCTCAGAAGCTGTAAGGAGGATTGATGAGCAGCATTTCCAAATGCCTAGGTTGTATCCCATTGCTGATGGTCCTGCGACACTTCGGTGCACTGGTCAGCCATCCTTGGGGACAAGCTCACCCCTCCATTGCCTCTACAACTGCTGTGTTCCCCACACATGGGACATCACGTGAGACCCAACCTGGCCTGTTTCTCCCCTAATTTGAAGCCTGCTTTAGCTGAAGGTTCCTCTGACAGTATGAAGGTGAACAGAGGTGGGTGACTGATGGCTAAAAAGCCAAAAGGCCATTGCCACTTCTGCCTGCTGTGCCCATACCTGGGGGAAGGTGTGAGTATGGCCCCATAGCCTTGCCGCGGTGCCTTCCAGCAGCGAGCCTCTGCACTGGAGGCAGGCAAGACCCGCAGCACGGCACTGAGCAGCTGCACAGGAGATAGTGTCTGTCATTGCCAAGGGGTTTTTAATGAGCAGAAAGCAGAAAGAAATGTGCATCCTGTTCCGTAAACTGCCATTTTTGAGCTGTAGGGCAGGAAATACCTGCCTCAAGCTGGGCAGGTGCTCCCACGAGCCTTCATACTTAACCCTTTCGCTCATTTTCCTGACAGCTCACAAGCACATGCTCCTGAGCAACAGTTTAAACAAAAAGCCTAAGAAACTGGCTTTCTCCCAGCATCCATGCAGGAGTGATGTGCCTCCACTTTCCCTTATCGCACCTCGTCATGCCACAGCGCTGGGCAGAGTGGTGCCTCTGTGAAGCCAGTAGTGAAATGTGGTGAAAACTCCAACTCCATGCCTTAGATGGCAATCATTATACTTGGATGAGTATCCACTGGGGAAAGGAGAAGTGCCGCTGGGTGAAAGACTGGAACAGCTAGCTTCCCAACACTGAGTGAGGGAAGGAGACTGACTGAACTGGAGAGTGTATGCTGTCCCTTAACTCAGGCCCAATGGGGATTTAAAGTACACCTCCACAAAACAACAAACCGAGAATCTGATTTTTTTTTCCTGCATGCCTAACTGCTTTAATTGTTCAGAAAAGCTCACAGTCCCTTTCAGGCGTCTCCAGAATCTGGAGCATCCTCTGCTTGCAACTCGCTTTAGCGTGCCTGGGCAAGCTGCAAACCAGCGCTGAGGGACTGGGTAGAAGGGTTGCAGTGGAAGTGGAAGCTTGACCTGGATTAACCACCTCAGGACCTACCCAGGTGCTGGAGCAGAGGCATACCCTAACATGCAGAAAGAATGTGATATATAGGAATTATTCTCCACCCAAGGAAATATCACATAATACTATTTATACTCTGTTATCACATAATACTATTTATACTCTGTTATATCCTCTAGGGGCTTGAATACTTCTGGATGTTCCCTCTTCCTTCTCAAAAAATAAAGGAGAGATTGGGGAACACTGGAAAATCCTAAAATGGCTGCCTTGTTCTGAGGAAGTGAGAGTATTTATTGTTCTAAAAAGTTATTTGGTAAAAATCACTAATTGCAATACAAGATATTTTATTTCCTTGATTTTTTTTTTGCTGTCAGACTTTACTGCAAGGGATACTTTTCTTGTCAAATTATGTATAACTACAAAAAAGGCCCATTTGCCTGAAACATTATGGTGGTGAAATTTCATTTGGAATGAAAGACATTACAGAAATGTAGGTGTATTGTTATTGTTGAAAATAATTTTATATAACAAAAAGTGGATGGACTTGTAGATTTTTTTTTTTTGGAATTGAGATGAATTTATTACTCATTCCCCAGTGCTCACCAAACTCACTGCCCCTGCTAATGTCAACAGGAGAATTTTAGTGGGCTGCAGCAGGGACAGATTTGGGTCACTGGTACCTAAACCTAATTTCTTCTTTCTTTTAAGAATACAAAAGAATGTCACTCTGACTGACAGAGTGCAGTGAGGAAATTAGCTTAATTGTTAAAGCAATAACCTTTAATAAGAAGCATGACACAAGAATAAAAACTAGGAGAAAGGAGCCTCTATCTGCAAAAAAATAAAACGAAAAGAAAGAGCTGTATATATGTGGATCACAATCTCCCCTTATGTGCATATATACTGTGTTTTGTACAGTAATCATAAAAATCATATGGTTGTTTTATACCTTTCAAGTGCAAGCAACCTGTTTTGACTTTGTAGCACTTGGTGAGTCATTAGGGAAACTGATCTTACTAAAAGCTTTGCCATTTCTCATGTTCTTACTTAGATCACTCAAAAAGCCTTGAGTAAGGTATGTGCCTCAGAAACAACATCATGTGTCTATTTAATGTCTCCTGGGCCCTGCCATGTGCTGGCTTGAGTAGCAAACTTGCTTTCCTTTAAGCCCTCCAGTAATCCTTCAGACATATGCTTTCTCCCTTTCTCCTCAGTTCATGGAGACGGGGAATGGGGGTTTGTTTTAGCTCATAAGTGCCTTGGGTACTGCACTACCTGGTGTAACTGGTGAACTTCAAACTGGGATGGCACCTGGCTGTGTGCAGTCCATCTGGTTGTTGACCATGTTGACCATGATGGGCCCAGAAGCCTGAGCAGATCCTGACGCTGCTCCAAGCACCGATCTCCAGGCTCATTCCCTGTCTGTGACCTGCCCACAGAGGAATAACCCACTCTGTGTCACCCTGAGCCCAGACCATATCCCCAGGCACCTCTGAGGCTAATGCACATCTCCTCTCATCAGCCAAACTCTGCGTAGGGATAGAACAAATTCAAGCAAGTGGACATAAGTATCAAAAAGGCTTTGCTCAGTGTTCATCATCACACCATTGCTCCCTTAATAATCAACCAGCAGAAGTGTAAGCCCCTTAGAAAAAGTAACAGCAAACCTATAAATAAAGCATTCCATTCCTTCTCAGTGTCATGCTTTTTTTTTTTCTCCAAGCAAGTAATTAATGTTTCTGCAACAAGGACGTTATCAGCTCATGAGTGGGAAAGGAGAAACCACACGTGAGTATGTGGGGGTTATGTTGCAGATGACATATTGCAAAAAGAAGTGTTATTCACATCCACCTCTCCCCTAAGATATGGCACATTGTATCCAAAAAATGTGAGAGCTGCCTGCATTATGTGATCATTTCATCTCTGAATGCAAACATCTGTGCATTTTATTTACTTATTTTTGAAGGCTGAATAAGCAGCTATGTGTGCAGAAAACAGCAAGGTATTCATTCACTTTATTGTTCATACCTTCAATCTTACTCTGACTGGTTCTGCATGGCATTTGCTGCTGTGTACCAGTGGACTCTTTGGCAGTGTCTGGAAGCTCATCAATAAAAATAACTGCACCAAGAACGGAACAGCTTTTCTATCGTGCGGCACTTTTAAGTTATCTCTTGATAGCAAGTGGTCAGATGTCGCCCCTATAAAAATGCAGTATTCTAGGATAATGTATAACTTGAACAATAAATCCAGCATTGTACTCCAGCTCTTTCATATCAGATATGCAAGACCCAGTGTCACTGCTTTTCCCTTCAATTTAACTAGGGTTGGTCTGTCTGCTTAAGCTGAATGTTCTTCTGACTCCTACTCCTTTCTAAAACTAACCCACTTCATCTGCTGCCTGAATAAAATGCTTCATGTTAGTCACGACATCTTCCTGCACTGTTTTATTCACAAAGTTTGACAGAAAAATACCCGTTATGAAACCAATTTTTAAAAGCATGATGAAAATGGCTCTGAGCCTCTCTGGGTAGCTATCCTGGGAAATTTAAGGCAGCATTAAGAGCTCCAGTGTGTGTTCACCCCAACTTGAGGTGTTGCCAGGCTTAGATGCCTGATCAGAATGAAGACCTTCATGTTGGGTAGAGTAAATGCCCGTCATAGCCAGTACTTCATCTTTGACAGTGACCAACAGTTAAGTGCTTCAAGAAAATGCGAAGGGAGATGTAAACAATGATAATTCCTCTAAAGTATGTTCCCACCTTTCTGCAGACTGCTACTTACAGTGTTTTGTCTTAAGTCAGATGTTTTGTCCGCAGTTTAAATAGCTCTTGAAGATCCAGCAGTTTGTCTAGGCATTTTATGAATCTGTTCAGTCTTCTCACTCCCTGGTATCCTGCAGTAATGAGTTCAACACAATTAATGGCCACACAACGCATAGAACATTTCCTTTATTTTGTATCAAACCTGCTGCCTGATAACACTGGAGCAGGTTGCCCAGAGAGATTGTGGGGACTGCTTCCTTGGAGATATCCAAAAACAGGCAAATCAAGCCATCTAAATTGGCTCAACTCTAGGAAGGATTAGACCAGATAACTTCCAGAAGTCCCTTTTGACCTAAATTATTCTGTTTGTACTTTTGAGAGCCACAAAGTTGTTAACCAACATTTGCTACATAATGACTCATATATTTCCTTCTTGAATTTGTTCTTGATTGCAGTCCCATCTTACAGCATCCCCATTCCCTTTATTTCCCCATGACTGACCTTCAGTCTTGCAGTGCCCCATCAGTTGCAGTAGCACCAGTGTCTGCAGGACTGTTTGACAACTCAGATGATAGATAATCTCAACAGCCGCACCAGAAAACTCTAGCTTTGAGGTTAGGCCTGAAGCTCCATGGTAGCCCCTATCCATCTGTCTGTGGGCCACCAAGTTGACTTCTTCTATCTTGTCCCCTGCTACACAACCCTGCCCCTCTCCAGCAGGAGCTGAGGGGTTCCTTTGACCGAATGCTGTCATGCTTCAGAGCACTCATCCAACATAAACTAACCGCACTAAAAAAGTAAGGGGTAGTTTTCCTACAGGTTAATGCTCTGAAATGTGAAGGATCAGAGGATATCAGAGCTAACATAAGGGAAGGAGTAGAATTGGGAGAGAGGGGCAGATGGTGGGAGCACAGTAGTGAGCTGTTACACCAGGTCAGGCCGTTGTTGATCTGCAGCTGCAGACACATGTCAGAGAGAAACCTGTGAAAGCTTGGAGCCATAGGAAGGGAGACACTAATTAACATCTTTCATCCTTCTCTTCTCGCGTGGAAAAATGCAGTTCTTTTCACGTTTACTGATAATCTGATAATAACTATAATGTGCCGAGATTATACCACACTTTTTCCCAAGCGATCCCGGTTTACTTTACAAAAAGCTGCCCTCACAAACTGTGCCTATCTTACAGATAAGTGGATTGAAATATAGAGAATTAAAACAATGGGACTGAGTCCATACAGCCCATTAGTAGCAGGCTGGAAATAGGATGTAAAGCTCCCAACATTTATTAATCTCTTTAACCTCTAGAAAAGCTGCTTGCACAGAGAGGAGAATTCCTCCTGGCAATGCTGCTGGATTTTTGTTTGTTTGTTTGTGGGTTTTTTTTGCTTTTTAGGTATCTAATTGATAACTGAGACGACTGTCCCATCTGGTTCTAGTATCTGAAGCTTTTCCTCCAGTTTCTCCTCTCTAAGCAGGATGGGTCAAGTTACATCCCTCAGAGAAATCAGGAAAACATTTTTGCTCCTGTACTAGTCTCTCTTTGGAAGCCTGAAATAGAAGAGCCCCTTTCTTCCAGTAGGTAGGAAGGAGACACCCTTCTTCTAGTCAGGAGTCCTTATTCTCCAGCTATGCACCGATCTGCATGGGCTTGAGTCATGAAGGCATTTCAACATCTGTTTTAGTCTATCTCAGTTCAGGAAAGCACTTCACTTTGAACATTTGCATTCACTTGCAAACCCCTTGTACTGCCAGTGAGTGCTTGTAGAAAATGAGATTCATACCGACATGACAGTAAAAATAAAGTGGACTACCCTGACAATAAAGCAGCAGTTTAACATCATTGGTGGGAGTTTTGTGCCTGTCTAAAGTATTAAATAGTCCATATTTTTATATTTTCTGACTTGGGGATGGTATTTGTTCATGGAATTAGCAACTGAAGTCACAAGGGGGACAAATTCAGATTCTGTGTGCAACCTGAATATTTTTATTTCCTGACATTTGCTTAAAATACATTCCCAGTGCACTGCTGTTTTATAAGTTTCTTTCCCCCTTCTCCTATTTAATATTCTAAAATATTTTTTAAAAAAAGAAAAAAAAATGCAGAGGGGAAAAAAGAAGGGAAAGGATTTGGTAATGCAATGTTAATCCTACACACCTCTGGACACCTGCTCCTGCATGTCTTCTGCACACTCTAGAAATTTTAACTACCCAAAGGTGACACCACCAACAACACTTCTAGCTTTTGTAGAACCTGATCCTAACTGCTATCAGGAACATGGACTGGCCCTCCAAATTCTTTCCAGCACTATGTCCAAATGAGTTAAAGGCAGGTATTAGTGTCTCCATGGAAAAACACTTGGACCACCTAAAACCCAACACAACCCAATGGCATCATCATGCCCTAGATCATGTTGCTTCCTCTTGAGTTTTCCCTTATCAGAAGGCAGCTTATTGCAGTGCTAATTAAAGCAAGAAGACCAAGCTGGAGCCATCTTGATTTCCCCACAAACTTTTTCCACCATGTAGTTTAGTTATACAGAAAACACAGCCTACATTTGTAACAAACATCCCTAAAATGAAATGGTACCACCTGTACTCTTAGAGGTTGTAGCTCTGACTCATCTCCTGCCTGCTGGACCTTTAGCCCATGACTGCTGAGCCCTACCTAAGGCAGCACTGAAGGCTCCTGAGGATGCTCAATGCAAGGCTCCAGCCACACCACATCACCTCTTTCAACCTCACATTTACCATGGAGGCTCCCACTCCCAGTAGCAGGCTCCCACTGCTACTCCACAGCTAGGAAGCAAAGACAAATTTGATTCCAATTTCCAAACTCTTTTTACAGATTCACACCCATGTGTCCCTCTTCTATCATAAAAAGAGGAAGCTTCTCTTACCCAATCCAGTACTTATCCTGGTTTCACTGAGAAGAGGAAGCACCAAACAACCTCTCACGGGGTTGCATGTCGTGCTCTCTACTAGACCAAGTGAAGCTTCCCCAGGAAGGCCTCATCCTGGAGTTATCGCAGAGAAGACAGCTCTACGATATTTTTATTATTATTATGATTATTATTAGCAAAAGTGTTATGTGCACTGCAACATGCTTGGCTATGCTTGGCTCCAGAACCCAAAGATAGTGCAGGATGCAGGAATTGCCTCCCACCCTGGCTGCTAACCCCAAACCATATCCTCTCTCTCAGTAACAACCCATTGTTTTTCCCTCTGCTCTATACTGCAGATCATGAGAATAGTAGATGTAGCATCTGAGCTTAGAAAGCTTGTTTACTTTGCTATGAATATCGTACTTTGGCAAGAGGGATTTTTCAGTAGCCGACAACTAGTCAAATCACAGCCTTTGTCACCAGAGCGCAGAGACACATTCATATTTTGCATGGGCTGCTTTCTACTTCCAATGCTTCAATGATACATTTTCAAAACAAAGAAATACAAATATAAACACATTTTCCTCCCTTGTTTTTTTGCTCTGCTATAGTCAAACCTGCCTGGATGTGACCCTGTGCCACGTGCTCTAGGTGTCCCTGCTCGAGCAGGGGAGTTGGACTGGATGATCTCTAGAAGTCCCTTCCAACCTCAACCAGTCTATGATTCTGTGATCGGCTTTTCACTTTCCCCAAGGTAAGAGGCATTAGCTCAAACCTACAAAATATGTATTTTCTTACAGAGGCAATGCTTAATAAGTTTAATTCAACCCAACTGAACAGCTCCTGCCCAATAGGCTGTTGCTTTGATAGACTCTTAGTGATTAAAACACAGATCTGAAAAGATTTACCTGAAAACTTTCATTTTAATGGCAGCATCTGTAGTAAACAGGGAATAGCCTTATAATAACACTACATCAAACCTCATCTTCATATATAAGGCACCCTACAAAAGTCCAGGTCAAATCTATCCTTAGGTGACTAACTAGTGAGCATTCAAGACATTCAGTTAGTAGCTCCTGTGCAAGCTCTGAAGAGGCTAAGTTCTGGGGGGAATATTATTCTCCCTAAAATAGGACAAAACTACATAAAACGTAGGCCATTTTACAGTTGTGATGGAGTTATACTCTCATCTGCTCTAACAAAAGGATGAAGCTCAGAACAGTCAGAGCTGACAGTATAAATTAATCCTTCTTAATATTTGTCTTGTAGTTTAATCTCAAATGCCACTAACCTACGTTTGTTTAAAAACAATCAGCTCGTCTCTATTTCAATAGCGGTTTTGTATGCTCTAGAATCAATTCTCCCTGTTTGTACACTCTTCCATCCCTTCATGAGTTTAATCGCCTTATTTAAAAATGTGCAAGAACTATAAATATCAGAAAAAGCATACCTTTCAACCGTGAGGCTGAGTGGAGACATGCATATCAGTAAACACATTTCCTGAGCAATAGCACAGTACGCAGTTTGTAAAATGCAATTACGCAGTAGCGACTCTTATCAGGAAACATATTTACACTGAATTCCTTGTAGCAATAGATCAAAGAACTTATTTTACTGGCCTGTATCTGTACTTAATTAATTAATTAATTAATGTACTTAATGCAGCAGTTTCTTACATAAATAATCAAATCGTCTTCCTTTTTTCTGAATAATTTCCTACTAATGGACAGCGGTTTTCCTGATATAGGTGCTTTGACAAGATTAATTTTTGAAAACTAAAGCTGGCATTTGAATTTAATGTTCCTTATCCTTGGGAAATTGAAGACATCATTGGCTTACTGTGGATGGAAAGAATAGTTCACACAATGAGATGGCTGTAGAAGAGAACAGCAGGTAGCCCTACCACAGAAACAGACTTTTCCTCTACTCTATTTCCTCTTCTGTCTCAACCCATCCATAAAATTGCCTAGAAAAGTGTAAGTAATATCCAGCAGGCAGGTGAGGATTCAGGAGAGTGGAAGCCTCCTGCTTCATGGCACTCCAAGCAGACTGACACGAAGCTAGGACTCTGGAGCAGCTCGGCGGTGGGCAGTCAGTCCTTTTTATGGGAGATCTGAAATATCTGGTTTTCACACTGAACAAAGAGACAGACAGTGTGAGGGCTCCCCATGTCGGACGTTGCCTTTAGGCTTTAACTCTCCATGCAAGCCTGCTTTTTTAGCAGGTCCAAATGCTGGCACCAAATTGTATATGCCCAGGAATATTTAGGGAGTTCCATCACAGGGCAGCCAGGTGGCTCCTCAGGGAATCCCTCCTGGTATGTGAAGAACTAGTTTAAGCAAAGGAAGGACTTACTTAAACTCTCCCACATTCCTGGTGTGAAGTCCAAGCATGTCTGGACTGCATAATCCAGAGAAATCTTTCTCTTTTCCCTATCTGGAGATTTCTTTTCAAGTCTGATTCATCCTGGGATGAATCGGGACAGGAACATTTCCCATTCTGCTCTGTCATCTAAATTTTCTCGAAAATGGCAGCACCAGTTATACTATTGTTTCCTCTGGCAACTTTGTAAGTAAGGTGACATAATAGTAAATTCTGGATTATTGCAATAAAAAATGCAGGATGTTCTCTTGCATTGAACCATGTTTAGGTCAAGGCCAAGTTTTTTCTGTATCTCACACAGGCTTCATCTCGCTAAGAAGTCCTCTTGCTTGTTTACACTAATAATATCGGAAAAGAAAAATAATCAGTGCAAGTTCAAATTATGAAGGAAATAATTTTGTGCATTTAAAATACTGTAGCAAGCTGCCAAGAACATAACATAGTCTGGGTTCACAGAATCTCAAGTTCTCCTATGCCTTCTCTGTGTTTTTATGGGATAAGATATGGTGCTTTTATTAGTAGAATTGCATATGGTGGTAATCTGTGTCAGTAGACCCTACCATATGTGACTGGCTCTTCTGTCATTTCTTGCACACATTCTCTGAAGTCCCTGATTGACATTTACAAAGCAGAGCAGAAAACAGTCATGTATTTTCCATTAATTTACAGAGGAGACATGCGGCTGCATTCTCTGCACTTTTTTTTTTTTTGGTCTCCATCATAAATTATACTGTTTAAGTGTTTTGTGTTTTCATTGAGTGATGATGCACGAGTAGAACAAAAATCCGTTATGTTTAATATCTGAGTTTACGGAATGTTTGAAGACGTTATTTTTACTTGAAAGAAGGAAACAAGCTGCCAGTGTATAACAGTAATCACAATTCAAAAGTACTGAAGAATAACTTATATCTGTATGTACTGATATTGAAGAGTGTGTTACATTCTGTTTTATGAGTAGGAATGCCCATAATTTGAAGATCTGGCAGCAAAGCTGGTTCAGGAGGCCGATTGCTTTGTCTGCTGTTTTCCCTAACTCAGGACATTTCGTCATTGAGGTCTGATCCAGAAACCCATGTGTTGCAGGGATGGTAGCAGTTTCCTTGCCTAGGCAGCACGTTCCCAATGTCCAGAGCTGTGTTAGACACATGTTCCAGTTCTAGGTTCTCTGGCTGGAGCCTCGAGCTGGACCTGGCAGGAGCCTCCTGAAAGAGTAGCAGCCTCCCTAAGGATGCTGCACCGGGATGACATGCTATCACTGTGGAGCAGTTACCAATAAAACTAAAATATTTGGACTCCTTTTCCCTCAGAATAAGGGAGACCACATGAGCTGGAAAAGATATCTTGATTGTTTTGAGTGGGAAACAATCAAAATATTTTAGAAAGCTGACTAAAACACTGGTCAACTTTTTTTTGGTTTTAAAAAAAGAAAGGCTACCACCATACTTTGTTATTTGCTACAGGCCAGACTGTCTAGACATGATCCTTTGATGCCACACCTCGCAACAGTCTTTTTTTTTTTTGGTATTATTACTTTAAGTAAACACTTTTTTCATGAAGGAAAAGAAAAAAAAAAAAACATTTTTCCCCTAACTACCAGAACATTAAAAAAGTATTAGTTACTACTGTTGACAAAGATAGCAAAGTTTAAAATGATCTGTCAATCCATATGTGCTAAGCCGTATTCTGAAATGTGTTAATGTGAGTTAACTAACACATTTTAAGAACACCACCATTAATTGCTCAGTCCTCATATGTCCTATGGGAATTCAAGAAAATAAAAGGAGGAAGCCTGATATATACATATATATAAAATACATATATTTATATAGACATAAAATCTAATGGATGTTAATGGATATAGTGACCCCAAAGAGGCCACTGTTTTCCACACTGACTGTATCTGGCTTAAATCTCCTTTTATATACAGATTTTGGGGAAGTAGGGGAGCTGTATATGCTGAATATTTTACACTAGGCGAACTATAGCCTATTTTTAAGACCAGAAACTAGCATTTGAAATGAACAAGTTGTTCATTTAATATGTACTGGCTTACTAAGTAAAGTAAATTAAAGACTGAGGTGGCAACAATGATAAGCAGTAAATTTGTTTGTTCAGTAGGTAGCTGAAATGTGTCGGTTCATGCTTTGATCAAGTTAAATTGAGAGGTTTCAAAGTACACACAGGAAATGCTCCAACAGATAAACTTTGTCCCTGAAGGTTCGTCGCAGGCACTTTTCAGCCTGCTGCACTTTGTTATCTGTTTTGACAATCCTGTAACTTTAAACCCAGAGAATCAATGGAGAAAAGTGACAGTGATGAAGGTCAAGAGTTGACTTCTAGGGCGATGGACAAAGTAAGTCTTGGTCTTAAGGGAAAGGCTATGGGGTAGCACTTGGTCCTTTGGGAAAAAAAAAAAAGAGAGAGAGAGAAAAGTAAAGAAATGGAAAGTTAAGAGGTTAGAAAAAACATTTGCTTTAAATGTAGTTAAGGTAGTAAATGATTGCTGCAAAACAACATGCCCATGTGCTATGGAGATTAGTACTGTAAAGCCCAGCTCCTGAAAAGTCTATGTCTCAGACCTGATTGACCTCAAACTGAGGAAGGAACGGGCTTTCACTGAAGCTTTCCCCTTGGTCAGACTTTTACAAACACTTCCTTAAAAGTGGATTCTCTGTTGTCTAAAATGGTGGTTCTTCGTGCTGTAGCCTTACCCTGTGTCAAAGCACTGACCTGCAGGTTATCTTCAGAAAGCTTGTAGGAGCATGACTTTCTCTGAGAGACCAATTGGTTGAAATTTGTCAATAGGTTCAAAAGAGACCGCGAGTGTGGAACTGACAGAGATCCCAGTACAGGCAGACTGATTGCATAAGTCTTGTGTCTGTAGGAATGAGGACAAAAAGTTGCAGCAATATGAAAATAAAGAATTGAGCAGGCATAATTACTACAAAACACCAGTAGGTGACCAAAATTCTGTTTCTGCTGAGGCTGAAAGCACAGCAGAGAGCTCCCATTTTTGATAAGTTTTGGGGTACTTAATCCAGTGCTACCCACTTCCTGAGAAGTGAGGATATTTCAAAGTAAAAACATTTATTTCCCTCCAAATTAAGGAATTTAATGTATTTTTATCCTCAGAGAGAATAATAAACCGCCCAGAAACTGGAAGAGGAAATAGCACTTTTCTATTGCTAATGTTTAATTTAATTCATGGCAGTGATACAAGTTTATTCACGAAACCCCAGCACTATTAGAGCTGACTTTTGTCCATTGTATGCAGTGTTTAAACCTGGCAAGTTGCTTCACTGTTATGGATCTCCATGCAAACACAACTACACAGATCAGAGAGAGAACTGCATCTATCTGAGGAAGAAGTCTTTGTGGCCATCGTACTTGAGTGTCCCAGCCTGACCCTGAAGGGAGTCAACTACGGCAAAACCGCACTCTGGGTAATGAATTTGAATTAACTGCTAGCACACTTACTATACAGCTTTCCATTTGTAGTTCAGAAACTATATTTTACAAAATACCTTGCAAAAACATGTTGCTGGGATGAGCTTTTTAATATACGTGAGAGAAAAAAAAAAGAACAGTAGAGAATACTGCAGTTTTGCAGTTTGGAATAATACAATTGTTTCTTTCTTATTGATAATGTATTCTATTGATGATGTATTGATGGTACCATAGAAACAGAACTATTTTTTTTTATCAATGTAGGACGAGCTAGAAAAAAACTGCTGTTTGGTAGAGCACTACCCCTAACCCAGAGAAGTGATCTATTGACTGAACAACAGCAGCAAAGCTGACTAATCTGCTAGCCCAAATCATTTCTCTTATACAGTTCACTATCATAAACAAGTTTACTTTGCAGCAGTTAAACACTAGAAATCTCAAGTACTATTCAAATATGTGCTTCTCTCCATTTTTCACTTTGCTTTGCTTTAAAACATTATTTCTGGAAGCTGTGCCTGGTTCCACCTTGTAATGTATCTTGCTGTCTTTAAATCTTGTGATATGTAAAATATTTCTCTTTAAAGAAGAAATTATCCACAAACAAGAATTTTTTGTCCTATCTGGGATAGTGACCATGACTGCTGTTAATAACAGCATGACTGCTGTTAATTACATGCTAATACACTGTGGTGGATACTGTATTTGTTACTAAACAGCTAGAAAAATTTCAAAATGCTACTGCTTCTTCTGTGAATTAATATTTTTCTTCAGATTCCTCCTACATCATTCTATAAACAATCTCTTTTTGCCTCAGCTGTTTTCCTGACCCCTCTACTATCTTACATTCATTTTTTTGTTAGAAGTCTTTCCTGCTGTGAAATCTAAAAACTTTACTCCTGCCCCCATGAAATTCAATCAAGAAAAAATATAGAGAGCTACTTAACCATGATAATTAGCACACTCTTTTATTTGCAATCTCTTACATATGTTTCTTACCTCTGTTAGAAATGAAATTTTTTTGGCATAAAGGTTTTGTCTCATCTTTGTCAAAAACACACACCACCAATTCTTGAGGCAAAAGTAGTTTTAAATTTAAACCAGAAGTAAACTGCAACCTGAAATCATTTTTGACAGACTGGACAATTGATAGTTTTGCCTGTAAGGTCACAAGCTCAGCTTCTTATTCGAGGTAGATCAAAAGTACTCCCAAAATAAGCTTTCCTATAGTATTTCTGTTGAAACCATAAAAAGAAACAGAGATGAAAAATCTTCAAAGTCTTTGTGCCAAAGCAAGAAGTCAAAGTGCTTGTATAAATTGGTAAGGAAGTCGTGTTTTAACAGTGACACTGCAGTTGATTTCTCCTTGTAGGACAAGGTTCTCCCATTGATGGAGAACCCACCAGACACAGAAAGAAAGGGATCTTTGTCTGAATGCCACGTGTGCCTCGTGACAGCTCGATGCACCCAGGGCTTCCGTCTCCTGGTACTGAGCTCTGCTCCTGTGAGCTGGAACTTTCCAGGCAGCTCCAGCTCCTTACTCAAACCTGTGGTAGCAGCCTTCAAAAGACATGGACAGGTTCAGAGGCAAAATAATAATTTTTAGAAAAGGAAAAGAAATAAAAAGAAAAAATAGGAAAGAATAAAATACAGCCCCCCTGGGCAGCACTTGGCCAGTCTGTTCTCAGAACAAGACTATTTCTGGATTACAGCAGGTATCTTTCCCAGAGTTGAAGGGCTCTCGAAGGCAGTATTTTTTTTCTATGACATCTCAAACAGAAAGTTAAAAATAAATGAAATAAATCAAAGCCTTTTGGCTGTTGCTGTTTCAAATGATGCTTCCTTTGGCTAAACATGGGCTTGATATTGTGTCTGAGAGTTCTTTACGAAAGAGGAACTTCTCTACACAAAATTTTGCAGAGACAGATTTACTTCATTATGACCTTGAATAACATTTGGCTTTTGAATGCCTCGATTTCCCACCTGTCTGTGAGTATCTAAAATAGGTCTTCCATGAAGCAAGAAACAACCTAACAAGCGTAAGCGCTGCAAGGCCACTTGGAGAGATTTTACAAATGCTTCCAGAGCAACCTGGGAGGACACTGCCACTCAAAGGAGTCTCCTGACAAAGCAGGGGACAGCGCTGCACCTGGAAATGAACACACAATATTCCAGAATAAAAGAGACACCTTAATCTTCAGATGCATGTGAGTACCTGAACCTATGGTTTCAGCAGCAGTCTTCTCAGGCCTGAGAGAAAATCCAGAGGCAAAATAAGGTGAACTTATTGACTTGGGTTTTACAGGGATGGTCTTACTCAAATTAGGCAATATTAGGGATTAACTGGATGGATAAGTAATCTTGATCAATGAATGGATGGATAAATATCCTCAGTAGAGGGGAAGAAAATAATTACTCAGGTTAAAATGGTATCAAATTTTTGGTTTATCAGGGAAAAATACACAGAAGGGGAAAGAGGCTGGGAATGCTAGAGGAGGTGGAAAAGACTGGATATGACTTCCAGGAGGGAGAGAAGCAGCCAGCAAGCAACAAGTAGAGGTGAAAGAACCCAACCACAACACAGTTCCCTCAAAGGATTTTAATTCAGCTTTTCCAGGGAGTGGAAATTTAGTTGCACCTCCACAGCAAAAGCTAAAAGATTTGGAAAAGCTCATTGCTCAGTTACAGAGCCAGCAGAAGAAACTGCTGAATAGATGAACTTCCTTGTCACTGTAAGAAGGCAGGGGTAATCATTTATAGATAGATCAAAAAGAACTAAACAATTATGTGCAAATATTCAACACAATGCATGTAGAGGAAGTCTTCTCACACTACCTGTACTTTTGCAAGAGTGGTGTTTTCACAAGTGCCGTTAATATAATCAGAGACTGTGTAAGGATTTCATCAATTTTGCCCTTAAGGCATTTCACAGGAAACCAGAACAAACTTTTGTTGGCATAATGGCATAAAAAGGTTTACATATAGAATATTTTAATAAAAGGAGAAATGGAAGAAAAGCACAGTCAAAGGCTGTTGTCCTAATGGTCAAAGGCAGTATATGAAGTACACCGTACCACAAAATCTCTCTCTCCACTGAAAATGGAGAAAGCCTGAGAGCTCTCAAGAATAGTCTGAGAGCAGTCTATACAGGGACATTCCATCAACAAAAGATACAAATCTCAATAAGCATTCTGAGAAACAGAAGTAGATGAAGATACCCTGAAAGTGGGGGGGTAAGATGATAATAAAGACAACATCAATTTGTCCACAGAGAAACCCCCTCCCCAAGGACACTATTCATTTAGTCCTCCCAAAATTTCGTAGCCAAAGTCAGGAGGTGACATCTTCTACCTCATGCACACTAACAAAAACTAAGAAACAGCATGGTCAAGAAGAAAAGGGGGCCTAAGCCCTAGCTTATAAATTGACTATGTACAGCTTGCTGTGTCATCAAAAAAGCTACAGCATATCACCTTCTTCTAAGTTGTATTCTCCTAAAGCTACAGATATAGGAAGTACAAATGGAACACGAGTTTGGGAAAAATCCAGTAGTCACTAATACTTTATTTAAAGCACTGTTTCGAAACTGCCTCAAAATCGTATATGAAAGAGGAAAAAAAGCCCGGCAAGGAAACATGCCAAAACTAGTATGAAAGGGGGGTCTGTGTCACCATGAACTGTCCACAGATTGGACGTCAGCACTTTGGACACTTTTCCCTTCAAAAGTCTACCTTAGGTTCATGCCTGTTGGTAGATGAGGGAAGGAAGTCATGCCAAGCGGTGCCCTTTGAAGTCCATGCCAGGTTGGCATGGACACTAGGCTGAGCTTCTTGTACAGCACTCAAGTTTGCTGGGCTTGGGGGAGGCTGATGTCAGCTTCTTTGAAACTGCTTGACCATTTTTCAAGGGCCACATGCACCTCTTGCTGCCTACCGCATGCTTGCCTGTTCAGCCAAAAACCTTGGTGAGTCTGTGTCTAGCGTACAGAGGTCGCCTGTCTTCTACCCTCATCTATCCTTCTTTGCAGGGTAGACCACATCACTCCACAACCCAGGTCTAGCAGACAGGGATAACAGAACAGCCCTGGGTAGCCCCAGGCTTCCTGGCCCTTGGAAAGAAAGGCAGCAGGCCTTGTTACACCATCCTTCAATAATTTACTAGGCAGGCACTAACAGCTTCTCCCTCTGTTGCAACAAGCCAAGCAAACAGAAGCATCCATCTTTGACATTCCTGCAGGTTTTCTGTAATGGATCACTTTTGATTAATTAGAGAAACAAGTTTGAAGCAGCCTGCAGGATATTTTATGTGTGCTTGTGTCACAAAGTGAAACAGGAAACTGCATCTCCCTCTCTCCAAAATATGAACATAAACTCTTTTCGCTTATTGTTTCTACCTTTATGATGCTATCTATACAGAAAAGAAAAAAAAAGGCACATTTTTTGTTATTGTACTAAACATAAAAATGCAAAAGATTGCTTTGCTTTGTTCTTCTTACATCTCTCCCTGGTGAGCACAGGGCTATTGCCTATCAAAATGTAAGTAACACAAACATATAGCTTACAATTTTTGATGTATGTTTACTGCCTAGAATTTCATTAGATAAAAAATAAGCCAGGCTACTAACCTACTACAGTGTGTTACCATTCCCACAGCTGAAGACTGCTTGCAAGTACAGATCATCGCTGACAAAGTCTCACATCTGCACAATGCTGAATGTGGTACTGATCTCAGTTTGCACATTGAATGTCAATTTTAAATTATCTCAAAACGCAATGCGGGCAGTGATGAAAACTACTGAAGATATTCACTGCTAGACTTTTTATTAATTTTCTTAAATTTCGCCCAAACAGTAAGCACGTGTATAGTCTTTGAGAAAGCAACTTTCTCCCTTTTCTTTTCTCAGGAATTAGTCTAAGGCCTTGCACACTTTCCCACGCTTGCAGATTGCAGGCTATAAATGCGTGGGAGTATTGCAGTTTCGATCAGTCAGGTAGGCTGGGTTTCTGTTAGTAGGCTGCATACCTTTGAGCCCTATCAGCACACAGTGATCAGTGGAATTCCTGGCATTTTTGTCATAGCATCAGAGGCAGTACTTTACAGAGCAAATACCAATGACCTGCTGTTCTGTCAGGGCTCTGTACTTACCTTTTATTTTCAAGTCAAAGGTTAGGCCTATTTATGTAAATCCTCAGCCATGGGCCAAGTAATCTGACCTCCTGGTTTTGATTCTCCTAATTGTTTCAGGTATTTTTCTTGAAAAGTTTGGTCAGTTAAAGCTCGGGATTTTTTAAGGCGCCTTTGAAGGGCTCTAGGGGCTTTCATAGCCCACCCAGTTTGCAAAGCAGAAACATCAGTGACCTGATGCCCTGGGCACTTATTTAAAATTCATTACCAGGAAATAAGGTTTTGATATATAGCCCCTCCGCTCTGAAGAATATCTTTGGGAACACATGCATGCCATTTCTTACTTTGGATTATGTGATCTCTGAGGCCACATAGAGTGGCAATAATCAATTATATTCTTGTTTGCCCTTCATTTCGTATAAGAACAGCATTCAGCTGTACACAGTTTTAACTTTGCACGTGCTGGTCACTGCTTGCAATTCCTCTGCTACTTCACAGATTGCCATATTGTTTTATTCATTAAAAAGCTGTCCAAAACTATAACAACAAGAAAAATGAAACTGGCTAATTTTCAACCTTTTTCCCTGAGATTCGTCACTGGTCTTATTCTAATTTTAAAAAGCAAGGTGAATATCTACTAAATAAGAGGGAACTATGGCAAGTTTACTCATATGTAAAGTAGTACAGTTACACTGGGTTTTGTCCTATCACGCATGAGCACAAACCCACCTATTTCCCATATGATCAGATTAACAATAGATAACTGTCTTGTGGGAGTTTTTCTCTCCCTTTTTCAAGTATATTAGAACTTGAAACTCTTATCAGATCTTTACTTTCTTTTCTGACCATAGATAATCCACATAAAATACTTCTTATAACATTTTAGCATATATTTATGCACTGTTCTCACCCCCATGAAATGTAGAAAAAAAGAAACTTTGTTTAAGAAAAATATCTTTACATGGTGCTGGTGACAGAACCTAAGCTATATGAAAGCAGCAGCTCTAGTCTGGAATTTGTCTTCTCCATTTTAGGTCTATGGCGACTGAAAGCACAATCAGAGAGCTGGAGTTTCAGATTCTGGGACATTCATTACATGCCTAATTCTCTAGACGTATTCCTTTTAATTACTGGAATGGTCATTTATCTGTTTCATGCGAAAGAGTGCAAAACTGCAAGAAACCAGACTAAGTGAAAAGCTAAGTGAAAAGCACCATTTACATTCTATCTGCGGTAGCCTTGAATTACAGCATTCATTTTTTTCAACCCTCAGGTAACTCAGGCTCATTCGGAGGAAAAAAAAAATACTTCCCATGTCTATACTGCAACAAAGCAACAAAGAAACACTGAAAGAAAAATAAGGAAGGAAGATTGTGCACCTCTCTGGAAACGTTAGCTGAAAGATGCAGGTTGGTCTAGATTTATCAGCAATTGCAGACAGTTGAGATGCAGAGGCTTAAAATAATGACACTGGCAGGTGGCAATAGAAGTCAAATTGCTAGAAAATGTGAACTTGCATACTGGCCCTTAGGTCTTTACAAAATGTGGAACATATACGTAGGGAAGAAATTGTTTCTTGGGAATTTTCCCCTCCTTTCATGATTTCACAGACCACTTCTCTTGCTCATCCGCAATTGCTCAACATCTCTTCAGCAACTGCAGCTATTACGCACATGCCAAATCCTGAAAATCATTTTACATTCTTTGAACTGAAGGAGTCAGCATCTCTTGGTCGGGCAAGTTCCCAGGAAACACAATTTGAGAACCTGTGCTCTGAAGTACTGCTTCCTGCTAGCAATCCCAAGATATAAATTTCTAGAGATACTTCTGAACCACTCGAAGGAGAGGGCAGGGCTAAATCATTTCCACACTGAGCTCTACTGCTTTCTTTCACATAGCCATCTTTCTACCACAGAATGGAAATGACTGCATAACCTACCTTGCCCAGAGTGACATTATTAATATTCATTATATAAAACACTGACAGGAATCACAGGTCACTAAGCAGATGTAGTGAGGTTGGAGGACAGGTAAATGGCCATACAGGGACGTCCCACCAGAGCTAGACTAATCTATTGAAAGACAACTTCAGTCCTGCCATTTCCTTCTCATTCCAGTCACAAATTCCAGCCAGCTCCTGCATGCCAGCACTAGGACTTGCTATGACCCTGCTGTGAGTTCAGGGAGATAAACCAGATAAAAAGTAACTCTGCAAAAAAGGACATTAGTCTTCAATCGGTTTAGCTCTCTGAACTGACTCATGACAGGATCAGACAAATAGCGGTGCTGGCAAGGAGAGAGGGAACAAGGTGCGGGGCAGAACTGTGCTAGCTCTGATTTAGATAGACCTAACCTGCCTTGGACGCATATTCCTAGACTAAGAGCTAAATTGATTTGTGTAAGACCATAACTATGGAATGAGTTCCCAAGCTATTACTCACTTTTTTTTACTCACTACACAATAAGCCCCTGCTTTGGAGAAGAAGAGTGCATGGGCACACACCTTTCTGAGTCAACAAATATTTTTCTTCCATGCAAGAAAAGACATCTTATTCCATATATCTCTCAGATACAACTGGCAGCCAAGTCAAAGACCTGCTTAACCCTCAATGTTTCTACTGGGCCCCCTAACTAGATTTAATATCTGAACTCTGAGAGCTGTTCAGCAGGGCTTGAACAGCTGATCAGAGCTCTGCCAACTTCCACAGCCTTTCAGAAAGACAAAAAGAGCATTCTAGTTCAGCTCTGTTGGGCTAGCTGAACCACAGCACTCCCAATGGAGTCCAGCATGTTTTGACTCCGTGTTATTGTTCTTAATCACATGGTAGACACAACTCTTATTTGCCTCTCTTTTGTTGTTGCTTTTAAAGCATTGCCTCTCATTCCTGTCCCATTCCTGGCTATTTCATGAGATTTGTTTTTTTAAACAGCAAGCTCTTGGATGCAACAATTCCACAGACATTTCCACTCCACCCCATACATAGCCCTTTTCTCTTGAGAGACTGTGAGGTCTTACACCACATTTGACTAGAGGATATATGACCCTTGAAAGCAACTTGGCTTTACTCCAGCACACTTTTATTTAATGTACATGCAAACCTGTCGAGAAGTCACAGATAGAGACATGAGTCCTTTTCCATTGGTATTTCATTTATCAGTAAAAAATTTATAATGTACTACACCTCAGATGTCTACTTCCATAGCACATGTTATCTCAGTCTTTTAGTTTTCCCAGTTAGTCTTTGACAAGACTTTGAACATTGTGTAAAAATTTAGTCATCCATATGACATACCCAGCAGCCTGCCCATCAGCTTGGTTATCCCATTTAAACACCACTGTGATTCTCAGTGCAATTCTCTATGCAATATTTACTAGTACAACACCACCAGTTAGTTAGATTTTGTTGGTCAAAGGCCCAGAGAACACATCCTGTGTTGTACTGCAGACCAAACATTTTATACATTTGCCAAACACAACTCAGGGGCAAGATCCTGTGATTAAAATTGTAGCTTTGGAAGTCCCATTCATACAGCCATAACAGCAGTACCCCAGAGCGATATTCACTGCGACTTTGGTGCGCTCTCAGTCCTGGTCTCCAGGCATAACGTCTGGCTGTGTGCTACCTATAGCACATCTAAACCTTGATGCAACTTGTGGTTCTGGTTTTGCAACCATTTAGACCACAGGATTTGCTGCACTGCACCCAGCTCCTTCCCTGTCCCTGTACACCCAAATATTCTTGCAAAGGAAAGTGGAGCACACACTGGGATGGCGCAAACTGGTATGTCCCAACATACATTATAGCACCTAGGGGCTGTGGTTGTGAGGTACACTGCAATGTACCCTTCAATGTATATACTATACTTCTGTTTGGGACAATAATCTTCTCTCAGAGAAGCCTTGAGGATAACACAGGTGGAAACATCCATGTTAGCTTGAGTAACACCCTTAATCCTGTGACACTATCTAACTCTCTTAGTTCTTCACCTAGACATCCTCTTTAAATTCACATGTCCTTCCTCTATTACACTCTCTTGCAGTGTCAGTGAGCTGAATTACAGCAACGCAGGCTTTAAACAGAAGCACACATGCAGGAGAAACTGAAGGGTTTCCAGCACCATCTCCATGCAGTTTGGCTAGAGAGTGAAATGAGACTTCATACTGAGAGGTATTAGGGTCACAGTCAGTGATGGAGATGACCTACTTCAGTTTCCTTGGGAATCATTTTTGCTCTCCACTCGTTACTCAAGAGCCAGTCCTGGGAATTGACATTACTTCAATATTGCAACTGTCCGAGTAAAATCTGCTAGCCATGACAGAGTTTGGCACCTTTCCTAATACCCCTGCAGCCATTCACCCCCTCAGGTTGGGCTGCTGGCAGGGGAATAGACAGCACATCTCTGCAAGCTACACCAGGTCATCCTTGGCCCCTGGTACCTGCTCAGGATCAGCCTGTCACAACAGGCTGTGGGCTGCTGCGGCCTATGCAGTGCGGTTATGTTAATATCAAGACACAGATTACTCCTTTCCAGCACAATTTCAACAAATCAAGGAAAATATCCTACTTCCTATTGCAGTTACTTGATACAGCAGATATGGCACTAACCTCCCAAATACAACATTAACCTTCTCCGTTCCAGCAACCCACTCACTGATTTGCTGATACCTAGTAATTAAAAAGGTTTTCAACATGCTGTCAAACTGGTGGGAGTGAAATGAGGGTTATCACTTCTATCGACATTAATTGGCACCCAGATTTCTGAAGAAGGTAATGGCATTTTTGTATATATTTAATTACATGTATTTTTTCATTGCACAGAACATAGTTTTCCTGTATACATGAGGTCATGGGAGGAATGATGTAGCTTCTGAATTCAAAATTCAGGCTCAAAGTGGCAGGCAAAGATATTTTGATGCCTTAAAAATGCTCCTAGGAAGAGGGACGTTTGTAGGACTGCCCCCCAGAGGCTAGATTGTCTAAAGTAAATTTATTCCACCTATGCCTCTATGGATAAATCACAGCTCTGGATCCCATCACTTGAGATGTCATACTGAAAGCAGATTTTGAAGCTTAGAGGAAACAATAAGACTTTGAAAATGGGACCTAACGCTAACTTTCACTGGATGATTCAGGATATTTTGCTTTTCTGCTGGAGAGTATTAGCACTCCACTTTTAACAGTTCATATTTTCATGTTTTTCATATTTCCCTTAAAAAGGAAGCAGATTCAGAAGTTGAAGTCTAGCCTGGATGGCAGTGATTAAATGCTTGAAATGTAACTTGAGTGAACCCTAGAGGCTCAATATACAGAAGGTACTCTTCCAGCAGCAACTGAAAATAGCAGCTCATGTCACGGAAAAGGTGGAGTTGCTATGCTTTAAAGAAAACTTCACAACATTTTCTTACTTAAGAAATAAAATGAATTTGGGAAAAGAAAGGAAACTGCAATTTCATCACCAAGAATTGTCAGAATTGCACTGCAACATTGCACAGACACATTCTGTCCCTTTTGTAAGGAAACAAAATGTCCCTCCATTCATTATTACAAATGCATGACTTATGCCCCCCATTCTAACCACAGAGCCTGGATTTTCCAAAATCTTGTTCTGCCTGATCACAAGTGAAGTTGTTTCCCGTTTATTTCTTACTTAAACAAACAAGCCAAACAAACAAACAAAGGGGAGATTTTTTTTCTTCATTTGTTTTCTATCTGGTTCTGAATTAATGGGTTTAAACTGATAGGCCAGAGGCAGACTTTTGGTTTTCTAAGATCTTATCTTTCAGATCTTAGTTTATACAAAATGAATAAGAGAATTCAAGTATGCTTCAATAATGGGGTTTCAGAGGGAAGGGAGAAATGGAGACAGTTTTGCAAAATCTGTTTTTGATTCATCTCAAAGACAAATCAGTTTTCTTCCGCTCTAGCGATGCAAGGTGTAGAACCCCTCTATCACTGGTTTCTCTTTAAAGGGATTCAAACAGGCAATATGAACTGCACCTTCATTTTCAATTTACAGAAGAGCTACAGGAGTGTTTCTTTAAAGGAAAGAGGCGTTAAGAAATGTTACTGAAATGTAGAAAAATAAATAACTTTTATCCCTCATGATCAATATCACTAAAGGCATGGATACTGTTAGAAGAAAAATCTGAGACAGAGCTGAAACTCCCCCTGTTGGCATCCAGTAGGCAAGCAATACCCAGAAAACATCTTTCTTGTTTTCTTCACAAGGTTACAAATCAGCTGAGCTTTATTTAAAATGAACGTACTTGCAAGTATCTTCACGAAATCTTCATATATTTATTCCTTAATGATGATGGGAGAGGGGAGGGAAAGTAGTCAGATGCTCTAAAATCTGTGTCCCTGTTTCTCGCTGAGCAGTATGCCCAGTAATCTGGGAGATATGAAAGGGGAATAAACTCACATAACTATTCAGGTTGGTAAGGACAAGCAGCAAAGTAAGAAGGAAAATTAACCACACAGTGAAGT
Source organism: Tinamus guttatus (assembly GCF_000705375.1). Next base: position 448,316 of record NW_010584374.1, on the reverse strand, counting down.
TGGGTGGAAAATAGCACATTAAAGGAAAGGGAACCTCAAGTCTTTCTGAGGATCTGGGAAGGAGGACATAATGCTTCCTCAGTAGAGATGGCAGACATCAGGCAATTCCTTTGTTAACAGTCCATGAGTTTGTCCTTCTGTTCACAAGGCTGTCATGAATCTATTAGTCAATTTATCTATCATAAAAAAAGAAAATAATAACAAACAGATTGACCTACAGAGCTCGCCCCTACCCTGTAGGGGGAAACAAATGAAAGGAAAACAAAAGAGGTGTTAATCTAGCCATGAGTAGAAAAATGACTCTAAGAGAAAATGACTCTTACCCCAGTAAGCCTTCCTGTGCGTCATTTTAGCAGGATTCTTAAGTGACCAAGTTTCAGTCATTCTGCGATACATGTTTGCTGTCACTTGGAGCAAATTCCTACAGGTCTTTCTTTCCCTTTCCCTTTTTTTTATGTGTGTGTGTGCATGTGTGTGTGTGCTTGTCATAATTAGCTTCCTAAACCATCTTTATACACATGGATTAGGGATAGCACAAGCAGTACTCTGCCTGCAGATGGAACATATGCTGTGGGCCTTCTTGTTCCTTGTATCTAATAGTTCTTCTAACTCTGGTAACTCAGAGGAATGCATTTGAGGATGCCAAAGACAAGATCTAACAGGACTGTTAGCAGTGCAGAGCCAGTACAACTGTGACAAAACAAATCACAGCTTATTCTGCCATGTGGACCAAGAACACCTCCATCTGCTACCTGTAGAGTATAGAAATGTTATCTTTGACATTAATATCAATTCCATACAGATGCTACTGGGTAGTCAAATGTGTCTAATGTTGGGTTTGCCATACAGAATTGCGGACAGATTGTTGCTCCAAATTTGTTGCAGAAATCGTTGCAGAAAAATCCACTTTATGTAAAATAACATCACCATGGCACAGCTGAGTGGAAAATTTAAGTGGAAAAGTCAGCTTTGTGACATGTGAGATCTGGGAGCAAACATCCCACCCCTTTCTCGTAAAAAGCAGGAAAATCCAAAGGATTTTCCTAAACTTTGTACTGCTTATTTTTATCAGCGGAGGGAGCATTTTCCAGTTAGGATCAAAATCTGCGTAAATCTGTGCCCTAACACATACACATACCGAATGCTTTCTTTTCTCTTCATGGTCCTACTGACCCAAACTAAAACACTCAAGGAGTAAAATGGTATTCAGCACAAGTGCAGATGGCAGAACCTCATTCTGTTGAATCAACCCTACATTTCTCCAGTTCTTGCTGTAGCTGTCTTATGGTAGCAGGAGGTTTGCTCTGATCTTTCTCTTCTTGTGCAATCATTATCGCAGAAAAAGCTAACTAGTCATTAATTATTAAATGAAATTAAACTCAGTACATGCAGTTGTTCTGGCAATTCATTTTAATTCATTTTCCTGACAGAAGAATTTCGTTCCTGCTTTTTGAATAAAAATGCGAAGGGACTACATAGGTGTTTTATCATCACACTGAGCAGCACATATCACTTCCATCTGTTTACCCACAGAAGAAAGAGTTAATCACAGACACATTACCCCACAGTGTACTACAGCATGTGCAGGAAGCCAAGCTCAGACATCCTTCACATTGACATAGCCCCTGCTAGCGCAGCATTTCTCTCTTCAGTGCAATGCTCCTTCAACCTCACCTCCTTGTGATTCATGTTTGCAGACAAAGGGAGGGCACACATGTTAATGGCCCCTGACACAGCCTTAAGGCGTTTGCTCCTCTTGCAGCATTTCCACATTGGAAGTAACCACACATGTGCTTGGGCCATGACCGAAGTCTTATTTAAAATGGTGATTTTATGATGTGCCTTGCAGGAGGATGATGGGGCTACTGGGCTACTGTGTTCCCAGAGAGTACATGCATGGAAAAAAACAATGGGGAAGAAAAAAAAGCCAGCAAGGGTGGGAAGCAGGCTATCCTACAGGTAACTGGAGTAGGAGGTGACCACTGCAGAGCAGCCCTTTGCATCGCCTGCAGGAGCATTCGTTAGTCAGCTCAGTGCACTTGGAGGCATTAGCCATAGTTTTCCAAAAGCACCCATCTGCCAGAACAACACTGTCCACAGGGCAACATATTCACCATGTTGCCCCAGAGAAGACAGAGGAGATTCAGCTAGAGCAAGGCTATGGACAAGGCTATGGACTTACATCCAGTGCTACGTCTATGTGGAGACTGCCGGTCGGGAGTTGCCTTCTGGGCTCCAGCTGAAGGACAGCCTAGCACTTACCCAGCACGTGAAAAGTTCACACATCCCTGTGACAGTGCTCACCTGTGAGAGCGGCCATGAGGAGCAGAGAGCACCAGCTTCTCATGCAGCAAGGCAGCAGTTTCTGCAGTGCTGGTGAAACAGTGCCCTGAAGAGCAGCACTTCATTTCAAAAGGAGAATAGCCATAAGGTTCAAAAATGGCTTCACTCTCATTTTGCTCTCAATGAGTAAATGGCCTCTCTCTATGAGCATCCCTTTAATTCCTATGCAGGGACCAAAGCACTGGCCACAAAGCTGCCCAAGCGTCCGCTCTTATTTCTCAACTTTGCTTAGAAAAATAAGGCCAAACAACTAGTTCTACTTTAGAATTTCTTAGAGTGTTAATGCATCTTTCATCTTTATTCTTTAGAATATTTTGCATGCAGTTTCATAGGTTTTGTTCTTTTCTGAATATGCTATCTACAAATGGATTAATGCTACTCTGAGACTCAAGGGCTTCAAGTGGAAGCATTACAGAGTGCAGAAACTTTGAGAAAATAATTTTCTGGAGTGCTCCAAGAAAACTGAAAATTATATTAAGTGATTTTAATATGTTGTAATTTATTAAATGACTTAAATGCTTAAACCTGGAATTTTTCAGGGTTCTTCCAAGTATTCAGAGTGTGAAGTATGTAAGTATTACACCTTAATGCTTTCACTAGTTTAGTCTTATGTCAAGGGGTCTACATGATTACAATGCAACATTCAACTTCTTTGTTCATAACAGGTGAAAATCATTCATTCCGCATAAATCCTGACTCATCAATCAGGGCAACAAGTAGGAAATGGAGGGAAGATAAACAGCATTATTCAAAAGAATCAGTCTAGCAAAGTGATTCAAGGCACTAAAGACCAGTTTGTTATGACTCATCCTCTAGAGAAACCTCTCCTGCTCCAGTAGCTAGAAATAGAGTTTAGGAGGCTGGTCTCCCCTGGCTGAAGTCATCATCATGGCTAGGCTTCGCGAACAAAGATATGGGAAGGGCTTTACCCACGTTTGCTGCAAGCGAGCTGACGGCTAAAAAGACTGATGCGGGAAAGGCAAGTCCAGTTGCAAAAGGCACAGCAGAAGGTCTCCTTAGGCAGTACTGGCAAGGCACGGTTCTTTCTGCATCGTCTTTTCTCTTTGAGACTGATTCTGCGTGTGTTCTCAAAGGAAGCAGCAGCATTATGGATGGTGCGTCTCCATGTCTCCCGATCGAGGCCAGAGTGGACCATTGATGGTAGTCAATATGGCCAAAGCTGAGGTATTGTTTCAGGAAGTTCTTGTATCTCCTCTTTGGGGCTCCTCTCTTGCAGCAGCCAATGGCGAGTTCACCATAAAGCACAGTCTTAGGGAGGCAGTGATCTTCCATCCTGGAGACGTGTCCTGTCCAGCACAGCTGCGTTCTCAGCAGCATGGCCTCAATATCGGTGATTGTGACCTTACCATCTGCAGGAATCTTTTGGATGAGATGGCGCAAGTCGATGTAGAATTTGTCTTTTTCTGCAGGGTCAGCTTGCAGAGTTGGGGCATATATGCTGAAGAGAACAACATGCTGCTTGTTGTGTAGTGGGGGGCATAAAGAGATAATGCAATCAGAATGACCTGTTGGCAAATTTTCCAGTTTGGAGGTGATGGAGTTTTTGATCATGAAACCAACTCATGAAAGGCAACTTTCGTTGGGTTTTCCTGACTGGTAGAGTGGGTAGCTGACCATGTTCTTTGAGGCTGCCTTCCTCATGGAGATGAAGTTCACTGAGAGCAGCAATGTCAATGTTGAGTCGTGATAGTTCATGGGCAATTAGTGCAGAATGATGCTCAGAACGCCCACTGTTCACTGTATCAAGCGTGGTTCTGATGTTCCAACATGCGAACCTCATTCTGAACACACCTTTGAAGGCAGGTGTATGCCTCTGTCTCTCTGTCATTGTTTGACTGCATCAGAAGATTCTCATTGGCCGTGACTAGCCAACCAGGTAGAGGGTGGAGATGAGCTTTGATTAGACCACCTTTTCTAGGCCCCTCTCTGTGTGGAGCAAGCAGTGGTCTCCTTGAAAGAGGCTGCTTGGTCATTCAGGATGTTGCCGAACAAGACTGTCATCTCCGGGGTCAATCCCGAGTGACCAATGTCCTGAACCACCTGCATGCAGGGTTGGGTCTGCAGTTTCCAGCGCACCGTATCACCTGCCGTTTCATCTCTCGCCTGTCACTACAGGGCTTTACAAATGCAGGTGTATCCTTCAAGCCTGCAGAGTGGATTTTTTAGGTGAGGCTCAGTGTGTCTGGAACTGGCCCCAACCTTTACTCCCAAGGTTCATCTGCCAGGGCCTGGAGAGCTTGGACGGTGGCAGCAAAGTCCTCAGGACATAGGTTTAGTTAGAGTATCCTTCTCTGAGATGGATGGCCTTACAGGGCTAAGCGAGCTCCATCTGCCCGGGTATGGGGATAGAGTTGTCCTTCTCCTAGGGTGGTTGCGGGGAGGCTAGCGAGCCCATCCTGCCTGTGGACATACTTTGTCTGACCCTTCAGTTGAGACCTGTCTGGCATGGGAACCCTACCAGAGGCATATGCCACTGCCAGCATAACTCACAACCTCATAAGGACACACAAGCTTCTCCCCCGCGAAAAGGGGGTGTCCATGGAGAAGCTTGGCTGAAGTAAGCCACTGAGAATTGCCCCATCAATTCCCTCACATATCTGTAACTTTCTGCTAATGGGTCCTCTAGCTATACAGCCTCACCAGGGAATTAAGGGAAACAGAGGCCTTTTGGGCCAATCTTCCATTTAGGGTGAACTGTTGTGTTCTTGAAGGTTGTGATCATCCTTGGGAAAGGCAGAATACAATCACTGGGAAAAAATGCAAACAAAGGAAAAAGAGAAAAGACATGAATAAACAATGAAAATATCAGTGTCAAAGGACACTGGGTTTTGACCGTTGCTGTGACAGTATGACTACAAGATCTCTTCCTCATTGCTACTGCTGTGACAAAAAAAAACTGGCTGCAAATATTTATTCAGATTTGAAATACATTTGTCTGACTCTATTTTACAGTCAGTATGTATCCGCTTTCTTTGATCATTCAAGCACCTACAGTCTGCTGAGCTATACATTTGACAGCAAAATTCACGGTTTGCACTGCTTGGTGAGCTACAGAAGCCATTCAATCAGAAATAGCAGTGATTTGACCGCAAATTTGCAACTGTAAATATTTATATCTAAGCATTTGTAAATGGTGTGCAGTACAAGAATAATTGCCAAATCAATTCAAAAGGCAAAACTGAATAAATTAATAGCTATGAATTATTCATACATTTTACCTTCTCATATAGCAGGTTCATTATTTCTGTGTGTAACCAGTAAGGAGCTAATGTGTCTGAGTGCATTTAAAATATCGATTAGTTTTCTGGATACACTATTCAGAGCATTTAATCAACAGAAGATTTCAATAAATATTAAACTTGCATTTGGGGAAAACATAAGAAATCTTGGTTTTAGGGATAATGCATGTTTATTCCAGAGCATAAGAAAAAGTATGTGTCATTTATCCAAAATCAAGAGAATTCTCCATGGCTATTGAGCTCAGACAAGTGTAATGGCAAAGTGCTCAGGAATTAATTGGCTAGGAGTCTGCAAACTGGAAGAGTTGAATTGCAGAGAGGAGGCTTGATTGATCTGGGGAGGATAAATCCATACCACAGAACCTAAGAAGTTGCACTTTGCAGGCAAGTAATAATTTGCCCCAAAGGCTCTCAGAAAAATCTCACATTTCTCTTGTAAGGTAAAAAATACAAAAGCCATTTCTTATACCTGTAAAAGCCAACAGTTGTGAGGAAAAGCTCTGGGGATGGCTCGGAGCTGGGAAATGACAGCAGCTCCTGGAGCATTTGGCTGGTCCAATGCGAGAGGGGATTCGCAGACAGCCTAGGAGTGACAATCTGGCATACTAGATGTGCCCACACTGCACATGCCCAAAACATTTCAAGATCCAGCTGCCCCTGCCTTTGGCTGTCCATGGGCAATGTGCACTAGGTCTTGCTTCCGACCTTGGGCAACTGTTCAGAAGTGCTGTAGGTCTTTTTAAATTGTGCACTACTGGTAGCAGAAAAAAAGAAAAATAGTCTCTCTGGGAGACATCTTCCTGGTTACTGAGGCAAAATTACCAGGAACAAGATATGAAATGGATGGGGGATTCGTCATCTAAAGTCACTTAGACATGCTTTTATTGTTTTTCAGAGAATTAAGTTGGTGATAACAGTTTTACATGAGATTCTCTTATACCAATTATTTAATTTGTTTTCTTATGTCTTGTTAACTGCATTTATATTTGTATTAGAGAACAGAAAAAAAAAGGTAAAAATTCTTTGGCAGGCTCATTTAACTACAGCTGCAGAAAAAGTCCAGTGTCAGACCCTAGGTTCAGAGGGACATACCACTATACCGTTAACTTCTACAGCAAATTCAAAAAGCAGTCTGTTGATGACAGCTTCTGTTTTATGAGACCAAATAGTCCAACCTTAAAAATTACTTTATAGTTTGAGGAGATGTATAACTGCTCTGCTTATAAACTTCAAGTATGTAGAAATTTCCATATGGCACACATTTACCACTGCAAGAAAAACACTGAGCACGGAGTGCAACATAGGGGGTTTCCATGGACAGACAAAATGCAGTAACTGCTAAATTTTTAAAGCTAGCCTGTTTCTCAATACATTGGTTAATTATGATGATGCTTTCCAACTAGCAAAGGAAAATCTATCATTGTGCACAAATCTACATGGAATTTGAACTAGATATACCGCTCCATCACTAGCATCCTTTGAGGCACATGATAGAACAGCACACCTTCTATACGACATGCCTGACAAGGAGTTATGCATCTGTAGCTGTGACGGTGTTTTTTCATTATTTTGTTTGTTTGCTTTTCAATAGATTTTAATGCTCCTATAGAAAGGCTTAAACCACACTCAGAGCAACTAAAACAAACAAACAAACAAAAAATACTGGCAAATCTGTGTAATCCACACCGAGAAGAAGCTTTTTCTCTTTAAGTGTGCACCAGCTAAAGAGAGCTGTACAGATAAGGAAAGCCCTGCGAAACTAAGGGAGATATCTGTATTTGCTACACTTTAAGAAAAGCCAAAAATAGAGTTTATGCACAGAACAAGCAGTTAGCGCAGATCTGTTCCTAGGTGGTCCATAAATAAAGTGCAAAATTAGGTGAATTCACCAGAATCTGCATCAAGACATGTTCATAATCAAACTATATGTCAGCCGAGTCATTTGGATGGAAACAGCCACAAAACACTACCTTAGCTTGGGTTGGTTTCCTTGAGTTCTCCATAAATTATGGGAGCCCTACAGAAACATCCTGGGTAGTTCTCTGCAGGAAAATATTCCTCTCTCCACTGAACAATTTGACTCTCACAGAGGAAATTTAAAGAAACTAGCTTTTCGTGCTACAAAAAGGTTTGTGAGCTGTTACGCTGGGCCTAAATCAGATAGAATTTGGGGATGTCTTTGAGCTGACTTTCATAAGCAAACCTACCAGGCTGAACGCTTCATCTTGTAAGTGTTAGCTATAATGAATGAGTTTGATTTGTAAAAATAAATGGAGCAACTGCACAAATGATTGCCCATCAGACCTAAAAGAGGCATTTATCACAGAATAACTGGTAAAGTCCTCTCAAGTCTACTGAATTATTTAAATCTCAGCATCATCCCAGAGTGATATTTCCATTTTTTTGCAACAATACTATGTTGCTGACTAATAGCTATTGTTGTTCTACTCTCAACCCTGAATGGTTCTCTGCTGTGTGGTGGCTTAGCAGACACTCCTCATTTGGCAGTTCATTTCCCCCTCCCAAGTGTAACAGTTGCTGCATTAAACATCCTTTTGTTTATCTCTGTTCATCTCTCTGTCTGATGAAGTTCATTCTGAACTCTGATCATGTCCTTCAAAAGATCCTGCCACACCAAAAACTGAAGTGTCAAATTTTATAAGAATCTATTCCATCTGTCAAACTGATGCAAAAACTAGAGACATCCTTGCAACTCATTTAACATAAGAAGTAGCATAAGATGTATTAGATGTCTTCTAGCTTGATGGCACTGACTGTCTTCTTTTCTTTGAGATTAATTCCTAGCCATTTGTGAAACTGGCTGACAGCATTTATCTTTAGATAGTCCCATGAGTGAAACAAAAAATGTGGTCATATGGCACACACAGAAGTTATATTTTTCATCTAGTCCAGAGACCCTTCATGGCAGAAATGTAAGAAATCTCTGGCTGAATCTGATTTGCCAATGCATGTCAGTTTGTAAATCCCCAGTTTAAAAAATGGACCATGTCCTGTCATCATTGACTTAAGGGGGAGTTCATTCACAGTAAATATGAGCAACTGCTAGGGCTGAACATCTTGCATGTTCACTTGAAGAGGAAACAGAAAGAACATTCAGATTTATTCTTGAACTTAGAAAAGTGCTGCATAATCAAGGAAATAAACAAGACTTCCAAATAATCTAGGTCATTATTACTGTATTTTAATGACAAAGCACACAGGTAACATCAGCACAGATCCTTCACAGGGCTCTTCCTATCAAGAACCACTCTGTCCGTGTGTCCTCATCAAAGCAAACGATAAAAGGGCAGGCTCTTCTCTCTGCGTCTCAAGTCTATACAGCAAAAGGGGAGGCTAAAGCTCCAGATAAGCATTTGAAAAGTAAAAATGTTCATTACATCTTTTTAAAGTTTCACCTTTGTTTCAGGGCATAGCACAGCAAATCTCTGGAGCACTTCCTTATTTTTTTCAGGCTGAGATCAGAGTGGAAACTTGCAGTTCCTTATGAAAACCAGAAAGATTTCCAAGTTTCCAGAGATGTGTATTCATTTGGTTTAGTCCAAACTTTGGGAAGAACCTCTAGACGTCAGCTATCACCAGGAGCCAGAGCAGCAGCTGTCACGCATCTAGTTTCCCACTGGCATTACTAGCAGTCTTCAAACACACTAGACCTACCTGGGCTTTGTTGGTGCCTTTAGGGTAATGCCCCATAGCCCCCTTTCCTTGGGTTAGCCAACCAAAGTTCCCCTGTCCCAGGCCTACAAAAATTGAGAGTATTTCCCAAGTTTAGTGACTCACATTTGCTTGCCATGGTACTGCTTCTGTACACCCTGCTGTATCTCCTACACTACCATCACCATCGCTCCTCACTCCTCTCCAACATAGACATGGATGAGCCCATCTATCTATATAACTATACAGAAAATAATAACTATAATAATAAATAATAAATGACTATAAATAAATAATTACAGTATAATAAATAACTATAATAATAAATAATAATCTATATAACTATATAGATACTAGTTATTATCTAGATACAGATAATAGCTATCTATATAGCCTATCTATATAATATTTATAACCATTTATAGCCCCATCTTTTTGCATTATCTTTTTTTCCCACCTTTTCCAGGCTGAAGATCCACAGAAAAGGTACAAAGACAAACAACTCCTAAATATCTTACCAAGAGCAGATTGCTGTAAGAAGACAGATGATCTACTGAAGCAACTGTTCCTCAGATTCATCTCCCATTCCTTCACTCCTATTCTTCATTCTTTCTACTGAAGCTATATGAAGTCACAGTCTCTGCACAGAAAAGACTTGACTTTTATCTTTCCAATAGGGCACCTAAAAATCTTTGGTGCAATATCACGATATTTTGTTTGAACAGAATACCTTTTCCTTACAGATAAAACACAAGAACCCAAACCACAATGAAAGAGTTTAATGCTGTAAATGGTTAGTTAATAATTGGTGCATGCTCACTGAAGACTGAGCCAGAGCTGAGAATATTTGCCTAACCATTAATTTTCGGAGTCACTGAAAAGTAGTTTCAAAATCGCTAAGAATCACAGCACTGACTTGAAAAGGAACAAGAGTCTTACTATCACTATGGTTACAATTCATGCAGACTCAGGATTTAAGTAAAAATAGAGAACTTTTTAGTGTTGGACAAACTCATTTAATAATATTTATAATGTACCAAATTGTAATCAAAGTACAAGATATCTTCATCTGGAATGCTAGAATACAAGAATCATGGAAGTATTGATCTTTTGTTACTCCATTTTTATGCCTGCGCATCACCAGTGGCATCAACACAACAGTGAAGTATGCTGATAATGATAATGATTGCAAGATATCAACATGAACTGTTATAAATGCTGAGAGTAATTATTATTCTGCACCAGGGCAAATGTCAATCAAACCATTCCTCTTGTACAGCACAAACAGTATTCATGTGATCTGGATTATAAAAGCATGTGGACACTTTATTGCCAGAGATTTCGAAGAGCTTTAGATATTTGAGTGTCTTTATTAACGTGGATCCCTGAGTTCCGTTTACCAACAGTCATGGATCAGAAGCAGCCCTAGTGGAATGTCAATGGGTATTTGAACTCCTTCCAGTCTCAGCACCTCTCACATCTCTATTTACCATTTTTCCTTCAGTGTAGCCATCAAAGTCTTGTGAAAGGTCTCAGCAGAAAAAGCCGATGAGGAACAGTGCGCTAACTACAGAGTAGGCACAGCTGAAAGGAGACAGGAATGATTTTCTCTAGTGCCATCTTGCACATTTTCTTCACTATAGTATAAAAAGAACTGTTAGAGCAGACTGAACTAAAGATTCAGCTAGCTCAGTAACCTGACTCAGACAGTGAAAATGTGCCTAGGGAAGGGTATAGCAACAAGGTAAAGATAATCCAGTATTTCTTCGACATGCTCTCCCAGCTTCCTGCAATTTCTTGAAACAAAAGCAGTATTTATTTGATTGTCCTTGACAAGCTCTTCTTTCATGATGCATCTAATTGCTTTCTGAACGTTGATTTAAGCATCCATTGTGCCCTGTGACAGAGAGGGTCATGTTTAATTATGATGTAGAATGCCAACTCTTTCCAAAAAGTACGAGCTTAACTATTGTTTCTGCTTTCCCCAAGCTGATGGGTCTTTTGAGTCCTGCTTTATTTTTCAGAACTGAGATATAAATAGTAAAATTATGCTTTAAAATTATATACTGCAAACACACGTGCTTTTATTTAAGAACCTGAATTTAAGGGTTAAGTTCATCTACTCAATGTGTTCAGACAATTGCAAGCAATTCCAACTCAGAAGCCCTGCGCTATATTTGATCAGTATTGTGTCACAGATAAGTAAGTCCTTCTGCTTTTGCTTCCTTTGTCCCCCCTTTTGTTTCTGAAAAACAACAAAAAAAATGATACATTGCCATGAAGTGTATCCATTTTAATGAGTCACTACTTTGGCAAAAACCAAACGCAAATCTATTTAATGAGGAAATTCAAAGTAGCTCTAATGAATGACTTAAGACTCCCCAGGCTTTGCTCACAGTTCAGTATATGCGCTAATCTCTGCCTGATGGCATTTGGCTTAGTTTTTTATCACTGAAAAATAAATAAAAGGTTTGCCAATGGCTTCAGTGAGAGCAGATTCAGCTATAAAGAAATCAAGACATTTTCTTCTGGAAAACAGTAGCTTTGTGCTAAAAGAGAGAGCACATCCAGAGCAAGAGAAAGCAGCATGACTTGTAGAAACAATTTATTATCTCAAAACATCCTGCTTTTTGAAATAGAGGAGGTGTAATTAAAATAAAAAGGTTGAAAAAAAAATCTCTGAGTGCACAAATTACCAGCTTTGGAAACAGTTCCTATAATGCAGGAGAGGAGGCAGGGAAATGGAAAAGGCACTGAACAGTACAAGTCATCTTGTAGATGGGTAACACAGGATCATACTGCAGTGTCTGCCTGGTGTCCCACTGGTGTCCAGCACCAGCTTGGTTCACACACAGTGGTTGATTTTCATTCACCTGCATCATCTAGGCAGAGCCCAATGAGGAAATGAGAAAAGAATTATGTTTCCTAAAGACCTTTGTGTCAGTTTTCAATGGAAATCAAGAAGCATAGAGTTGCTGAGTATCTGGTGTATCAAGTCCAAGCCGGATGGGTCAGCAGTTTGCAACTTTCTTTTCTAGCTTTATCTTACATTAAAAATACATTATGCCACTTTCTGAAACATTTCACTAATGTTTCTTGTGCACTATAAAGTGAATGATTTTCTTTATCCTGACACACACAGACCTGATTTCCTCTTTAACCTTTCCATACGACATGATCTCCTGTCATGCTACAAAGGACTCTGCTTTGCTAGGGGTTTCTCGTTTCCTGCTATTTCATATCTCCACAGGTAAATAACTGATGACTTCCAAGAAAAAAAAAAGGAAGTTAAAATGCCAAAGGAACAACAGAAGTATCTCTATTATCCTAATATACGCTAGGTTATCTCTAGATTGCTGTGCAATTGCTTCATAGTTAAGGAAACATAAGGGGAAATCAAGCAGTTCATACACAGTCCATGACCCTATATTAGATTATATCTAAATCACGACATATTTGAAGTCTGTTATAGCTAGAACATGATCACACATATGCATGGGTATCAGTATCAGTTGCACAGCAACACAGCTTCCTCATTGCTCTGTATGGTGTGGACCACATGTTCAAAAAATGCATTCAAAGATAGAGAACGGAATGAGTGACACATGAAAACAGGGGGCCTCAGAAAAGGAGAAAAAAAAAAAAAGTGATGTTTTCAATCCCTCCCATTGACCAGCTTGGGCTAGAGGGACCACAACATACCATCAGACTACCCCCAGATCCTATTTCTCAAGCCCTGGAAACATAAACATGCCCAGGAGCTCTGGTGGAGGCCACGTCCTACCAGGACCACTACCAGCCATTTGCTCTCCATTGGTGCCCCCAACAGCCCATGCTCACTTAGCTTCCTCCCCTCAGTGAGTAATACCCAACAGGTGAAGCACCCAGAGCTAAACAAAAACTCAGGTAGCTTTAATCTTTATTTTGATATCTTCATAAGCCGGGTTGAGAGCTATACAGGGAAAGAAATCACTTACACTTGACACAGGAGCAGTAGCTGTACTATATGCTATTTCCCAAGCCAATCACCGGCTGTAAACAGCTGCATTAAGTGAGAGAGGTGACAGGAAAAGGGCTGGGCAACTTCTGCTCTTTGTCTGGGCTGTACATCCAGACAATTAGCTATACCATATCATATATCTTTAATTTGCGCACAAAGGTATTTTACCTAATAACTTTCTAAGGAAGGTAAATAGACCAGTTACTTTAGAGTGCCATAAGCAACCTCCCCATTAATGTGACTTTTCAATTTTTTTTCAGGAATTAATTGATCAAATATTTATAAAGCTTATTTCACTGATTAAAAAAAAAATCATTCAAAATGCAAGTGTGCATGCTGTTTCTGAAAACTGCTTTGTGCCTTTTGCACAGTCCTATGAAAACAGTGTTAATGGAAAGGTACATGAGGACCCAGTAAGAGAACACAACTTTATTCTTACACCGAGCACACTGCCTGGACACTCTGCACCCCATAGAGTTTCCAGGCACATCTGACCCAAACATTTTTAACATGATTCTTTTTTGCTGCAGTTTATCTTCTCCTTTTAGCTCCATTATTCTAAATTTTTATGGCACGACTTTGGCATATATTATAGACATCTTCTTAGTGTCCACAGACAAAGACATTAGTGAATAAATTCCTTTTTAGTCAATGGGCAGCTTCTTCTTGGGAAGTTTGAATGACAAAGTTGCAGCCTAATTGTATACTACAGCAAGAGTCATATATTAAAGCTGGGTTCTGAAATTTCCAATCTGAAACACTTGTAAGATTTTATACCTTTCTGATCATAAAAGGTACCTGAAAAGTCTCAATCTTATCAAGTTTTTCACTTTCTTGATTTCCCACTGCATTGAGTGATTTCTATATAAATAAAAATATAAAACTTTGGTGAAACAGTAGAGATCTTATCCTGTATGAGGTCAGAGCCATGTGGAGTTTATGGAGCCAAATTCTGGAAACCATGAAAAAAACAGGGTATTTTTTAAAGTGGAGCACATGAGATTTCTTTGACTGAACATACACAGAGGCATATAAACCCAAAGATTTTTTTATGCATTTTGAATGCCATCAAAAAAAAAGAGAAGAAAGAAGCAGCCAAAATACTCACCCTTCGCCTTTACCTTTAATGAAAGCAATATCTGTTTCCAGCTGTTTTCTTTAGTTGTTTTGAAAAACAAAAAATAATGGAAATCTTTCCTACTTATGGGTACGACTGAAAATGAACTGTTTGGACTCAAATGTTTTCTAAGCATGCCAAGAACAGACCATAAAGTGAAAACAATGAACTAATTAGTTTACTTGTCCTCTAAATATAAACTAAGAAGCCAAAGCCCCTAAAAAACACCATTCAAAATATTGATATCAAAGGAAGAGACTACTGATAATCTTGGATGCTTTTTCAATGATTTATCCCATATTTTATTGCACAACTTACTTATAAAATGAATTGCAGCAATTTGAGTCCTTATATTACTACAAGAGATTAAAAGATTTTCTTATCAGACAACCCGGAACTGTGATGATTCACACCTTCATTATTTCTTGAAACACTCCAGCTTCCTCCACAGTATAGCAAAGGTTTTGCATGACTACATCCCTTAAACTAAACAGTGTTCATGTCATTTTCCCACGGTGCTCAGAACAAACTAGGGTGAAAGTGTAACCCTTTCAAGTCAGTTAAACCACCTTCATTATTTTAAAATAAATGAAGAGGAGCCTGGTTATTTATGACTGTGTGCTCATGTTTTATGCATGCCTTACCTAAGAGACATTTGATAGCCTCTAGAACACTTTGTTAGCTGTAATCTTCAATAATCATTTAGTAAGAAGGTCACATTGGCCTGTTTGCACTGAAAAGGTGGAGATTTGAGGATACGTTATAACAGAACAAATGGAAAGACACTGGAAAATTATTTTCACTGAAAGGCTTTCTACACAAGCATAAAACCCGGGTCAGCAAGAGTCATTTCAGTTGAAAGTACATGCCAGTACATTTCACTGCCAGACTAAATCAAGGATACGCCCAGCATGCTGTGTTGGATAGGAAAACAGAATGAGAACGAGACACCTCCAAAGAATTTCTTAAAAGCAGCAGAAAGGATACTCTGCAAGGGAGACTTGCATAGACTTTTGCTGGATGTCCCAATCGAACACTAACAGAGCTCAGACTACCCCCTGTTCAGGTCTGTTAAAATGAGTGGGTGACCCAGATGGAAGACAAGTTCATGACACTGAACAGGGATATTCTTCTTGGCTGCATGTGTCTGAAAGACTTATCAGGGCAAGGATGGTGCTTGAGAACCAGCTGAACAAAAAAGTCTAATTCTGCATGTGTTCTCCACAGCATCCTCGTATGAGGTTATATTTGGTTCTGTAGCAGTTGGACGTCTTCTCTAAAGGCTTGGCTTTTACCAGCAACATTATCATCTACAGAATGAAATGCATCCTTGTAAAGGATGCTGGGTTACAAATCCTGACTTAGGGATTGCGTGTTTTAACTCTGCTTTTCCATCATTATTAATGTCAAAATTTTCCCTGGAAGAAGTTAGTTAGAGAAGTACCTTTTCACTTTTACAATGTCTTGTATGGAGAAATACTGAAAAGAAATGAGTTTGGACACTGCCAGTCATACAGGACATCTCAAGTCTGATGCAAAGGCTCAGAGATAACACGCTCTCTTCTTTAGCTGATACTCTTGAGGAGGCAGAAGGCAGACAAAGGACCTCCTCATCCTCTACAACACACATGCTTCATTCAGGAGATTACATTTCTCTTTCTCTGTCAAGTACAAAATATACGTATTACACAGAAACCAGTGATGGTTCATATTTTTCCATCTGTAATTGCATTTGAGTGGCTTGTGGAGACTTTCAATGCTTTCTCACTAGAATATCATAGCACCAAATCAAAAACACATCTCTGTGCCACCTTCCATCTTGAGTATCCCTCAAAAGGCTCCTCAGTGACTTCACAATCTCCTTTTGAAGGTGCTATTTAATGTACAGTTTCGCAGGGCAAATATTTAATAGAATATTAGCCCTGTACTTCGGTTAGCTTTGTAGATAGTGTATTGTGCTTAAGTCTCTCATCCATTCATTCATTTGCATTACATCATAAAGGTATTTTTTGGAAATAAAACTTGAATAGGGAGGGTTTTTCTTAAGCTTACTGATTAGCTAGAGATTAGATTTCAATTGAATAGTTCAGTTAAATATGGCTTTGTATGTGCTGATATGGCTTCCCATTGTCACAGCAGGTATGAGATGTTTGGCAGTTTCCCAGCTTTGCTCTCCTGCGCGGGTTTGCAGCAATGCAAAAAAACTGGTGTCCCACCTCCTAGTGAAAAAAAAATATTCTCAAAAATGCTTTCTGAAGTCTTGCCAGCTTTTCCGAGAGGCACATTTACACAAACTTTTTTTGTTCATCTCAAAGCTTTACAATTTTTTGAATAAAATTCCTGGGTTTAGTTGTTTATTTATATATGCTTGTGGGGTTTTTTGTTCCCTTAAACTAACTCTGAAGAAACAACGGTAGAAAAAGAAAAAAATTAGGAAAGCCAACAGTGAATTGTTCTCTCTGAAGAATATTGGGCAGATGACAAAGTCACCGTGAAATCTGGCACACTATTTATGGACATTTTCACTGAGATACAGCACTCCAGATATCACACTAAAGTTGCATATTATTTGCATGTCTTTTTTCAAGGTAAAAGCAAGGCAAGTAAGGGACAAGAATGGCAAAGACAAAAATGAAGCAGCTTCTCTGATCTCTCCTTATCATGGCAGTGATTTATATTTCTCAGTGTGAAATAGCTCTTTTTCTGAACAGTAGCCAAATTAATAGAAGGTACTCTGAATGGGAGAGGTTTATGAAACAGTCTTTTACAAGTTAGACTACCATTGAAATTTTTTTAAAAAGTGTTTCGTACAAAATACACATTTTGAGAGAGTTTTGCTTTTTTCTCCCTCAGAGTAATAATCTTGTTCACTTAACTCTTGTGAATCCATGAAATGCTCTCAGAAATATCCCCAGCAACCTTTCCAGATCTGAGTAGTTCTCCAGGTGTGAAAAAGAGAGGAAAAAAATAAATAAATAAATTAAAGAAAACAGACATGCTTGGTTGTCTTATTACCCATGCACAATGAACACACGTAGCACATTCAGCCTTGATTACATGGTGGAAACGGCACATTGGACAAGCTCTTACATCTCCTCCTGCATTGGGAAACTGCATAGTTACAACGAGACCCAAAGCCTGATGGCACCCATGCAACTTCTGAAATGAGTAAAGTAGAGGTAAAAACTGGGAAGGCCAAAGGAGGAGCTCACATGATTGCACAGGGACCAGGAGGGAGCTGTGGTGCAGCAGCAGCGAGTACCTGGAGCTCCTTGCATGCAGAGGGATAGCATGGCTGCATTTCTTCTCTTGTGATCTTCCCGTGCCACTGCTTTGTTTTGCCCCTGAAAGGCTGACCTTGCTCTCATTAACGCAGCAGAAAGCACGCGTTGATTTTGATAATCCCAGATGAAACTAGAAAGGCATGCGAGGAAGGCAGCGCATGTGCACCTAGAGAGCTCTGCAGCACAGCGAGGCCACGTTTCCCAGAAGATATGGGTCACACGCTGGCATACTGTTACAGACGTGGCACCGAGAGATCCTTCCCACTCACATCTACGTGACACCAAAGCAGCACGACGACGACGATGCAGGTTCAGCTCTCAGTACTGCCAGAAACCTGACTTCACACACTTGTCTCCTATATGACCTGACTAACCTAGCAAGTGACAGCCTCGTTATAAATATCCGAGAATCATGAGGTTGTCACTTTCCCACTGTCACAGCTAATTAACTTCTAGGAATAACTATGGGAACTATTTTATTTCACCATCCCAAACATGGTCTTGAAGTGAACCTGTGTATCTGCCCTGCCTGAATTGGCTGAGAAAAAACATCCCTCTGCTTAACAACAACACTGCCTACGGGTATGTGCTATGTATTCAAAGCAGTGTAAGTGCCTAAAGGCAGCACGGAGGTTTACACCACCATGTTCAGTCACTTGCACACCATTGCATTTGCGGACTGAGGAGAAGTACGGGAGCTCGCATGTGTAAAATCCGAGAAGAAAACATGCATACCTCAAAAATTGGATATCTATATCATTATTAAAGTTTAGAAAAAAATCTAGACAAAGATCCACAATTAAGAACTGCTAAATTGCCCACTCTTTAGTCAATGGTACAGGGAGAAATTTATTTCATTTAATAAACTGCTCTTAATCATTACTATTTGCTTGCTTTCTGAATCTCAGAGCAACCAAGTACTGCAAGTACTAAATGCCTGGCAAAGAGATCTGTCTCCCAAACCTAAATGACAAGAAATCTCTTCAGTTTTCCACATCTTATTTTGAGGATTGATTTTTCCTAGCAGCCTTTTACCACTGACTTGTAAGCTTGCTACCAGCTACATGTCAAAAAGAAGGACCTTGACTTAGAGTGGAGGACTGCCAAGAACATGAAAGCAACACCTATATCTTGGGGACACCAGAAAGCTGTAAGCTGGCTGTTTATAGAGAGGCAATTGTTTTATAATAATTGTCTGCTATACCTGCATCCTGTTCCTGTTCCAGGAGTTTACAATGGATCAATGTACCGTAAGTGTTTATACCCAGATCAACCATCCTCACTTCTCCTTCACTTTCCCCCACTCACCCCAGATTGACCATAAAAAGCAGCCCTAAAGGCAATCTGTTCTCTCCTCAGATAAGAACAATGGAAAAGTCCACTCTTGCCCATGCACAAGCACTGGAATTGGGCAAGGACAGTGCAAGCACGAACAGCAACAGAGCGGCCCTGTCATTTGTGATTTCCTTTTTGCAGTAGCTTTTGCAGTTACATGGTGTCTTTCCAGACAGCTTTTCAGGAACTGCCAGCTGGAATGCCAATGTGGAGAAGTCATGCATTACATATGGGCATATATGCACTCAGCATACATATACAAGGGCTCTCAACTTATTGCAGCAAAGGTGTTTCTTCAAAGAGCAGAATAAGTGTGGAAATTACCCTACTGCAAAATCCTTGTGAAGATCAGCCCCTCCAGTTTTACCATGATAGCAAGGTGATCCCACCCACACTTGGGACAAATGCTCCTGCTTTCATCAAAGTATGTGGTGGCAAAAAGCTATTTAAATTCATAGAAATAAATAAAATGACAGAACTGAGAGGCTGAAGCTAGAGTGAGCCAAGAGTAGGAAGCTGCACCTCGTATCCTAGAAACAGCTTGCAGTTCTTCACTGCTTTTTCTTTATTCATGGTAGAAAGAAGGTTGGAAGAACTGATGCAGATAAAGCAGATATCAGCTGAATTATTGCCAAGCGGTCATTAATCCTCAAAATTTCAATCATATTTTCATTAAAATTTAACAATGATAACATGCCCTGAACTATGCAAACACAGCTGAGTCTGTGCCTCAGGAATGTCTTTAAGTATACATGGGTGAGAAAGATAAAAGCTTGATGGAAGGAGGTACCTCAGGTATTCCTCTCACAGAGCCATGAAAAATAAGGCCATCAAATGATGAAATCTTATCACATACCTGTTATTTGTAGTTTAGACCACAAAAACATACATGTTAAAGGCTAAATGCACTGCCATCTCAGAAGGTGTATTCTTTATCCAGATGAATCTAGGAGATCTTTTTAAAAAAGGAACTTAATTTTCTTGCTCATTATAAACAAGAACCTAGTCATGTTTTTAAGAGAGCCATGAAAAGAGTACTGATATGCAGGTGCTACTTGAAATGTAGTCATCTGAGTAAGTATCCAGCTCCTCCTTATGCAGTTTTTACATTCCAAAATGTTTTTATAGCATAGAATAGAATCAATGTTCTGCAAATTCTTAACAAAATCTAAAATTCACCTGTTTTTGTATTTCTCACTAATCAGAAGATGATGGTCAAGATTGCTTTGAAGAAAGCAGTTAATTTATTTTGCATCTTTGTATCCTGTTCCTGGGGGAGATGGTGATTTAGATTGGATCATTCATTTTGGATTTACCTTCACCTAAGCCTGAACTTTCAGGAAGGAATTCTGTAATGCATGCAGGGAGAATAACTTAAGCAGAGAAAAAGTAGAAGAATGTGGCCTCTAAATTCAGAATTAGCCTATCAAAGTTAAATAGATTGCCTTTTTCATAGGAGGAATTACAGGTGACACATGGTCTTGTTGCTGAACCAAAGATGTAGATGTCTTGAGACTCAAGCTGTATTTCTGGCTCTGCAGCAGAATTCCTATTCAAGATAGGTCAAAAATTAACATGTCATTAATGAGTAGTTTTTGCAAGTTTAACCTGAAACAGCAATGACCCGACCTTCACAGGAAAGGTGGACGTAGAGCCCTGATTTACTTCCAGTGGCAAGTAGATGAAAAGCAACTCTGAAAACACAACTTCTTTCTTTCAGATGGGATAACTAAAGATGAAAGCTTAAAATTTAAAAAAGACATGCCAAATCTTGACATTTTTTGACTATGCTCTCCAAGCATTGGTTTTCCAATATTCATGTATGTTTACAAGTGGAAAGACCCTCAAACAAAAAGCCTCAGAGAAACAGAATGGAGGTAGCATAAGTATTAATATCTACAATTAAGATCACCTTTTGCATTTTCAACTAAGACTCACCAGCATTGTTCACATGCAATGAAATTGCCTATTATGGTCCAGAATTGCATTTAACTGAATTTGAATCTCATTTTTCTACATAGCTATATTTTTAGTTTCAGCTTGTATAGATCACCCATTGCTGACCATGGTAAATCACCTTATTCTTTTCTGTAACTCCAACAACAAAATAAGTATAGCCATAAAACAAAAACTCTCCAGTAACTGTACATTCAACCAGGGACTAAAAATTCAGCAAAGACGTGCATGAACTTAAGTGTTAGTATTTGCAATGCATGTGAAAGCCTGTCCAAGCTCTGCCGTGTGAGGCTCCCAAGGTCCCAAGCTAAACATATGCTCACCCACAAGAGGCAGGAGAGCCCGGCAGATAACGTAATCCCCAACAAGTGTAAGGTGCAACACAGTGCACTAGAACTAGTGCACTGCACGTGCTGCACCTTAGAGCTAGTGGGGTCAAGCCAGACCTCCCCATAATTACTTTTTTCAGCAGCACAGACCAGCTGGGACCAGGAGCTCTCCCATATGCTCTGGTTGTCCCCATCCTGGTGCTTGGGCAGCTCGGACGAAAGGAACCTAGTGACGAAGTGGGAGCAGAGCTGGATCAGGCCATGCTGCTCGCTGAAGGCACAGAGAACTTCAGCAAGGACAAAAGAGCACAGAACAGAGAACACCTAAGAAAACAACAAAAGAAGAAGGGCAAAATGGAACAGGCTGAGGGAAGACGGCGTTAGGCAGAATATCCAAACCTGGACTGGAACCCACTATTTCTCCATCATTGTCAGACAACTGTGGAGCTCACCGACAAAATATACTTATCCTGCGATGGTCAAAACAACCTCCTGGTCAGTCACACCGTTACCTAAATGGAAAAGATTATCTGTTTTACATAAAAATTTTAATCCTGCTAATGAAACAGGATGGCATAAATTTAGTCCCAGATAATGGATTTTTTTAATCATTTATCTGTTTTTTAAACTTGAACATTTTATGAGAAAAGATACAATTAGAAAGTCAAGTGCTTTAAGAGCTTAGTGAATGCTAGGATTTAAGGTCATTGCGCAGACTTAATCTACCATCCTTGCACGTATATATTTTGACACTGTCTTCACCCTTTATGTATCTGAAAATTACATGAAACCACACTATCATTTTTACTGACTGAAAGGGTATTTTTAAAGTTTCTTTGTTTTCTTGCATATCCCAGTGCAAAGATATTATTCAAGCTCTGTCGTACAGCATTCAGAAACAGATATTAGGTGAAAATGAGCTTCTGCTATTGAACCCCTTTTCTGCCATCCCCCCAAAAATCTAGTGCGCCTTTTTATGTTTGCAGAATTTCAAAGCAAAAGTAAACACCCAGAATTGAACTCCAATTCTAATTTTCACCGACTAAAGAAAAAGATTTTTCTTTCTGCCAGTGTTGTAATTTTGAAGTCAAACACTACAAGATAAATAAATGGGGAAAAAAGTACAGTCTCCTATCTCTTTGGGAGTTTTTGTTAGATTGTGACAGAGAGAAGTTAAGTATTTGCTGCCCTCAAGTGGTCTCCTATTTTTCTGGACTAGAGGTCTCCACAATGTTGCTTAGTCATTTTTAGTGCTGTAATTTCAGGGAGATTTTGAAAGAAAATGGGGAGCTTGGAGAAAACAAAATTCAGCTTCCATTCAGGATACACTGTTCTTTTAATATATATTTTTATTTAAACACTAAGTTCTTTGGTAAGCATAAGTTTGGACATTCCCCAGCTCTATTCTACAGCATTGCAGGGTGTTGACAGAAAGAATGTTAACATATACCCTAAAAAAAAAGAAGGTTCAAAAAATGAGTATTGCCGATTACTCTTTTGTGGGTTTGAGTTTGGGGCTATGCAAAATAAACTGAGAAAAAGGCTGAGAAAAAAATGTTTTTGCTCAAATAGGCTGTTTCTAAGTTGTAACAGAGAAAATTTGAGTTTGCCATATGTTTACAAAAGATCATGCTGAGTTACTGATGATGGGGTAGAAACACCAGAGAAAATAGGATTCCCACCACCCTTCAAAGGTGGAATATAATTGTTTTAGGAACTAATCCAGTTCTGTCTTAAAGACAGCAAGTTCATATTTCTGAGCTGAAATTAACAATAAGAACAGCATTTTTCAGACTACATTACATGAGAAAATCTCTCTCCAAATATACTCCATAGAAGCCTTCTGTAACAATCAATATATATTATTGTAATGTTCACTTTTATTCCAAACCAACACCAACTCCTGTTGCCTGAAGAGCAATTAGGAGATCCCTGTTTTTGAGTTTGTTCACTTACCCTTTGCATCCAGGAATACTGTGGAGCATCAGGACAACTGTATTGCCTCAGAAAATTAATGCATGTTATATGACATATGAGTGTCAGGTCCCATGTTGTTGTGTCATACGAACGCAAGGTAAACAGATGGTGCCCCAAAGACAATACACGGTCTTGGCTACAAGAAGATTCATCAGGCAAAAAAAAAAAAGAAAATGGGGAACAGGAAAAGGACAAAATGAGAGAGGAGAGCAAGTTCTGTACAATTCCCTGTGTCTTTCTATAATAAAAAACATCTGCATATTAACATGAAATAACAGCTCTGGAGGCATTTATGTCTTCCTCCCTCTCCGGTTTTATCCTAATGTCCCTGTCCCTCTCTGACATGTGTCGCAATCCTATTGTGAAACCAGTCATTTTCTGAAATGGCTGCAAATAGCAGGTGGGCATGACATGAAATGACTAAGCCTCCATCATTTGGGATTGACTCCAAAGGAGATGGAAACTGCACATTAAAAGGCAGGGGGAAGGGAAAAGGATGGCAAACAATGCAGTTTTTTTATATTTACTTCTCAGATTATATATAGCCAGAACTAGGATACTGTATTTAGCTGGACCCTCGCCTGGACAATCCCAGCTCTTTCCTCCTGTTGCTGCTGGAAGCCCAGCGGCAGCCAAAGCTCTGCCGGGAAGGGATCTCTGACGCTCCAGGGAGCTGGCATAGTGTGCAGGGCCCAAAAGAGAAGAAAATACCATCTTTGCATGCGGAGCAGGCTGCAGGTGCTGCGTGCTGGCACGCTCGGGTTCTGCAGCCTTGGCTGCACTCTCACCTGACCACCAGCCTTCCTCCCCAGAGCCCAGGTCTACCCCTGGTGTTTGCCTTGCCTGTTTTTTCTAGAACTCCCCTTTCTTTTCATTTGTGCTACAATACCATCGCTGTTGTTTATTTCCAAAGCCATGGAAGAATGCACATCAGGTGGCAGAACTCACCTGCTTCCACAGGTGGCACTGTCTGAGTATTGGGGGTCACCTCGGGGGTAATTGCTGATCACCCACTTACATTTCTTCAGACCACTATAACTACACCTCAGAAAACCCCACGAGGAGTGACTATGAGTGAGCAAGGGAGGGAGGAAGCACAGTGAACACCACAAGACATCTGGGGCAAGAATGATTCTTTAGGGCCTTGACCTGTCACCACTTGTTGCCAGGTAAGAGCTTTCCTCTTCACTCTCAACAAGCAAGGGGTACAGACAAAGGAACAACAGAAGTGGAGATGATAGAGGAACCACAACAGCTGGAAATGCATTTGATGTTTATAGATGGAAAGCAGCAACACAGACCTTTGGTGTCAGCCAGTTTTAAGAAGAGCTTGCAGCAAAATAACTTCCTTTGCAACATTTGAATCTGTTCATTAATGAGCTTGCTGGGAATGTAATTTCCAAAAATTTCACTTGTCAGAGCAAGTGTAGCACAACATGGCCGCAACAGCAAAGCCTATCATTTCACGAAATGGAAGTGCCTTGGGGCATTTCATGAAACAATCGAGTAGGAGAGCCAGAGTTTCCCAGAAAGCATATAATTCCAGTCATTTTGTGAAAAAAAAAATCAAACATTTATTCTGACTAAAATATAAACATCTAATCAGACTAATAAATATTCTCTCTCTTAATTCCAATACACTATGTGCCTCTGACTGGCTTTGCTTGTCAAGTAATATAATCTATACCTACGCCATACCATACCTGTTTTTCTGTAACTGGCAGGTGACATGCACGTATCAAAGGCTACACATGAAGAAGGAAAACAACCCAAAATGCCATCAATTGTGCCATCAACATACTTATGTCTCCTGAGCTGGAAAAGAGGTCATCTTTCTCCAGAGATGCCTCAGCAAGCTCTGAGCAAGCCCGCAGCATTGGCATTGTGTAAGTAGTCTTGGAGAAGTCCATACTACTATAATCTCTATCTGACAAAATAAAACAAAATTTCATTCAAAGGAAGAAAAGATTGCAGAGATTTTTCTTTTATTTTAGTTACTTGACCTGTAAGTAAAACATAACATGTCAAACTAGATGGAAGGTCGTATTTTTGGCTTCATTACTACTGCTGTCAAAGCTAGGCACCTATCAGTTCAACACAAGAAACCAAACGCATAGGGAAATCATGATCCACTACCGCGGCACATTTTTCTTCCTAAATTCTTCAATTCTTAATTCAGGCATTGGCAATGCTTATATTCTGGAAAACATCACACCATAGTCAGCATTCTCTGCTTTGAAATTCCTGCTCCTATTTTTGCCTTTATCCACATCATGTAGACAAGGCACTTACTTAGGAAGATGGTTTAGCAGGCATGATGGTGATGGGTTTACAGTTGGAATTGATGATTTTGAAGGTCTTTTCCAACTATAATGATTCTATGATTAGTTCACTCCTGTGCAGTTTCAGCCCCTCTTCCATTTTAAGAAGGAAGGAGCTACAGTGCACAGTAGACAAGGATTCCACTCACTGGGACCCTTTATTTTTTCCCATAAAAATATTTTTTTTTAAAAAAAAAAAAAAAGGAAAAAGCTGGATGAAAGAGGTCAAAAAACAATCTGTGTACACCCAACTGGAGAACTAGCAATATACCTGCAGCATCTGAGTAAATAAGAGAATGTCTTTTTAGAGACCGTGGCTCTTTTATTATTCCCTAATACATATATGAGACATACAGTGCCAGTGGTCAGCCTGGCAGGACACACATCAAGTAAACAGGTAAGCAAAGCTACTCTTACATTGCCTAACCTATAAATCTGCACAAGCACTGAAGCAAGAGCACTCATGCAAGCAAATACTCCTGTTAGGATCATTTACAAAAGGGACAGCACAAAGCATTTCTGTGTTCCTCACAGATGGATGGCCTGGAGATATAGACCAAAATGACTTTTTGCAGGAATCTTGAACATGTGTATTTTGAGGCCAGAGATCCTGGTTCTGCTGATTGGTGACTATTCAAATTGTATGACATATATTGAATCACCTCTTCCTAAAATGTGGGTAATAGGTAAGAAGGACACCCCACTGCCAGAACAGAGCAGGCTTGAAGCCTGGTAGGTGGGCCCACAGGACAGGCACTGTCTTACTGCAAGTCCAGAAAGAAATTGTACAAGATGTGTGCGTTGGGTCTGGCTTCTCTATATGTTCTGCCTAGATCTGTCAGCATTGAGTCCTGTGCATCATTAAGGTAACCCTGAAATTACACTGTTCATCCTGGAGCCACATTGCGCAAAAAAAAAATACAGAAAGCTGATTTTAAGCAGACTGTTCTGCTTTATTTTTTGTCTTCTTTTAATATTTAATCTTGCTGTTTATTAGTTTAATGATGGAAAACAACAAGGTTTCTGGATGAGACACTGAATGAGGACAAAGGTTTCTTCCATCTTCTACTGTCTTGAAACACGTCAAATGTCTTTCCATCGCTGCACCCCTATTTCACCTCCTCAGTTCTGCCAACCTCATTTACTTAGAGAGATTTCCATTCCAATTTTCCCTTACTGTGAGTTTTTAAACAACAGGTCTTTGATTCTAAATTCAAAATTCAACACTTCTATATACGGAAAAATGGCTGAACACATTTACTACTTTAGGTGGAGCCTTATACTAATATAGAAAAATCAGACCACTGCCAGAGAAAGACTATTTGTAAAACAGAAAGAACTAGTCATGATATGATGACATATATCAGATGTTATTTGATATGACAAAACCCCACAATGCTATTGCAACAAGTTACAATACAATTGCATAAGTTAAAGTGATTATTACAGATTATTGTATATATTATAATAGATTTAATAAAGAAACAAGAAGTAGTTGCCACCTTCTGCTTCAACTGCTGTGAGGCTAATCATCCCAGAAAATACAAAACTTGTTTGATTAAGGGGTTAGCTTGTTATTATGGAACTGTTTCCAGAAATGTTAAAATGCTCAAGGGGGCAATATGATCTATATACACTGGATGGTGCCTGAAGATTCCCACCTACGTGGACTGGGCCCCAAATTCCATTCTAACTGCATTAAGGAGAACTGTTGTTTTTAGCTTATGATGGGTGAACTGCCAGGAGTGTGGCTAAAGGAGTGATCTTACCGACTCCTGGAGGTGACAGAAAGCCCCTTTTGGACTAGCTATGAAGTGGGTAGTGCATTGGCCAAAGTGGCTCACAGAACGTCTCTACACACAGTGCAGGAGTGCGCAGAGGTTCCCGGGCTGGCAGTCAGCACACTAGGCATTTTCCTTCCACATAATTAAGGGAGAGAGAGGGTGCCAAATATGAAAGATAAGGGAATATGGCAGAGCTGAAAGCAGCAGGATTTATAGTCAACAGGAGGCAGAGTGGGTGGTATTTCCTTTATTGTTCCACTCGTTTCACCTTGGCAGAGACCTTCTGCAGAAAGATGTACAGTAGTTCTTCAAAATACCACCATGGGAGACAGTAAGATGAGTTAAGACCCAAATATGCAAAAAGGTAACTGGAAACTAGATGAAAAAGCATTACAAAAACACAAGACATCCGTGGTTTCCACTGTTTCTATTTCTCTTACCCATCTGTGACATGAAGTAAACTGGTTTATAGCTGGATCTATTCATTATTAAAGAAAATTGACCAAAAATTGACCAAATCTGTGGTTTGCAAATAATTACAGTCTTTAGAAATTAGACCACTGTAAGGCAGCTCACCACTTCTCCCCCACCGGAGTTCATCTGTTGATGATAAATGGCAACTGAAGCAAGATAAAAAAATGCTCTATTCTTTCACACCTTGCCTAGATCACAGGGTGGGTAAAGAAAGAGGGGCAAGTGACAGACTTCATGAACTGCAGCAGGTCAGCAAGATGTCTTAATATGGCAGAAGGGATATTTCTGACTATGGTATTTCTACAAAACAAAGAGAATTTCTGGCATTGTGGATACTTCAAATCACTATTGCATTTATTGTAGGAATAAACTACACAGAACTTGAGACACCTTGAGCTTTTATTGCTCAACAGACCTACCAACAACTGATTTGCTGTAGGATTGCAATCAAGTTCCTTCCCTTTTGAGTGCTTTTGTTTTCTCTCTTGCACAGGTAATTCTTTTGGGCAGGGACTATTTTTGATCTGTTCTTTGGGTGTTTTTTTTTTTCATGTTATCTAGAGCAAAGGGACTCCAGTCTGGAGTGGAATCCCTTATTGACATTTTAACCATGATGATATCTGAATATTTGTTTAGAGCAGATAGTCTCAAAGTCCCAATTTCAAATAAACAAGCAAGTCAAATGTTGGTTCTGGTTAAGAGCCCTTTGTCTAAATGCTAGACTTTAAACATACAGAAAGCTAAACGGAACACAGTTATTCACCAGTACTCCCGTAGGAGAGAAATGAAAGTTCCTTCAATAAACTGTTGCAGTATTTACTTACACCCAAAAAGTCAGCTCTGCTGCCTACAGCAATTCCGTATTTGCCTGGACAAAGTAAGCTGCTAAAGCAATGCTGCAGAAACTGGAAAAAAGCACGGGAAGTAAATGGCAGGGAAGCAGTTGCATGAAAGATCTGGGAACTAACATTCCAAGCAAGAATTTCAAAACAAAAAAAATTAAAACGGGGACCCAATGGAAAATGTAACATTCAAAGGGATTTGTCAGAAGACAAGCAGAGAAAAACACTTCTTTCATATTAAATAAAAGAATGGTAATTACTTTGAAATAGATTCTTGAATAATAATTCAATTTGTCTTACATTAGTTGACACAGTTGCCAAAACCACCTATTTTATCACTGATCCAAAATTGGTGGGATTTCAATGCCTTTCAGCTATCAATATATCAACATATTTTACCTTCAGAGTATAGTCATAGGGTTTATTTTATTTGTGCCTCATAAATTTATTCTTTAGCATGTCTGATATATACCGCTACTCATTAAAAATGCTGATTGACCAACAATCACATGTATTGTAAGGAGAAAAAAAACAAAAGGGATACAAGAGTGGTTGTTTATTAGCTTGCCTGATTTAGATTCAGCTCCCTATTTCTACAGATTTCTGTGTACAGATCCCACTAGTCATTCATCTCAACCCCCATACAGAGTTCTATATCCATTTCACTTAATTCCTGTTTATTCATTCTCATGCTATTTTTGACTTATGACACTTTTAAAAATGATTTTCATCTTTTCAAGTGATATAAATCGTGGCATTCATTTTGCTGACATTTACAAAAGTAAAAGAACCTCATTTTTATAAGTCTCCAATTAACACTGGAAATGTCTGTACCACAGGTTCCTATAGCCATGTGAATGTGGTTGTGAAGATTAAACGGTCTAGTTAATTTGCTGATTCCAATGGAATCATACAGACCTACTTCAGGTATTCACATTAAAACCAAATGATTCATAGAATGACAGTGAAAACCAGAGGAATTCTTAATTATTAACTAAGTACTGCAAAGTGTTAGTGGGAATGTAAAAGATGATAGGTGGTTGCTCAAGGAATTTCAGCTTGTCAGGTTAGCCTTTTTTTGCATAAGGACATTATAACAAACCACAGCCAATAACTAAGTTTTATTAGCTACTTCTGGTTTTCAGCCAGTGTATGTTTTAGTTCTCAGCATCCTTTTTGCCCCACAGATTCAGACTGACTGGCTTGGGATACTTCAGTCAGAATGGGAATTTACTTGTAGCTACTGTCTTTAAATAATGGTGGCATTCTTTCATTTGCTATTTGCTTTATTCTAAATTCCTTTTCTATTTATTTACTGAGGTTGAAATGACTATATTTTTTACTACAAGAGTCTCAATTTCATTGAATGGGACCATGTGTGGAAATAGAAGAACTGGTTCTGTAAGGTTGTATGGAGACTTACTGCATCTCTAAAAATTTAAAATTCTCTTCAGTTTAGTAGAACGTCCCCAGGCACAGAAATAAGAACATGTGTACTTCACTGCTATATTAAATCTTGTTTCTATCCTTATACCTTTTTGGAAAGTGGTTGATAAACAGAGTTATGACTTCATAGTCTACCAAACTGGTAAAGATTAATCACAGTTAACTACCCTCTACTAATACCACCCAATAAGATAATAAGATAACAACCAATAAGATAAGCATTTTTCTCTCTTGGAATGCTTTAGATAAAGTTTCTAGAAGACAGAGGCAGAATGTAGTCTTATGTGACTGGATATTAGTTAAGTCTTACAGCTATATCTCAGGCAAACAAACATCCCTCCTTTGGTCAAAGAGGCTCACAAAAACCTCGTAAATAATCAAACAGAAATGTCTATATCCACTACAGAAGTCAGAGTTGACAGTGTGGCATGCAGTACACAGAATCTCACCACAGACGTTCAGGAGAAGATAGCTTTTGTATCCTCATGGTCTTTTGAAGACAAGCATCAACTTTCGTGCCCGACCTTTATCGACTCCCATCCAGAGGTGGTATCTCTTCTGCCTGGTGATGTGCCCAAGCTAACAGGAGTAAGCCCAGCCACTTAGCAGTTATATCCTGTCAGAAACCAGGGCAGCCCTACATTCATTAAATCAAATCTAGAGGCAGAAAAAAAATCTCACTAATATAGCATCCCATAAGAAGAACTACTGAGATGGCTGGGATAAGAGAGCTGTCATAATATTTACATTACACATAAAAAAAAAAAAAACACTTTGGCATTTTTCAAATTGCAACAGTTTAATTTGATAATAGACAGTAATTTAAAATAAACGTGCTGATAGAAGTTAGAGAACAGGATATTCTTAGAAAAAACAGGCTGCATCCAGTGTTACAATTTCATTAGAAATAAAATTCTATTTAACTAATCTAAAGCAAAACAAGTCCCTTTATCACTAAAGCCATATACAATGGCTTCACATACATAGCTTCTTGGAGAAAAAAAAAAGTCTTTAAGTAGATATATAAACAAATCTCTAGCTTTTCCAGCACCAAGCAGTTCAGTTTTAGGTTGTGTTGAAATATATATGTATATATATTTACAAAATAATACTACTGTAAAATGCAGATATATTAACATAAGTGTGGGAGGAAAGTCTTTGAAATTAAGTTCTCCAACTGAAATTGCTTTTGGCAGAAGATATGCAGGAAGCTTAGAAGTATAGTATATACCACACAAGTCGCATTTAATAAATTCCCTAATTCTGGTATGCAGGTTCCTTTCGTTCAGAACATCAGCTGAGACAGACTCAGTTTGTTTCTTACCACTTGCCCTTGATGAAAAGACATCAAGATAAACCATTTTCCAGCAGGAAAATTATCTTACTGGGTATATCTCTACAAAGAATAATTATTCTCTACTGGAGGAGAGTGTTAACATATAACCAGCCTCTACTGTTCAGACTCGTCAGAAGAGCATGTAGAAATCTCAATTAGCACAAATCAAATTATCTATGTAAAATTACCATACCAGGAGAATTTTTCATATACAGTTCTGCTTTGCTTGAGATTTGAGAAGTCTCAGGTTTTCTTTCTTCTCTAAAATACCTTCTCAACCAGGAAATAGGAAGGTCAAGGAAAAGTTAGCACTTTTGAGTACATATCCATTACCTGAATTCTGAAATCCAGTACAGAAGGATAAAAACAAACAAACAGACAAACAAAAAGTGTTAGTTCCAAGTAAGCAACAAATATTTATCCAATACTATCTCCATCACTTCTAACTTCTGTAGGGAAGCCTTTTTTCCTGAGATACATGAACTCCTTTCCTCCTCTCCTTTCTTAACCTTCTGGGAGAAATTTGAGCTCCATTTTGCCATTGGTAATGTTACTACTAAGAATCTGAAAGACCAAGTGGTCTTATACTTTGTTATATATTTTCTTCTTTCATCCCATCCAGAATAAACAAATCCTTTGTCTGGTCTGTAAATCCATTTTGCCTGAAGCCCTTACTTCTAATCACCTCTTTAAGCCCAATCACACTTTGCTTGAGATCTTAAAATCTTTGTTTTAACAAAGAGCTGAGAACAGTAGAGAGGAAAGAATATAAAAGATGGTTTGTTCCATGGTGGAAATCCCTAATATTCTGTTCTAAGAGGGTCCCCTGCCTCAGATATTTACCACTTCCAGATGTTTCCGTGAAAGGATTAATCCCCCTCCCAATGAACCTAATTGTTCTATAGTGTCCTGCAGGATGTGGACAGGGGAAAAAGAGGGTATTTTCCTCTTGACCCTTAGCTGAAAAACAATTTGTACCCTGAATTTTGGAACAGACAGCCTTTGCAATGTTCCTGCAGTGCAAACAAACAAGCCATTTTCAGTCTTCAGACTCTCTGAATTTATTAAAGATGCCAACATGTTCTTTTTAATATAGTATATCAGCAATGAGTTTCTAAAATGCCCACTTGCCTTAGTTTTCTACTAAACTTTCTTGCATATCAACATGCAATAGGGAGGTTTTTAAACTTCCAAAAGCCACAATTTACTCTGGAAAACAACAAGCACAGTAAGAAAAACAAAGTAATATATGCATAACATGAATTAAATTGGTAGAGCTAGCTGGCAGTGCAGTTATTCAACAGGTAAACTCTAGAAGTCTTATTTCATTAATTTCAAGAACTCACTATGGACTTACTGAATGTAGCATATATCTGGAGTCAGAAGAAACTCCAAGAATAAGTTCATTAGCTTTATTACTCTGAGATGCAGCTCAATTCAGTGCCAGCTTTTAAAGAACTCAGTAATGAAATATAAAAGACTGAAGGAAGGTGGTGTCTATTTCGGTGCTGGATTTCTTTTTTTTTCTGTATTATAAGAAAACACACAATATGCTTTAAGGTATTTAACACTAGATATTGAACTACCTGAGCTGTCACCAGGGTTTTATTTGAAGTGGCATTGCTCTTCCCCCCGTAAACTCGAAAACTACGTACATACTCTGTATGTGCTTCTTCAGTGTAAAGCTATCGTGTCTCACATGCTAGCGGCACCGCAACAGTGCTCTGCAGCCATCCGAACTCCCAGAACTGCAGCTGCCCATTTGCCAAACCTGTTGCAAGATAAGCACAATTTTGGAGGTCCAAAGAAGAGATTGACACATACAAAGGATGTAAGGGCAGACTGTAACTTCCTCTGTATGAGTTTTAACCTTTTTTCTATTTCCCACAAAAATAACCTGCAAGAGGCACATGTTAAGTTGTATATTGTGGCTGCTTTTACAGAATAAATGCAGCTGCCCCAGCAAGCCACTTTTTACACAGTATCAATTATCTCTCCTTCACCTGGCCTCCGATATTTCCAAGAATATATTTACCTTAATACTTCATAAATTAAGTGTGGCAGTATAATCATTTAAAAACATTAAAACATATCATACTTGAGTTCTTTTTTATCTCTCTTTCAATAAAAGGCCAAAAGAAATACAGAAATCAGCATGAAAGACTGATAAGCAGTTAGTGATTTGGGGTTCTCAAATAGAAAAAAAAAGCTTAAAGATATCTGATGTCATTATCTATTCCATGTAAATCAGGTTCTTAGAAAATGCACCCAATTAGAAACACAGATCCAAGTAGAAACCATCCTCACTCCCAAATCTATAAATAATTGTGCAGAGCTGGTCTAAATCCCTTTATTTCACATCAGTTGAAACAGCAATGAGAAGCAATTAAATATTTCATTAATATAATGGTTCGGCATTAATATTATTTTTAGTCTAGCATTTAAAAGCAACAGAATAGCAAATTGTCTTTCTATTGCCAACAGAACATCAGGAAACTTCAGAAGCAATATGAAATGTGAAACTTCATCTTTCTACCCGAGGGCCTTTTTTTTTCTTGTATTGCAGGAGAGATAAATATATAAGATATAGTATCACTATATTGATTAACTACAAGCAATCAGACTCTTTATCACCATTTTGCAGATGGATACTGGGGTCCAGCTCGTATCTCACTTACACCATGAAATGCAAGGAGAAACATCACTGAAACCAAAGGAATTGTCTCAGCATAAAAAAGACAGGAGGAGACCATCCCACCCTTGGCCTGCCCAAAGTCAGTGATAGAGAACAACTTCCACTAGAAGACAGCATGGACTGCAGAGTAAGACAATTTGGGGAGAAAAGTGGGCTATTTGTATTAACTGTTTAATTTTGAATCTTAATATTTAATATTTCTAAGAAAATGTGAGTGTGTGAGTTTTATTTACATAAAAGCAAGCTAAAATATATAATCACAGGAAGCCAGTGGCAGGAAGCCAGCCAACATATATGTTGAATGAAATCCTGAGAGCAGGAAACACTCTGCCTATTTAGCCTACTTTTATAGAATTAAAAACCAGGCTATCTTTTACAGAGACATCTTTTTCATCTTACTTTTTTACCATCACATGATTCTTCTTCCTTTCCCTTTTGTTTTATATATCCTAACATACACAATTTATTGTCTCTGATATATAAATCTCAACCTTTATGTAACTTCTCCAGCTGCTCCCACAAATGCATACACAATTCATACAAAGGAGTTCAAGCTTCTTCTTCCTACTGAGAAGACCCATGTAATGCCTTCTAAACAGCAGCAAATAAGTGCCCAAATACCCACTTTTCACCTTGCCCTTCATTATAAATTAAACAGAAACACCCCCACATCTTACATATGTTTATCTTTTACTCATCAAAGGCAAAACCATTCAGCCTGTGAGCTTAACAAGTACAATTCCTTGGTTAAGGGGGAAACAGAGATTGCAATGTGGCACTCACCAATTCCAAAATGCCCATCCTAAAAGAGCTTACGCTATCACTTTTCATATTTTTTCATCAAAGATCAAAGGTGGAAATCACGTGCTCATGTACATGGCCCATGCTTATCTACATTTTCTCACTGAGGCAGGACCATCTTTCTCGGGAGTGCAGAAGACTCCCTGTGTTGGCTTTTAAAAAAAGTTCTTTCCTGTTCACTATTACATATAAATCACCTCTCTATTCCCCAATCTAGTCCAACTGCTGGATTGCTCAAGGGGGAATATCCAGGAGCAATAATTATTTGCAGCAAAATAGAAGAGAGCTGAGTCATTTTAAACAAGTACATGCTCTGACAACCTTCCCTGTGCTTATGTCCATGAGGGAGCCTTTTCCCAGTTGCATGAAACTCCCCAGTGTGAGAAGACCTGTCCCAGTCACAACAAGCCCTGGACTGCCCTAACACTGAGAGGGGAGGTATGCAAGGTCACCCTAGCCCTGCAGTCCTTAAAGTCTTCACCCCTCTCGAAGAGGGGGCTATATAGAATGATGATTAAGCCTTTAAGCCATTGTATTAATTAATTAAAAGATGTGCTCAGGTGATTTCTGAGATCTGAGAGCAGTTCTCTGAAGCCATCTGTTGCACTAAAGCAGGCATGAGCTTCTGGGCAAAGAAGATGAGGGAGGTGGGAGCAACAGTGTTGCCAAAAATACTGATCTTATTACAAAAAGTAGTATTGCAAAGGGTAGTACCTAGGCATTAGACAACAAGACCACACTGTATAATCAAATGAATCCAAGGTCCTTAGTTAATACTTACATTCCCTCTTTCAGAAGTGTGTTAAGCTGAATAAATTAGGGGACATTGTTCCTTCAGTCTGAACAAGCTAATAACTGCATGCCAATATCTCCCAATTCACAAGAATCAGGAAGAGTCAGTTATGATGATGTAGGAAAACTATGTTATATCTAGCTCAAAGCTCCACTTTAACTTGGTTTGACACGACAAACACTTATATTGTTTCCAAGTGGATCAAATCAGTGTGACTGATGGGAAGGTGGCTGGTGATGCAGGGCAGACATTGGTTGGACTGAGCAAAAATCACCAGAGGTAGATTTTGTGACTCACCAAATACTGCAAACACTGAATGCTACTAAATTGTGGTGTCAGTTAAAATTTTTTAAGTCGTATTTCTCAAAATCACATCTGAAATAGCCCAATTTCCAGTTGAACAAAGAAACTGGGTATCGTAAAAAAGCCATTACAGATACAATAAAAAGTACAAGGAAAATATATTGCTTAGGAAAACAAAAGCCTCTGACTACATTACCTCCTCAGAATTGCAAAAATTACTGCGCAGAGTACCAGAAGGGCAGATTCTGAGAAAGGACTGCAACGAAGAGTAAGATACGGTATTTGTTTACAACATTGTTCACTAACAACTCAATGGCAAAAGTCAGGGCACAGTCAGACATCTTTTATGACCTTATTATAGAGGTTTAAAAAAACAGTCTTCCTCACCTAGGAGTTATCATGCCTCAGGTGAGAGGCAGAAATTGATTCCATGACATATCCTGCTTTAAAGCAGTGCAAATATTATTAGTTGTCCTAACTTCCTGAAAATCAGGATTGAATACACACTTCGACCAGACCATCTTGGTAGAGGGACACTCGCAAATAGCCACAGGATCATTGTTCTTGTTGTCTTCAGTCAGGAATACAAATTCCAATCTCATCATAGCCTACATAAAAGTAGTTTTAATTAGGATGGAGCCGAACAGCATGAAACACAAGAAAAATTCTCTGCCCAAAAGCATGTAATGCCATTGTACCTTCTACGGTATCGGGTAGACTAATGTTAAGTCAAATGTCCTCACTCTTACTGTTGTTCGAGCCTGGCATATGGATTTAACAGAGCACTTAAGTTAGTGGTACTTAGCTGTGTATTTACCTTCACCCACAAGTTATTTGTTTTGTGGTTTGTTTTCTTGTAAGTCTCAGATCCCATCTTCAGGAGGCATTTTGCTGAAAGGAGAACAGAAACCACTATCAGCATGTTCTGCCAGAGAACTGCAGACTGGTTATATCAGAGAAACCTTCACATTTGTGGAGTGGGTATCTGGAGGGAAATTGCTGGGTGAAAATAAGTTATGAAATTGGAGACCATGTTCCAGAACGTTAAGGAAGAAACAGTCTGAAGGATCAAGTTTATAACAAAAATATGGAAGCACACAGAAGGGTCTTCAGCATCATTCTAGCAAACTCACAGTCAGTAACAGCCATCACAGAACAAGAAGTCTTTGAGGTATCCCCACAGGTCGCCTGCTCCACATGCCACCCCATAAGTGTAATGAAGCCATGGAAATGTAGGGGTGGGGGCATCTCCAGAGATCTCCTCCCTCCATGGAGGAAGGATCCCCCACTGTCAGACCACAGCTGACAGATGTTTGCCAAACCTTATTCTAGGAAGACTCCCTAGAAGGAGATGCCATTGTGGGGGAAGGTGAAAGGGGCACAGAGCACTGTGTGGATAGTGGTGTTCCTGCTCAGGCAATGTCCCTTTTCAGCCAGTAGGACCTAGACATCTCACACTTTCAGCAGAAACTTCTGTTTGTTACAAACATTCACCACAAAACTGTCTCCAGGTCTTCCAAGTCTAAACATTAGGATCTGCTCCATTCTCTAAAGTTGTGTTAAGACAAAAAAAAAAAAAGAGAGCGATGTTTCAGTTCCTAACAATGAATTTTTTCCTGATTCTTTTTTCAACCTAGCATCAATTATCTTTTTAGTGCCTAGTGATTTCAGAAATCGATTCCTGTTTACCAGCAGGGCACTAAATCCTGGGGCAGCTCTACTGCACCGGCTGTCCCTCAGACTTTGACCTGAAATTATTCCAAATTTAGCATTTATTTCATGGCAAATTTCAAAATTTCAATGTAGTTTTATTTTGAAAGAGACACAAAAATAAAGTTTCCAAATTGTCTCTATGAATATAAACTTAAAAGGGGAGCATCTAGGAATTTTCAGATGTTCTTTGGAAGTGTTCTAGATCATTTTTATACCTCCAGATTCCTATGTACTATTTTATTATTTCACAATATACAATAAATTGAATAAAAGTCATGTTAATTCACATTTCATTTTGCACCTTCTTTTTTGAAGCATATTCTGAAATGGGAGGGTTTCTTTAACAAAATCTTCATGAAATTTATTTTCATGAGCAGGGTACTAAGTATTGAATATTGACTTTGGGATCCTCACTGTACATACTTCCTCTATTGGACTTTTCCTTTTAAAATTGACCTATTATCTATTTCTGAAATAAATATCCTGTAAAAGACATAACTGAGGTTACAGAATGTGGCTGCTTTTATTGAACACTGATGCCTGGGTAAGCTGCTGCCCAGCTGGCCATTTTTCAGATGATTTCAATTTCCTGTCTCTTCTTCATCTGCCCTCTATTCTTTCCAGGATTTTGTTCCAATAAGTAAGAGTTATTTGGCTTAATTTCCTCTTACCATAAGTTTGGAGACCCATGAGGAACTGTGGCCTGTGGGTGAACCATTCAGGGCAGAGACACTAATAAGCAGAGCAAAAGGAAAAGTAGAAGAAGCAAAGAGCAGCCAAATTAGTGCACATGACCCCAGCCCTGCTGTCCTGCCCTCCAGCTCACTGGAAGAATTGGGGTGGACTGGGTGTAACTGGGTGTAACCCAGGCTAAAAACAAGTGATGTGGACACCAGAAAGGAGGGGTGAAAGGTGTTTGAATTAAGTTGATCCTGGGGATGGGGGAGAAAAGGTGTTTACCTAAGTGTCTGATTGTTTGTGACTGTGTTTTTTTTCCTCAATACCAAAATCAATGATAAGAAGTTTGTGTTAACTGGCCATAAAGTAAACTAAGTGAAAATTCATTGACTGGGAATTGTTTTGCATGCAACACTACCTCAGTTGTCTGTGCTTCTCTGCTTGCATTTTAATTTATGATAAAGTAAAACCAGCCTTAAAAGCACAATGACAAAACAAGCTTAAACTGCACGAAGCAAACAGCCTCCTTGTGCTAATGGCTCTAATATGCAGGTGTTAAAATGAAGAACCCAGAGCTTTAACAGACACATAGCTCATACCCAGCTACTGGAAACAACATGATAAATCCTAATACACAGATTGCTTATTCCTAAGACAAAAGCTACATTTTTGTCACAGACGACTAAATAATCTGAACTTGCCATATCTTCATATGAAAATCTTTTTAAGGTTTAAAGCATTCTTCTCTTACAGATAGAGATTATGTTCATTTTCCTACCTCAATCCTTCCTGACTTGGCATTAACTCCTGAAAGAACTACCACCATCTCACACCAGGAGTCTGCTATACGCATAGTCTGACCTGAGGCAAGTGCCCTATTGAAGTCAAAGCTTCCTAAGTATCATCTTCATCTTAAGGGATCTCAATTCTCTAAAGCACTTGTGTGGTAGGTGAGAACTGTGACAAGCTGTCAGACTGAGGACCTTAGCAACTCTCAGGATGATTTCTCACAGAAGCCCATCACGGATGACTACGCGTGGACTCAGTAAAATCTGCAGTCTCAAGGCTGCCACCTGCGACTGATTTCACCAGGACCAGGCTTAAAGGAGCAAGACATAAAGCAGAAAGGGGCTTCACTATCTGGAGCTACTGTGCAGCAAAACGTGATGTATTTTATCACAAGCACAAAGTATTGGTGCTGTCAGTATCCTAAGCCATGAAACCGACTCCATTTCCACCTTCATGTATTTTATAAAGGCAGAATCTGGAGGGTGAGAGTGGGGCGGTGGAAACACTTTAGCTGAAACTTAAGAACTTTGGCTTTGCAAGTCTGTCCCTTGAAATATGTAAGGATTAAGTATGAAGACTATGAAAATAGTTCAGTTCCTCTGCTTTGTTGTTTTCACTTCAGCATCACCCTTGCGCTAAGCAGACTGTGCAGAAAGGGCTGCAGAGCGGCTGACGAGCACCCCCAGGTGGAGTAATCCCCAAGCCTCCTGCTCCTTCCAAGCAGTGGGTGGCAATGCTCCCCCGACACCGGCAGAGAGGAAGGAAGAGATAGAGGGGAAAAAGAAAAACCAGAGCCACAAATAAAATTTTTATGTAGTGAGATTTGTTAAGGCACACAGTTTCCATGTCTGTATCAAAACAGGCTTTCTCCACTCTCTCACATCTTAAAATAGCCCCAAAAGTTTTTGCTCCTCAAGATGGAAAATCAGATTTCCTTTCATTACCAGGAATCAAAAACCCATCCTAACTGCAGCCTTGATGCAGGTCAGGTTGAACTCCTTGCACAGCTGTGCAAATTCATGGCAAGAGTCTGGACAAGCGCAGTGTCAGTGTGCAACAGGGCATGCCATGCAAGTGGGAGGCTCTGCTCCTGCTAATCCCTGTTGTGGTAACAAGTAACCACCCCCAGAATCAGCTTTGAGTCTGAGATTAAGAAGCATCCATTCGCTGCAAGTACCCCAGTCTGACTTTTCCTCCAACCCAAGTTCTGCTAAAGGGAAGAATCTTCAAATCTTGGTTACCTGAATCTAGAGAGGATGAAAGAGAAATCAAGAAAGCAGATATTATTATGCCAAAAAGGCTTAAAAAACTCTTCTATGTTCATATCAACTCCTTTATAAATTTCTTGAATTTTTTTTTTATTAGTTAATTGAGGAGTTTCCTATCTTTCTTTTGAACACCGCTTTATTTCTACAGAATCCAGAGTGGTTCACTGGGAAGTAGAGAAGACAGGAGCAGAAATAAGATTAACTTTTAGAAGTTATAGTCTTTGTCCTCGTGTTCCTGTTTCTTGTATTTTGGATTGTACAGAACTACATTCTGATTCCTCAGTTAATAGGGAATTAACAGATACTGAGAAATGAGTTGTGAGGTTTGTATTTGATCATTCTTGTTATCATGTTGGTATCCCCCTTCCCACCCCTCTCTTTGTCCCATTCTCCTGGTTTGCAATGGAGACCACTGTGTGGCAGCCCAGTACTAAAAAGAGATGGACAATATGGTCAGCCATGTCCCTTTGGAAACTTATCAAAGCTATAAATATATAGCGAGCAAATATTTAACTCTCTTTTTGCTGACATCACAGGCACTAGCAGTCAGAGAAACTTGGTTATTTACACTGCTACTGAAAGCGTGTTCTCCAGGCAAATGTGTTTTTCCTTTTCCTCAGGCAAATGCCAAATGGTCTAGATCTTCTTTTAATTACCCATCCAGAGAGAATATTTTATACAATAGCAGGTCTCACAAAATTGCTTTTCTGAAAAGCTTGAAAATTACCTTTCTAAGCACCATCCCATACTTCCAGTTTAATATTTTCGTACTGTGCATTACTCATAATTCAACATATGACTCTTATATTGGAAAGGTGAGTAATACATAGTCATGAACTAACTTCTAGTATCTTCTATGTC
This sequence comes from Tinamus guttatus, assembly GCF_000705375.1. The sequence goes on along the minus strand of NW_010584374.1, from coordinate 406,939 downwards.
CTGTGACAAGCACTTCAGCTAGTATGATGTTAATTTAAGAAAACAGGCAGAATCTACAAAAAAAAAACCAAAAACAAACAAAAATAGTCCTACCACTCTGGACAGGATTCATGCAGAATATCAGCATAATAGTTCAATTTAAAGACACAAAAATGTACCTGTATCTCCTCATTTCTGAAGTGTGATTGATGATTTCCCTTTCAGAAATTCTAAAAGAAGCATCCAGTGATCAACACATCCCAGTGCCCTACATCATACAACCCTTAACATCCTGTATAAACAAGTAAGTCTATGAACAGAGGGCTTTATTTTCTGATCGCAAATGTGCCCCGATGTGACTCTAGCCTCTTTAGCTATGATCTCATCTTACCTAGCAAGCTGATCTGCATGTCTGGTCACTATTTTGATGGGGACAGCCAAGGTAAACATCGGCTTGTACCACAGCTGTGTGGCTGATTCAGTGAACGGCACTCTTTCTTCTGAGTCAGCACTGAGTCACTGGTGGAGCTCAGCATTATGGAGCACAGTATTGCCAACTGAGCCATGTTTCAGCTAAAATACAGACTAAGATATAGTTGAGGGCAAAACTTTTGTTGTTTTTTTTTTCCAGCCAGGGCAATGAGCATTACAGCTTTTTATGGATAAAATTTCAGAAAACAAAACAGCCTTTTACTTCCTGCATAAAATATATGTAAATATACGTAAATGTATGTAACTGTAAGTACTTGACAGTTTAATCCCCCCACCCTTTTTTTTTTTGTCTTCCCAAAGGCCCACGGCATCTGCCAACTAAGAATTAGGCCTCAGGGTGTATTCCTCTCGCCTACATTTTCTTTAAGCATGAATTGCCCTTCCAGGCCACGTATTCCACCACAGCAACTCTCCATGCAGCAGAGTCAAAAGCATTGGATGACAGCCCTGACTGATTGATAACATATGGTTGCAGATTAAGGCATCATGATATAAAGCCAGTGTTTCCACCTAAAATATCGTACAGTCACTTTAATGGGGGCATGATCTGTTACAAGAGTAAGAGTAGGCAATACTGCAAAGCCTCTAAAGCTCAGTCATTCAACAATTTTCTGTATTAATGCATATTTTTGTTTCCAGAGAGTGTGCTGCTGATGGTCTTCATCTACAAAATTCTGCAAGAGTACCTCTCTGTTTAGCAGTATGTGTGAAAATGTTTTTTTTCACAGTTTAAACTCAAAATCATTGAACCACAGATCATAGGCCAGAGGAAGGTAAACACGATATTCAAGTCCCCCAGTTTTGGAAGAAGGCTTGGTGGGTGGGACACAAACCCAAAGAAATAGTTTCTCTTCTGTGACTTATTTATTACAGGTTAAACAACTGTGATCTTTGTTTTTCTGACAGACTGTGCTCCCCACCATGTCAGGAAGCATCTCTACAGCTGCTTCCAATACTTGCAGGAGAGTGGGAGAGCAGATTCCCCAAGCAGATTGCTTGAAGACCCAGCAGAGGAAAGTCTTACAGATTGGGTCTGCACTTTCACACTTCTCAAGCACCAATGCCTTGAGTTTCTTGGCAATGCATGATGACAAACAGTAGCTCTTCAGCCTTCTTGACTGAATTTCCATGTGCAACATACCCATCCCTGGACACCTACTCTCAGCATCCAGGAAAACCTGCTCTGAGGTAGGTAGCTAGCTTTATTAAGCATGCCGGAGAGGAGGATGGGGAGGGCATGCTTTAATCAGCAAAAGAAGATCTCAAAAAAAACAGGTCTAGGCTGAGCTTTGGACAAAGATTGCTTAACAGCTCATGGCAACTTTCCATGCACTAACAAGTTCAGTCCAGAATGGCAGAATTAACAGTTGTACAGGCTTTAACTTCTGCTGTGTCTAATTTCTCTGAGCACATAGCCTTCCTTAGTAAGGTGTGAAAGTGTCCCAGTCATCCCAGTGCTAGCTTTAGGTCACAGCTAACCATTCTAAAGTCTCTAGAGAGTCTTCTAGACCATCCTCAGAAATCATCTTAGAGGTTTTGTGTGGGTGCTTAGATGTAGGTTAGATTGTAAATATATTTACATATATACTTTGGTAATTATATTTACATGTATATTTTTTGTAAATATATTTACATATATATCTTTTACATATGTTTACAAAGTACTTGTCCTGTTACATTCTCATTAATGCAGCTACGACCGAGTAGACAGCATGCTCACTAACTCATATTCTTAACCCTAGAGCAAGTAAAAAAAATCTTTCAGTAGAGCATTTTTCCATAGGAAAACATAAACTCTTAAAAAAATATTCTGCAGGAACAGATTGATTGAAACAAATCTTCTAACAGCAGCCAGACAGTTTCCTAGGGAAACCTGCCTGGTTTCCTGCTAGCTTGCTGGCTTCCCTGGAAGCGTCCCCAGCTAACAACATGTCCAGGCTCACAGGCTCCCTGCTGTGATCATCATGGGGAGTCCTGTCCTTTCCTACTTAAGATTATGGAACAAAATCTTTCTTCCGTTAATTAACTGAAATTTAATATTCCTACTCTGTAGGATGTGAAAAAATTTCAAAATATATTTCAATGCAAAAAGAACGTGTGAGGGGCCATAAACTTGGCCATTTCTTCCACTACAGGAATCTGAGGTTCTGACCAGCCCCTACTCCATTGCCCAGTTATGGCTGAGTGAAGAGAATTGGTGGAAACTCAAACCCAGTAAATTAATATTTGCAAAAAATTAAGATATAATAACCAACTGTTATGAGTTTAACAACAAACGGGAGCTCTGGTTCCCAAGGGACCAACCATGGCCTGTAGCTGGCAACAAAACTTGTTCACATGTGGAACTGGCTAGAAAAACAAAACAAAAATACAAATTTACATGCAAAATCAAACTTCTGTTCCTCCCTCACACTTCCTTGAGAAAAAAAAATCAAATAAAGCGGGTTCCCTTTCACAAAAGAAGCCCAATAATTAGGTAGTAAATAAATAAGTAAAAGACTAGCAGGTGAGATTTAGATGCATATTCTTAGAGCATAAGCCTTTTTCTCTCCTTTGTGGGCAAGAGCTGCCTGTGACCCCTGGATTCTCCTGGCAATCCTGTCAGCAGACGGAAAAACCACTGAAGCCAACAGGAGTGTCACATAGAGCAAGTTTGCTCTAAAACCAACAGGACCACCTTCCCTCTCCTTCTTTTCAGGAACTCCTCCTTTTCAGGAACATCTTACATGATAGATATCTCCATCCAAGTGGCTTTTTTTTTCAACTTATCCTTATAACACTGTCAAGAAACGTACATTTGGTCTCAAATAAGCCTGTGCTCCTACCACAGGTTTCCTGCTCGAGGGCATGGCATCAGTCTGAACTGCGAGACACTCAGCTGATTCACCGGTTTCCCTGCTCTTTCCTTGTAAAAGATGAGTTTCCATAGGTCTTAAGGACCTATGGCTGTGGGCCTAGACTGCATACACATGTGTGCTCTTACACAGTGAGGTTTGTCTTTGCTCATCTCAAAGAGCCATCAAAGACCTCTGCCCATCATCCTAAGGGAGAGCTTGAGCTTTGGGCATTCTGGTGTCCAGGGCAGCATGAGATCATGTTTTGGCTATCTGGTAGTAGCAGTTTACACAACAAGTACATGATTCCTTTGCGGCCAGTGTTAGCATTTCAGATTAGGGCTGTAAAAGCGTGTCAGGAGAAACAGACTAGACGTCCGATCATACTGTTGGAATTCGTGTGGGAAGTAAGAAAAGCATCTGCAAGCCACTAAAAAATAATTAAAGTTTTAAACATTTAGGGAAAACCAATGTAGTTTAGTGGGCATGGCTGACAGGCAGGAGGAGGGTGCTTTTCCTGCAACAGTTTCAGCTATGCCAGCTATACCACTGGTGGGCTGTGTAAATGCCACAAGCATTTCCATGTGAAAAGAAGAACAGAAATCAGCTAAATGACTTCTGCAGAGGACAGTGTGATCAAAGTTTGTATGGCAAGAAACAATCTTTCAAAACAGATTTAAACTGATCTCAAAGATCAAAATTTTGCCTGCAGAGCCTTTCTACAAACAGGATATATACACCCTCCTTGGGAAAAAGGGCAGGGTCTGAAGGAGGACTAGAGACAAAGATGAGAAAACTAATTTCTATCCTTATTTTATTCTGTATTAAGAGTTATCATGTTTTTTTTGTTGTTGTTGCTAGAACTTTTTCAACACAATAGCTGGGAAACCTCCAGGAGGAAAATTGAGGTTTTCTTGGTTCCAAACCAACATCTGGACAAACATATCAGAGCACTCTTTTGCACAGAGGGGAGCAGATACAGCCATAAGGGAAACAACCCATACAAAGGGCAAAATAGAGAGGAAACTCAACAGTACACATCTTGTTGGCAGAGTTTTTGTTATTTGTTGACAGGGAGGTTCTTGGAGAAAGCAAGATGATGTGAATGTCAGTGAGAGAATTGCTTTTTTTTTTTTTTTAATTCTCATCATATTTAGAAGCTCATAATTCATGCTATTCATGAAAGTGGCAATTCCAGCAGCAGAGACATCTTCCAACCCTGGACATTTATTAGTGATGTTATTTATTGTTTCAAAAGAAAAAGGTCTTCCACTAGAAGACACAGTGCCAATTCTAAAGCTGTAGGAAGGAAGTGTTTCCCTCCAGTCCTAAAATAATCTTTTCAAATTAGAAGTCCTATACTTTTCTGAAACAGAGTAAATTAACTAAGTCATTAAGATCTTGGCTTTAGCTGCTGCTATAGCAGAAACTAGCTGCCTCCATGACCTATGTCAAATCATATTCCTACAAAAAAATGATGCCCCGCTTTTTGCTGAAAGAAAACATCTCTCTGCTTTGGGAGATGGGGAATTCTTGCTTCTCAAGTTAGTCTTAGCAGGGACTCCTTTCTCACAGAGTTGTATATTAAATAGTTAACACTAAAATTTCTCAGACAGAGACAGAAATTTTCGTAGCACCTACATGAGTGTGCTGAGTACTGAGCACTCATTTTGGCAGAAGAGCCATGCTCTGACAACTGCAGTTCAAACTGGGCACCAAAGAGAAGGTAGACAGTGCAAGAACCTTGTCTTGCAATTTCCTGTGAAATTCTGATTCAACCAAGGTGCCACCAGCACAACTGTGAGTGCATGCAAAATTTAGTATAGAATTATTTGAGGCTTTTTACCATTTTATAGGAGTTCCTGAGATAGGATCAGCCAAGCAGGGGTTTTACAGTTTTAAAATTGTGGATTTTGAGTGCCTAAGGTGTTTCATGGCTCTACATCTAACTACTACAGTGAGCATATTCTACCAGTTAACAAGTTAATAGACTTTGAAATGGAGAGCATGGGAATTGAAGCGAACTTACATGTTTCTGTGCATGGGACACCCTCAGGTCTTCAGAGGTAAAAATCATTTGTGACTTTAAAACCAACATTTGTTTCACTACCTTTATGCCCTCTCATGTGAAAGCATTTTCTATATTAAACCCTAGCAGCAAGCATGGCCTTGTGAGCTTTGCTCAGGGGTGCCTTGACTCTCTCTGTCTGACACCATATTTAGCCTCCAACTTCTCCTGTTGTATCATCTGAGGAAGCAGGGTAGCTAAACCAAGTATCATCTTCACAACTGAAGACTGAACTTTTTCTTGTTTTAGACTATGTTATTAAATATTTTGGAGAGATAATCTTTTTAAGGAATTAATATTGATTTATATTTTCCATGTTTTCCTTTAATGGCAGGAAGCCTAGCTAACAAGACTATTGATGAGATTTATTTTGCTTTACTGCTTCTTCAGAATCCCCATCTCAAGACAGGTATTCGTTAAGAATAAAGATGAGCTGCCCTTTCAACAGCGTTCACCATGATGACAAGGTCTAAAACTCCCACAATAAGCAGAGGCAGAATCTCTTCTCCCCAAACACATTTCTAGCAGATCTCATGCACCAGTTTTTCTCTCAAGACTTTTACATATTTCCAACAACTTAAATCACAACAAGAAAAGATGACAGTACTCTACAGCATACCTATAAAACTTCAAGGATAAGCGTAACAGTTGCAAGATGCAAATGCAAATCTTGTGACTCAAAAAATTTCCAGATACTTGTTTTAACATCTAAAGTAAACTTTACAACCTCATTTGTTCTTTTTAGAAAAGACCCTTCACATCTCTTCACAGTTTTGAAACAGAAATTATTGAAGCTTACACTTTTTGATGCCCTAAAGGGACAAGACAGAGGTCAGTCCTTCAGCTAAAGCACTTGTATTGGTTAGAGTGTATTTATACCTACAGTAAAAGGACATGGAATGTGCAGCCATGTCAGAGAGAAGTCTTCCGAAGATTTATTGGCACCTTTTGCACTGGCAGAAGGGACAGGATGCAGGGTTAAAGGCTGAAGAAAAAGGCATAGAAGGGAATACAAGGGGGAACCATAGAGAACAGCAGAAGGACTGGCTCAAAGGAGCTCTGAGGATAGTGAGGGAGACACACTACCTACAGAGGGCCAAGGAAGAGGACTGCTTTTTCTGAATGCCTGTGAGTGAAAGTCCCTTCAGAACTCCCATGCAGTTTGAATATTTCTTTCTACTGGTTTTAGTGGACAAAATTCTTTATGGATTTGTTATTTGAAACCCTTTTGTAACTTTAACAGCCAGAGTTAGAAACACAAGCACAGTTTGAGTGAATCAGCCCAGGGCTGGACAACTGTGCAAGTCTGCCCACCTCTCTTCAGAAAGCAAAAGAAACTACAGTTCACACACATAAATATGCTGGTTAAAAAAAAAAAAAAAAAAAAAGATACTCCCTCATTTGCTCCAAAAAATATCCTAAGTCCATATCCTAGAAGAGCATTGCTGAAATTCAGTTAATTGGAAATTGCACGGAAAAAAAACTGTCTTAAGTGAATGGTACTTATTTGACTCGGCACAGACACTTCCATTTACACTGTTACCCATAAACTCCTTCACGGTAAATGGAGAGAAACAGGCACCTCTTGGGTGTAACTCCTTTCCTCCTAAGACAGTTAAAGCATGCCAGATAAATCACAGCCTGCAATGTCTGTTTCTTTCTGTTCTCCCATGTAATGGGAGTCCAGGGAGATTAGCTCAGTTAGAGATAGCCTCTACAGATGTCTGAAGTTCAGCAAGATGAATTCTACCCCAGCTAACGGCTCTAAGAAACCATAACCAACTGACGGTTTAAAAGAGAAATGTCAAGCTTGAATCCAGGAGATACACCAATAAACATTTGGGTTACATTAATAGGGCAGAGCTCCTCCTGCCCTACAAGTAATCCCAAAAGCTTTTGACAAGGCTTCCTGTGAGGCAATTTATTAGATGACTCTTTGTGGATGTACCACATCCTGTCACTGGTCAGGAAGAAACCTTAGGGCCTCCAAGTCTCTTGAGCACAAGTTACTCAGAGAAAAAATATTGAAGGATTTTGCTATTATTATTATTTAAATGATTAGTCTCTTAAAATATTATGAACAGGAAAGGAGGAGTAGGGGAGTTGCCATCTAACAGATGCTGGTTGTTAAAAAAAGACTCTTAAATTGTGCCCAAAGACCCACTGACTGAAACAAGTTTGACAGCCAGATCTAACAAGTGAAACAAATGCCCAAATCGCTCCATCCTCTGGAGCCTGGGTGCCAGATGTGTCAGCATCTAGTCAACAGCAGAAAGGCCACAAAGTACTTCCTCAGTGGTACAAACAAAACCCACCCCTGGCATGTGTCAGTTTAAAAATGTGCATTTTAGTGTTTAAGGTTGTGGTTCCCAAAAAAAGCCCAAGCAGCAGGAAAGGAGGATTAATGTCTTTCCAAAAGGATACAGCAGTGACTCACAAGCTCAAGTGCTGCTGTGAGTCACTTTAATAGCGTTGCTGACTATCTCAGCTAGGGACATAAATGACACAACATCCCTTTGCATTAGAGATCATGGGCAAATCCCCAAATCCAGATTAGAAGATGTCTGAGGTTCAACTCTGTATCCAGATTTAAACATCCCCTCTATGTCTGCATATTTTTATGACAGCAGGAAGTAGACGAGCTGTCATCTGAGACACCTCAAATGATGAGACACTTGGTCCACAGCTACTTTCATAGCTCTGCTCCTTCACCCATTGAAGGAATGAACTACAACAAAAATTAGTTGTGACTTTTCACTTAATCCACTGCATGCTACTTCCCTAGATGGAGCCTGTGGTTTACAAAGAGTGTGCCTGAATGAGTGTCATCCTGTGAATTTTTTCCACATTTTCCACTATTCACCAGTTGTCTATTTTTCCAGAGGGATTTTTTCCTTCTATAATCTGATGCTAAATCACTACTGAACTGAAAATAAATCTATCAAAGGAGCCTGTCCTCAAGCAAATAATCCTCATTAAGACAAACATCTAATCATTACCTCTCTGCTTAATTTAGATCAAAATATTGGGTATGGGTTGGAATTACTGCCTTCCCAGGTCTACTTGCACTAGAAAGTTATCAGTCTTCAGGTAGAAATGTAACATATCTTAAGACCTGGATTTATCTGATAAAATGATCCCAGCAACTCCTGGTGAGCCAGCCAACCCCTCCTCTCACAGGTGAAGTTAAGGAAGCTACCTAATCTTCCAAGCTCTCCTGGGGGCTCCCCAGCCCTGCTGTAATTGTGAAACAAGAAATGATGCCTATAGACAAATCTGAGTCCTTGCATTGAAGCACCTTGGGTGTTTCCAAGAAGCTTTTGCATATAAATAAAGTAGGTACTTGGCATTTAGATGAAGACCAAAAAACATTTCATTATACAGTAGTGTCAAATCATAAAACACCACCTCACACTTTCAATTTACATATTTAGTAAGTAAATGAAATCAAGAAGGGAACAAAGCATTCTCTCTAGTAGCAGATGTACCTGGATGAGTGTATCTACTTACATGAGGTATGAGCTGAGAACCAGTTGGTGGCATCTTGAAGTCATAGTCCCTCAGGAAGAAGGAAAAACTTGCAAGTAAGAAGAAATAATACATTTAAAAAGAAAGAAAAGTCAAAGCAAAGAGCTGTTAAAGTGTTTTCTTTCTTTGTTTTCAGCAAGGTACAGAGAAAGTGGTATCCAAGCAACAGGTCTGAAAGGGGCAAGGTATTAAAAGATTTTTCAGTCTATTATCTTAGCCTGAACATGCTGTTAACTAACATAACTGCCTTTGATGCATAACATACTTTTTTCTGTAGTTATAAATAATCACAGTATATTAATAATGAGGAATACCATCTTTTTGAGCATTCTTACATCCAGAACACAGTCTCTTACACCTTCTCTTCTCACCAGAACGTCTCTCTAAAAAACCAAAAGCTTCCCTATTGAAGCAATATATTATTTTGATTTTCAGTTAACTATAGTCAGTAATATGATATCTCTTTTGCATTTACAAAATAGTTAATGTTAAATCTATCTGCCTAAATGGACTAAAAATAAGCTTTCTATATTTTAATTTTCTTAGCTCAATTAAGCTAACACAGCTGAAAGATAATGAGTGGGATTCTATATAAGCATTATCAAAGAAATAATGAGTCATTAACACCATACTATGGAACTTTTTGATCAGAAGAATGTATGCTAACCATGGCCTAAGTGTTCCTCTGTGATCACTGAGTGAAGGTTATGAGTGATGATTCACAAGCCAGAAAAAATAGAGTTTGGCTTTCAGAGTTTCCATGGTTGGCAGATAGGAAAAAGAAATTTCAACTCCTACCATGAATATGTTTGATGGAAAGACAGCAAATGGATAATCTTAGAATGCTATATCTGCAGAACTGGGCAACAGTCCTGGAAATACTCGTATTTAACAAGCAGAATGCTGTTCGCACATGTAAAACAGCATGAGTGCGTATGTATTTGGAGCATTAGGCTTTGGTTAAAAAACAGAACTGCACCTTCTGACATGACAGCTTTCCTCCAAAACTAATACAGAACGTGCTGTTTCCCATGTAGAATTAAAACCCCAAAGACTTCTACCAGAGAAAGATATCTGGCAGATATCCCTAAGATATCCCTAAGTTATGCTGGCAGAGCCTTCATGTAGGTAAATTCTCAGGCAGAATTTGTAAAAGCAGTAAAATGAAGAAAGGATATGGCATCTGACTCCTAGGAGAACGGCTAGTCTCAAATCCCTTCTATCCTGCACTGCTTTGCACGAGATTCTGCCTAACATGGGGTAATAGGAAGTGGCACTTCCCTGCAGTGCTGCCAGCCCCAAGACAAGACCATGCCGCTCAAAAGAGGCATGTGCCCTCCATCTCAAGTTGGCCACTTGGCACTGTATAAACCAATATGCCATCCCGGTGAATTTACCAATCCTTTGTGAAAGAGCAGTGGAAAAAGCATCTTTTGTCTTAACTGAGAGACAACATTTTGGATTTTTCTTTCTTGTACCCAAACGCGAAGTGTAAGGAATGAATGGCTATACCTGGAAATGTATACACAGAAATGAAATGGTTGCAAACCAAACTCATAGCTACCTCCTGCCCTGCTTTGTCTTTGAGATGATTTTTCCACTCAGCTAGATCAAGTCTATCCAGACCTTGTGGTAGTTCATGCAGCTCCCAGAGTTTGGAACCAATTCATCTGGTAGGCCCCTTCTTTTAGGGTTTTTTTTTTTTTTTTAATCTTTAAAAGGTTCTTTAATTTGGTGTAAAGAATTTATTTCAGTCTTCTATTCTTACTTCAAATACAACTTTCCAATAATGCTCAACTTCTTTTTAAACACTCTAAAATGTTCCCCCAGCTTAAAAGCTCTCATATTTTGAATTATTGCTATATAAAAATGTTTTCAAAATGCAATTTCCTACATGAAAGACACATGGAAGCTTGCTACCATCTTGACCATAAACAGACACACTTATACAAAGCAAACATGTCTTTTCTGGCAGGTAGGTAAGGTAGGTAAGAAACAGTTGCATTACTTGTTGAGGTTAGGAACCCATCAGCCAGAGTCTAGAGAAATAAAATTATAAAAAATATAAACAGACCTTGTATATGATATCAAAAGAAATTTGCAAGAACCAGAAAAAGTTTATTTAGCAGGTAATTGAGTCCTTTTATAGTTATCACTCTTTCACAAAAAAGCAAATAAAACACAGTGCAGTAGTGCACTTGTGTATCTACAGTATTGAACAACATGGGATTATATGTTCTGCCATTGGTTCAGAGCACACAAACAAGTCTGAATTAAAATCTCTTGGGCATATTACAAACACTCATGCTGTAAAAGCCTTCTTGAAAAATATTAACATGATTCTTTGTATTACTGTTTTCATATCTGGTACTTACTTGCTGGTATCCTGCAACTTCTAAACGTATTTTTGCCACTGAGGTGTGCTTTGCTAACTGATGTTAGATGCAAATTTGCTTTGTTGATTACAAGGTCATTTTAAATTAGAACTTCCACTTTGACATTGTGGACCTCGTTGAACCTTAAATTCTCATTGTTGTCCACATAATTCTAAAAACAGGTCCAACATAATATGCAAACTGGCTGCCTTAGAACTAAACATAACAAACAGCACTGACCTAAAACAAAAATGTAGTTGGCAGGTGCTGTTTGAGATTACCACCCACACACATAAAGTTTGACGGTGAATAAAAACCAAGGTCTGACAGTGAATTAAACCATTCAATATACTTTTGTTTAACCTCAAACCTCCAAATTCAGTATTGCAACTGACATTTGGGGACAGATTTTCAAAAAGCCACTTATTCAAGTGACTAAACTGGAGTTGAGTTCTTTTTGAAAATCCACTCCTTTGAGGTATTCAATATTACCAAATACAGGATGTACTTAGCTGAAGTGGTATTTCTTTACTAAGGCAAAGAGGATACAGCCATGGGTTTAGTGTGCAACTGCGATGTAAATTATACCAGTTAATTTCTCTTCTTTATTGTAGATTGTTTGCTCCATCTCGAAAAAGCATTTCTCTGCACTCAAAACAAGTGAGTTTCCTTTCTTTAAATAGCTACAGAACATCACAGAGCTGCTGCAAGGACAAGTGTACGTACATATATACATACATATATATATACATTCAGCTCTTAATATTACAGCAAGAGTCAACAAAAGTGTTTTAATATGGATTGATAATCTGACCTTCCTAATCACCTCTCAACAGATTCTCCATTTGAACTTTCAAATTTATTCCTCTTCTTTCTTACTTCAGATAGCTTCAGTTGATAAGGCTTGTTGAGGTGCAAGATCTGGTATCTTGCTGTGAGGGCTAAAAGAAGCCTCTGGAGAAAAGGGTGGCTGAGCTCTGGGATTGAGTCAGTCCCACTGGGTTTTCCTGGAAGCTCTGATCCAAACTTCCACCAGGATCCAACCTCCATACAGAGGCACACAATTAAGCTGATTTTCACTGTTTAGCGCAATGCAGTCGCACAACTGCAAGGCTGAGCTAGTGGCTGAACACCAGGGAAAATGGAACCGCTTGGGTTTACCTGCCCTGCATGTACGGAGTCAGAATGAGAGCACCAAAGCATGGGGCTCCAGTGGACTGCTGGCTGGAATATCCTGTCGACTTCAAAACCAACAACAAAAATCCTATCCACCACCTTCTCTGGCAGAGAACAAATATTTTGCTTACAATGGTGGTTATTTTAGAATCCTCTCTATTTCCTAGCTTTGCAGAAGCCTACACTCTAATTGTATATCATTTTCTTAATACATGTGTTAAGTCTTCAGGCCCATGTAAAACCTGGAAAGAACATAAACATTTTTAGAAGGAGACATTTTAATGTCTTTATCTCTCAGAGCTCAGTTAGACGTTTTTGTGAAAATAAGTTGTCAACAAAGCTCATATATGAATATTAAATCCTTTAAATGATTTAAAGAAGTTTGTGAATGGAGGTAAGAGAGTTGTTCATTTTCTGGAAATATAGTATATTCAAGACTGTGTTCAGGTGTGAAAGCTAAAGCAAATCTTTACTGAGAAAAGGATACTGAAGCTTCACAGCCTACCCACATGTCCAAGGCTAGAACTGTGAAAAACTCATGGCACATTTTCTGGGTTAAATTTGATGCGTAGATTTGATAGTCTCAGATGTCTGTCCACCTGAGACTAAATTGGTGACAGCATCATCTGAGAACTAGACTCCATTCTTCTTACTCGGGAGTTGGGCAATAGCAAAAGGAGCACAGAGAACCGAGGAAGCTCAGGTTGTCTGTGTGAAGAATTTTATTGTTGCTTTCTGAGAAGGACTTTGAGTATAACAAAGCCACAGTAAAATTAATTTAGCCAAATAAATAAAACTATACTTATAAAGATGTGGAGCATGCCAATGGAGGAAAGGAGAGCCTTTTGAGAGACAAGCCTTGCAGTCCTCCTCTGGCAGCTCATAGAGAGCCCATGGCTGGAAAAGAACTCATCATTGCCTTTAAACCACTTCCCACGAGTTCTGATCAGGAAGCCCAGGAACTCTACCTCTTCTTCATTCATCGTCGCCTTTACTTACTGCTCCAGGTACTGATATTTCACAAAATCACAGAATCACAGAATGGTTAACGTTGGAAAAAAAGACCTCTCAAGGTCATCTAGCCCAACCCCCCTGCTCCAGCAGGGACACCCAGAGCACGTGGCACAGGGTGGCATCCAGGGGGCTTTGGAAGATCTCCAGAGAGGAGATTCCACAGTCTCTCTGGGCAGCCTGTTCCAGGGCTCTGGCACCCTCACAGGAAATAAGTTCTTCCTCATATGGAGATGGAACTTCCTGTGTTTCAATTTACACCCATTACCCCTTGTCCTGTCTCCGAAGAAGAGCCTGGCTCCATCCTCCCTACAATCACCCCTCAGGTACTTGAAGATATTGATCAAATCTCCTCTCAGCCTTCTTTATAAGTGTATTGCTTTGTTTCAAGAGTATGAGTGTCAGCAATTGTACAGAGATGGCCTCATGACATTGGTATGTCTTCATTCAGTATCATTCATCTGATGTTTCCCAGATTTGCCTAGGAGGCAAGAATAATTCAAAGTATTAATCTATGTAACCAGACATCCATAACTCTGCAGAAATTGTGCAAAAAATTGGAAAAAAATGCATCTAGTGGTGACTTTCCTCCTTTTTCTTGACAGCTTAACACAGCACTGACAGTTCTTCTCATGGGAAATAATAACTTTTATGGGGTTTTTAATTCTCTTTTAAACAATTCTTAAAGCTGAAGTCCTCTCTGCAGCAGGATTTCAGCATGTACAGCTGCAGTCACACAGCTGCAAATGCATGGAGCACAACTTAAAATGAGATTGCAAAGCTGGAAGAGAGGGATCACTAGCAAAAGACCTTGGCAACAAAACAAATTTTGCTATTGGATTTTCTGCATAGCAAGAAATAAAGTCAGACCTGCATTAATCCTGCATTAATCTAGTAGATATAGTATGATATGGTAATGAGTTTCACAAGACCAGAATTGCTACAGAAAAGAGCCTCTATATTAAAAAATGCTTGTCACCGAACTTTAGACATCTCTTTTGCTATATGAAACCACTTTTACCTGACCATAATGACCATTTCTTTTAATTTCTGTTGTCACAAGCCCTTCTGCTATTAGACTGCACAGCAAGCAAGCATACCAACTGAATGCTGTTCTCCTGGAATACAACGGCTGTTCCAGCACTCCCAGGATCGTAAGGCTTTTTTTTTTTTTCTGTGTTTCTATCTAAATAATACTTTTCTCTGTCTCTTTTAAACCACAGAACCATGTAGACAGAAACCAGGGCCCAACACTGCTTCTGATCTACCAACCGCAGGCCTTGAAGGTAGGATGATCCATCACTTAACTAAAGAGAGCAAGGAAGTGCTCTCTATCACGCATCACGCAAGCTGCACTAGATGTGTGGCAGGGGGATGTCAGGGCCAGTCGATGTGCCTTGGTCAGCCTGGGTAAGACTTACTCTTTCAATGCAGAAAAAAGTAACCCCAAGGCTAAAATACTGCTATATGTTTCTGCATTTGCATATTTCCGGAAGTTTATTTCATAACACATTTGTTGAACTGGGAGCTGAATCTCCTTACAATATAAAATCTGGTATGCGACATGTACCTATTTATTTCTCTGGTTGGTTTAGGAACCATATAAGCTTTGATTAAATATTTTACCATTAGGTAACTGTCTAGGGATTTCTGTTATCTGAATTTCTTGGTCTAGCTACAGTTCTTGGTCCATGGTGAGAAGTCTCCATTGGAAATAAAGAGATCTACTAGCATGAAAGGGGAAGGGTAGCGCAGAGCACAAGCAACCATGGCCAGCACTACTGGGAAATATGGCTATAGAGGCTGGTCTATATGGAAGGAAAGGAGTGAGGAAGGCCTGAGCTGCTGCTAACAGAGCTAGAGGCAATGGAGGATGTCTGAGAGGAGAGGTGGAGGAAGGGGAGGATGGGAAAGAGAAGTAGAAAGCAGTACCTTGGATGGGTGGTTAGCTGAGGCCAGTCTGGGAAGAAGTGGAAACCACTAATGTACAATATAGCACCATTAACCTTAATTAACATGATGGAGATCAAGACTTAGCATAGAACTTGAGCTCAACTGTCCGTTTTCCTCGTAGACATTTTTAAAATCAGCCACCAGCCAGCTATTTTACAGAAAGTTTTTTCTTCAACAACTGATTTTTTAAGAAGATTTTCAGGCCTAATTTCTCTTCTTGCCACAGATAAGGACCCCACACTAGCTCTAAACAGAGCGAGAGCTGCAATGCCAGGAAGAAAGAAAACCATGTACCATTAGCAGGAATATTTTGAGGACAGAGCCCAGTGGCATGTCACACTTCCACTGGTAATGTTGCTGGTGATCCCCAGGTCCACAGACCCAGTGCTCAGCACTTGCATCGGATACTGGGGTGCAGAGCAGGAAAGAGGCCGCAGTACACAGCAGGATGCAAGCAGGAGAGGGTAGGAAACAACGTTGTGACAGTACAGTGAGATAGGTAGGTAAATGTGTGACTAACTTATTATGAAGTAGTAAAAAAATAATTCAAATTTCTGTCCAAAGCATCACGAACGGACCTACCATTGCAGCACTCCGTACATCTTTATACCGATGCTATACGCTGGGGCTGGCCAAAGCTTCTACCTAGAGAAGGGGTCTCCACAACTTTAACTCCCAAATATCTGGGGGGAAGTTCAAATGTGGGACTGAATTTGCTTGCCCTGAGCTCTGTTGATACAGGAAGCAACTCATTTGTTGATTTTGAACACAGATTCTGGTGATCTCGTCTTTAAACTTTTGTCTGATTTTATTGCAAGCATAAACTAAGAACAGACCAGGAACTCTAGGCCAGAACTGTTTTCACTAAGATTTTTTTCTGTAAAATATTTCTATATCTGTTTTAAAGTGAAAGGTCCAAATTAATATTGAATTTGCTTCCTCCTATTGAAGTTCTTATTTTCCCCTGATTTCAATAAAATTTACATGATATCTTGTTCATGTTCACTTGCTAAATAACTTTATCAATATCAAACATTGTATCGCCTTATTTTGATAAAGAAAATACATGATAGATCATTTGATGTTGTTCACAGATTGTATTTCCATCAAATCTACTGTATATAACTGTATACATTTTTTATGTTACCATAGTGGCTAAAGAAAATCAGTCATGCTGCAGTGTTGTATATGCTAGACATTATCTTAACCAGAACTGACGCAATAAATTGACATTTACATTTTGCTTTCTTGGCTGTGGGTGTTTGTTTGGATCATAGATCAGCACTAAGGTACCAGCATGTACATTTTTCCCCTCATGAATAATCTTTAATTTCTTCAGCTACTAGTAGGAAAGTACGCTCTACTTCTGATAAAATGTTTTACCTTTAGTCTTATTCTATTTTTAATCCTCTAAGAAGTAAATGGCATCACTGCTAATGGCTTCAACTAGTATGACAGATCCCCTCAGTACAGAAACTTTTTCTTAGTATATTATATAGAATTTGATGGATTTAATTCCTCATCTTGCCACAGTGAAAAACAAAGCCCTGAAGTGGGAACAGCAGGCAACAGATTTAGAGTGTTTCCTCAATAACCAGTAAAGCACATTTCAGCTAAGGGTCTCAATACATTAAATAAGCCCCACAAGAGTCCTTCAGAGATAAAGTCATAAGAGGCTTATTTAATTACATTTTTGTTGATAAATGATAACCACATTTAGTTTTTGAAGAGAAAATCATGACAGTGACAAACAATGAAATTTCTCATTCATTTTATGAGTTTTCTTATGCTTCTGAAACAGAATTTTATAATAAGCTGTGAAGATATGGGTAAGTTTATTCAAATCAGACAGTGTCATAAAGCCTGCAGAAATATTATGTTAAATGATCACTGATTTCATACTGGCTACTGGTGTCACAAATTTGTATCAATGGACTTGAGGAACAAAGCACACCACAGAGGCAAGAGAGCAGCTGTTTAAAAAGAGTCAAAACTGTTAAACCAACTTCTTCTGAACAGATATTTTACTCAAGTGTATCCTGCACTGCACACCAAAACTATTCCCTAATCCCGAGTCACAAAGATCAAATTCAACCTCCAGCACCAAACCTTGACATGAAAAAGGGGCTTCTAATAAGGTAAAAAAATACAGTAAAATCTGCTTGAGTATTTACCAATAACTGAATTAGCTTAAATAGATGTATAGTTATCAGCAGACAATCAACCATCTGACTACAGTCTTAAGCAATGCAGATGTCAGGCAGTATACAAAACCAACAGCTCTGCTGCAGAATGCTACAAGATGACTAGAAAAATTCATCTGCTTCTTAGTGTTTATAAAAGGACAGGTAGATAAATGCAGATCATTTTTTAAGTGTTTTCTGACGTTTGAAAATGTTTTTAGACATTTCATGCAATGATAAGGCATGTATTTTTCAACTACATTTACACTACATAGTACACTTGCCTGTACTCCCTGTATACTAACGGGGAACCTCTTCCAGAGGGAAAACTTTTCTTATAAGTAACAGTCCTCTCCCCACTCTCTTCAACATCTTTGTCAGTATTGTTTGGAGAAAATCTACATCTACAAGGCAAGTATATGCAAAACCCATTGTGGAGTCCCTCTTCTCTCTTCCTGACCAACCCAAAGAACGTAGAGCTCACATCTTTGTGTCACAGGGCACCCTCCTGGTGCTGCAAACAGCAAAGAGAAGCTGGAGGAGAGAGGGCATCACCTCTTTGACTTGGATAGGCAGCAGAAAGATGGGACCTTCCAAAGACCTTCAAGCAGAAGGTTCTCCCTGAAGCTCTCCAAGGGCGTGGGAAGGAAATACACCTGGCAGTTCAGGGACAGAACCCACTGCAGCACAGGGGCAATCGCATTAGGAGAATGAGAGTGAGAGTGGGAAGGTAAGGGGAAGGGGAAGGGGAAGGGAAGGGAAGGGAAGGGAAGGGGAAGGGAACATCAAATCCTTACTCAGGGCGAAGGCTAGAGCACATCTTGAGATCTGTCTCAAAATGGATGCTGATGTGATATAGAAAGCACCTGTATGAAAAGCTTCTAAAGACAAGAGAAAATACTCCAGCTTAAAACAGTTAATGTATTTTTCTTCCAAACAAAGCTAGCGAGTTCAAGACACTGCGCTTAAGAACAACTGGACTATTTCAGATGACATTAGAAAGTGAAGTTTTCTGGAGCAGGGCTAAAGCTGACTCATCTAGAAGATCTTTTCATAACTGACTGTTTAGAATAGTTTGTATTAGTCATCACTTTGCATTAGTTAACAGTAATAAAGACTTCCCCTGATTTCTTTTTACAATACTGAGCATTTTAGAGCCTTTCCAATGTTCCAGCTAAGCCTGCAGCTTTAGAAACACATCTTCTAACACACTGAAATATATTCCTCTGATGGATTTGTACTTCTAGCAAGCATGATGGACATGCATTAATGAGAGTTACTAATTTAAGAACTTCTCACATTTTTTCGTCTACATGTACCCAAAATTGAATACCTACATACCACAGGAAGGAACATGTGAGAGATCAATTTTAACATTTGCACTAAATAATGAGATAAAGCACAATAATCTCTTTGTATTTTCATTGAAATGGCATCTGGTATGTTTCCACTTCCAGGTTCACACCCTGCAAAGCAATGAAGAATTTGTTCCTTGTGTACCTGGGTGGTTGACATGGCTTGGGAAAGCAGACACGCTGCTTTGGACTGGCACTCAGTAGAGCCAGAGAGATGACTCCAGGAGTACATACAGGAGAGAGATTCCCAGCCTTTCATATCTCTTGACCGATCCCACAAAAGCACAACAAAATACTAAGTTCAGAAAGAATTACACAAATCCAGATGGAAGGAAGACAAAAATATTTTTTACTGAAATGGCCTACCAAGCTCACAGTCAATCTGCAACTTTTTTATTTGTTTATTTTGTAATTCAGATTTGTGTTATGTCTTAGAAAAGTGCCCTCACATATGAGTTTCTAGCATTCTGTGTTATGCTGAGGAGCAATGGGGGAATTGCAGTGCTCTCCTGTGTCCCTGGAGACTGACTACACTGCTGTCCTCTCCTACCAACACCCGTGCGTACATTCATGTCTTTCAGTTCATTTCACATCACTCTTTTCCCTTATGCAATTGAAAAATCACCTAATATGCCTTAAAACTGCATACTAGCAGAACATATGACTAAACATAGTCACTTAGATTTTCTTTTCCATTTTATCTTCCTATTTCTAGTCCACGATCACAAGCCTGGTCAGCTCTTGAAGGATCTCCCTTAGGAAGGTACACCACATCCCTGATAGTTCCACTTCAGTATGTCATGCAAAAATTACCCTTTTATTTAAAATAAACCTAGATCTGGTTGCTTTTCTGGTTTTTGTTTGCTTTTTTTGTCTTCTTAGGAAAACTTGTTGGCCATGTTTACCTCTATGATGACGTTTATCCTTTAGTCTTATTATTCCATCCACTTCTCAGGAAAGATCTTGTTAACGTACAATGACCCCCTTAACAGCAAAATAGGAGCAAAAAAATACAGGGAGGTAGTAGTTGTCACCATTAAATGTAGTTTTGCAGTCTGCCAGTTACCAACCTTGAACTTTAAATCACCTGTTTTGCAATACTTTTTTAAGATCATTTCTGAAGAAAAAGGTCAGGTACTTCCGAGTTACCCAGAACATACTTTTTCCATTAAGTGTACACAGTGCTTCTATTTACAGCACCAAAACAATGAAGTTTGTCCCCACTGATTGTTTAAAATGAACTTTAACTGTGGTTTTCGACTCTTTCGGATAGGCAGACTCTAATGTTTTTCTAGGAGAGTAAAAGCCTTAGCAGATTACACTCTCCTGAAACAGACTTGCTTTTCTAAGTTGTCTTTCACAAACATCTTAGGAGTTCAGAGTCAGAGGTGTCCACCATCAAGAGTTAAAAAAAATACAGTTTAAAAGTGTCATGGCAAAGGCAGGAGGAAAATGTCCTGCCCATTCTCCCTGCTCCCAGGAGGGGGAAGCAAAGCTCTGCCAGTCGCAGCACTGAAGTTGTAATGAATTAAAGTGTGCCAGGAGTACTGGACAGTCTTAGTACAATAGGATTCTTTCCATAAGGTCAGTTATTCCTGTATCTGCTCCCACACATGGAGTTAAAATGCTCCTCATGGTTTCTCACAGAAACCCCCAAAGCGGACAAGTGTCTTTCTAACCTCACTGAGTTTCAGATAGGGCTCTAAGATTAGAATTTTTACTCTAATCTGTTTTTTTTCCTGTCAAGGATTAAGTGTATCAAGCTGGCATAAATCTTAAAACCTTTCTGGCTCTCTTCAGGCACATACAAAAGGAATACTCTATGTTTTAATGAGGTGCCCCTGCAATGAAGCCCAAGCGTCAGCTTAAATGGACATGATGTGTGACTGTTCATGTTACGTGAAGCTGGCAGCTTTGTATATAGTGATACTTTTCCATCCTGAACACCACTTCAGTCTTGGATAAGACATTTTTGCCGGTGGAAATTAGCAGATAGAGCTGTCTAAATGCAGAAGGTGCAACAAGTGTCATCTGAGACACCCCAGGCTACCATATCTGGCCTCCAGGCAGGTGCAGGCTGGTCAGCACCAGGAGGACCTCCTTTAGGAAGGTGCACTACATCCCCAGTAGCACTGCTTCAGTAGTCCACGTCATACGTTCTAGACTGTCTTCAACACCCAAGGGCATCTACCCCACCATGGGCTGCTTTGAGGTGGGTCCCATACAGGCGGAAATGTAGGATGCAGGTTAGAAAGCAAAACTCATTCCCAAAAGCGGAGGCTAAGACCAAATAAATCTAATCAAGGGCAACATTACCCTCAGTGGACAATTTTTAAGTGTTCAAATGATTATGCACACCAGGTTTTTTAATTCATAACTGAATCACCTTGAGATACATCAGCCTTTATCTCCAGGAAGGCAAAACCCAGGGTCATTTCTCTTTTTGATAATACTGCAATAGGTCAGCCTATCTAAGCAGGCTCAGGGATAGCAGACAAACATGGAAAGGAAGCATGAATTTACTGAGGAAATATTTCCCATTTGGTTTTAATGAGAAAACAACATATCTAGTAGAAACACATGATTCACTGTGATGTGTGTGTACAAAGCTGTTCCCCTCTAATGTACTACAGCTAGCCTAAGAACCTTGATGAGAAATCAAAAAAAGATTTTCTGTAAATAATTATTTAACAACA
Organism: Tinamus guttatus; assembly: GCF_000705375.1. The sequence goes on along the minus strand of NW_010584374.1, from coordinate 385,289 downwards.
CATATCAAGGTTGTCCCCCAATGTAGTATTTCTAATTTTTTCCTATATACTAGCCCTGAACTTTTTTATCCCTGGTACTCTCAATCCTCCAGCAGAATGACCAAAGGCAAACAAAGCAAAAGGCTTAAAAAACTTTTTTTTTTCCTTTTTTTTTTTTTTAATACAAAAGACTTTGTATTAAAGACTAGGGAAAGCTTTTGTATTAAAGACTCCCTCTAGTGAAGGAACTCTATCTCTAAGGTGAAAAGGCCTGTTTCTGTGAATTTGCTTTCCTCTACAAAGTGACGGGGAAGATCTTCATATAAGAGGTCAGGGTACTAGCATGTGCTTAAATGCACAGATTGCAAAGACTCTTTCAAAAAAGAAAAAGAAAAAGAGAAAAAGAAAGAAGACAAGAAGAATAGAACAGAAAGAAAATGAGTCACTCTGGATACCAAAGGGGGCTGAAAAAAATGGTGGTTAAAAAGTGTTAGAAATAGTAGAAACAGCAACTTAATCGGTCAGGATAATCTTTTACAAAAGCATACAGAAATCACATCCATTTCTTTCAAACTATAAATAGTCCTGAAACATTAAACTGCCAAAAACATTGATTAGCCTTCACTTTGGAACTTGAGGGAAAGCGTTGTCCAGGCTGGCCCGCAGTGAGAGCAGTATGTCTAATAGTGTGACTGCCTGCACGGTGCTGGCACTTGGCAGGCATTGCAGCCTACTAATTGCAGCCAGGAGTACCCATTTTTGTCCTTTAAAAGACAGAGGCCTTGACCACACAGAGATCATCCCTGAACTGCACAGAATATGATGATCATACAGAGCAAAGAGTTTTGAGGCCAAGCTAGGATTGAGAGCTTCTTACCTCTCAGGAGCAGTTGGGACGTGCACAGGATGCTGGTCTCCCCGACACACGCCCAGACCCAGCTCTCCCTTCCATCCCCTTAGTTTTGCTATTTGAGAACAACACATTCCCTAGCACACGCACCTGCTTTAGCACTCTGTTAAGATCTGATCCTTCAGTGTATCAAGTCCTATAACTTTCTCCTCTTGGGGCTTTTAAAATTTCTGTTACCAGGACTGAAGCTTCGCAGCAAGGGGTAAAAATGTCTTTAGGGTAAAAATGACAAAGAAATCTCTTCTGTCTCCATTCAACAGTAAGACACCAGATATTTTAAATATATATACTTGCCAACACTTCTAGGAGAAACATGGCTGCTAGACAGAATTGCTTCACACTTCCTGCCTTCCCAGAACATTTATTTTTCTTGAGTACTAGTCTCTTCCCAGAACCACGTCTCATAATGAATTAAATTAATATATAAACTCTATAAGAATCATTGCCTTTGACTTTGTATATTATCAAAATCTAGTTAAACCATTTTAAACACTTCCCTCAACAAATAAAATGCGCTTATTTTAACCCTTCAAAGCTGCAAGAAGACAATGAGGCCAATTTATTTAGTAAAAACAGAAGCAGATAACACTCATAGGGCCCAGTCACATCTAAAGTCTGGTCTCTTTTTACTACAGTTGCTATAAAAACTTCCTTTTAAAAGGATGGTAAACATTCATAATACAATAGATTCATTATAGTTAATAATATTTTCTACTGGCATGCTTGAAATACAGATATAACAAAGTCTTCCCTCACAGGTAAAAATAGCTCTTCTGGCACTGAGGAAAGTCTCAATTAACATTTGCAGGCACAGTTAGACAGTAGAAAATAAAAATATAAGAATATATCCACCACTGGCTAATTAAGACTGTCTCAGATCAGGCATATTTACTACCTCAAAATTACAAGATTTCAGAAACATTTCAATATCATATAAGGCCTGATACAAAGCTCATAAAGTAAATAGGATTTTCTTGTTGAATGACACCCGTGTGCATGAGATACTTATTGGGATAGACCCATAAAAGCCAGTATATGTGCAAGTATATGTATATATATATGCAAGGAAGGGAAGCTACAGTAGTGCACATTATGTCTTATACATAAGCACTACATTACTAAAATATTGTTTTATGTCTTCAAATATTTCTCTAAACAATGCTTATTTATAACTAACAAAAGTTGAATATTTTTTCAGTTGAAAAAGACCACATAGGATTTTCAATGTGAGAAAGGAGCAAGCCTTCACAGTGTACAAGTGTTAAACATTATTTTGAGTCTCATTTAATTAAGGATAAAAACAATCTGTAAACACGCTTGAAAATATTTCTGATTTAAAAGGTGTAATTTAAAGTTTATTAACATTTGAATAGAAATAGGATAATAACAATCATCAGAAAACTGAGAGGTTATAAGAAAACAGAAAAGAGAGTACAACAAACGCCATCCATACAACCTCCTATATACAGTACTGTTTTGTTCTGGGTGACGTTTATTCACATTCAGTCTAACAGAGGAAAGGAAGATACAGGCCCAAGATGACTGTATTAAATGACAGCTACACTGCATTTTACTGGATAATTTTAGACATAAACGTCATTCAGCACTTGTGGAAAAGATCATAAATCCTGCCTTCAAAGGATGCACCATTGCCAATTATAGAGAGTGAGCTTGGAGGACACCAAGGTCTGCAGGCACCTTCTAGATGTTGGTCCTACAGGAACTGGTCTCATAGCCTTGACCCCTGGCTCATCATGCCTAATCTTCAAAGCAAATCATGTTACTGAGGGATGACTGCAAACTATAAGCAGCCTCAATAGACTTCACAGCTCACTCTGTGCTGCATCTTCTCGGAGTAACATCCCTGCTATGCCTCCAAAAGCAGCTTCGAAAAGCAGGAATCCTTAAGCAGATGCACAAACCCAAGCCATGTCATTCTAGAGCCAGTGAAACACCACCAGTTTCTATAGTGATCTACCACCAGTCAGAAGAAAGTTAATCTTTTTCCACACAGCATGACTATCAGCTAGAAGTGCTCTGGGACACAAATACTTAAGTGTCAGAAATCCTCCCCTCCATGACTTTTTTTTTTCTTTCTTTCTTCGTTTCCTTTAAATGACTTTCCAAAGATTTTGTCATTGGGAAATAACAGGAATAACAAGAATATCAAATGGATGTATTCTGCCTGTACAAGTCTATACTCATATGGCTGGTCTCCACCAATCCACAGTCAGAGACATGGGCCAAAGATCTGTTTCTTGGTGAATATAAAATAATGTTGCTATCAGATAATACAGGAACAAATACATACAGGAGACATAGGACCTCTGCATCAAAATATAAACAGTACAGACAGCTTGTTGGAGCCAGCTGGTTAAAAAAAAAAAAAGGAGTTACTGGCATAGATTATGGTTGGGAAATGAGGAGAACAAAGCCTTGAATAATACCAACAAAGTAGTAAAGTTGCACACACTTGTAGTTTTACATTGAGGTCTAACTAGAAGAACTTTCAGGGACACAAGATTCCCAAATACTGCTCAATGATTTCCATTGGCAGTGAATGCAGCAACGTTCCCATTCAGAATAGATGTTTCTGGTCAGTCTTACAAAGAACAATTCTGTGTGTTGAAAGTTTAGCAGGTCATTGCCACTAGTACCTATGCTTATTTATAGATTCACAATATTCTGCACAATATTTTCCATTTTGTCACAAAGTAGCTACTACACCATTTTCGTCTGTGTTTGTTACAGCCTCTTCTGCTTTTGTGGTTTTCGTGTGGGTGGACAGACAGGGGCAGTCTATGTGAGTCGCAGTGAGGAACCTGCATGTGTGTGAGAGTGGGCTATGAGAGGAAGTAGCTATGCATGCATGCTCCACTGAGACCCTTCCAACTGTGATTCCAGGAAAATCTTGTATGGTCCAAGGTGGAGGGACAGGTGTTCAGCTGAAATAAATACTAACGGGGAAACAGCACAGCATCTCACACTTCCTATTCCAACAAACTAAAATGTGACTGAAAATTTTCGTGCACAGAGCAAAGTAAGAGAAAAAAGCCTACCAAATTTTGAGTTGCATCAGGAGTGTGTGTTGTGCTGCCAAAGTGTTCCTGAGGTTTCCAGTTCCTCCTTCTTTCTTTTCCAACCTCCTACAATCATGGATGAATGATCAAAGAAGAGATAGAGCCTTTTGCCAGCTTATCTTTTTTATGAATTCATGCTGGCCACATGCATGCAGGTGTAAGTTCATTTCCCTTGCCATACTCCTACCATTTTGAAAGCCGAGCATGGTGTGAAGTGAATCTGCTGTGCTGATACATGAGCAGTGCACAGGAGATCCGGGGATCCCTTCCCCTTTTTCCTAAAATTAGAACCAACACACAACTGGTACATTTGAAAAGCGAAAAGAAAAAAAAAAAACCAAACCCCAGCATCCTCTGGAGAATACTTACGAGCTGTGAGAGCAATACTCCTCCATACTAAGAATGATATATTACACCCTGCATCGGGATGAAAACCACTAGAGCCAAAAAGATAACTGCACCCTTTCCTTTAATGTATAGATAAGTTGCCTTGCAAACTTCTCCTCAATCATGTGTGGTCTTCTGCAGACAAAATAAGCTCAGTTCTAGCAATAGGCCTGAAACAAGTTGAGAGCTTCAGGGAGATCTGCAACAAAGACCTAGCTGTCTCTTACTTTCCAAAATTAAGCAGAGCTAACCTGGATAAAGAAAATGATGAACAAGCACACATGCCAGCAAAGAGGAGTGATACAGCCTTCTGTGCCCCAGCTGAGGTGCAGCAGCACCAGTCAGCGCAACAAGGCTATTTATTGCAACACTTGCAGAAAGATAGCAGCTTAGATCTGACTATTTAAAAGTACATAAAAGGGATACAAGCCTTTGCTCATGGTAGAGATAAATCTTTAAAAATGCTGCACAGAAATAAGTCTGGAATCTTTAATAAGTCTCGAATATTTGGATTAAGACATTAAATACTTTGGTGCAATTTGTATCCAATAGTAACCATGGTGATCAAAGTCTGTCTGGCTGTGCAGTGTTTTCAATAATGAAACGAAAAAACGTCTTTACAAAGCCAATATTTCCTTGTTTTCATTTAGCGCTAACATTAATCGTGTCATGAAGCAGGATGCTTTAAAACCCTACCTGCATAGCCAAAAACAATAAAAATGCATTTACTTAAAACACCTAAAAAGATTTACTAGTCAAAAGAACAAATTAATTGCATATTGTAATATTAAAACTAAGCACCATCTCAAATACAACAGTAGCAAGATTTTTTTCCATGACAGCATGAACATAAAGATAGTGAAGGAAGGCGTGAAGTCTAGTTGTTCTTTCTTCTTACAAGACCTGCTCCTAGAAACTGGAATTTAATTTGGACTTATTTATGCAAACCATCCAGTCTTACAAAATGGGATTCTTAAGCTTTTGTATTTCTTCCTGCTTTTGTGTTCTTTTTTCTTTCTACGTCATCCACCTAACACTCTGTGAAAAGCCAGTACATATGTTATCCAAACCTGTTGACCTCAGTGGAAGCAAAGACAAAAGAAGGCGTGCATGTAACTCATTTGATGGAGCAGTGGTAAAAAGGACCTTATTCCATTTCTTTAAAGCCTAACAGTCAGTTTATTCATTGTACTAACTTTGAATGAGGTCTCTATCCCACTCCTAAGTGCAAAGGTGTAGAGCTAAAGTAGATCATGCCAGTAATTTGTCAAGCTGGAAGAGCAAGAAACAAATGAAGAGTCAGTATTAGCAAGCAACAGAAACCCAATTCAGAGCAGTACTGTGCTAAAATGGCTAAAAGGTGGCTGGCTGAGGAAGGGAGTAGAGAGGAGGCAGCCGGTCTGATAAGGTTCTTCATTCTAGCAGAGAAATATGAAAGGGAAAACCAAGACTGGAAGCAAAGCGAGACCACTGACAAAAGAGAGCAAGGAATAAGTTACTAACAGTACAAACTGTGTGAATGAAACAGCCACTCTCACAAGGACCTGCCTCTTCAAGTAGTCCAAGTAGTCAAAACTGGCAATGTGCTAGCCAAGTATCTGCTAGAGAACTCAGGTCCAATGAGTTAAAGGAGCCAGAAGAGACGGCACAGAGGTTCTTTCAGCCTCTGCGAAGTCACTGTGCCAAATACAGGTCCCTAGCAATAACAGTCCCTAACAGAGCCCTCCTTGCTGCTTTTGCCTCTGCTATTGTCCACAGCAAGAGGAGACACAAGTCACAGTGACGGTGTCTAGAGAGAGATGGGATGGTGGTGGCAGGGAAGTGAGGAAGCCCTGTGGCCAAGATGCTATGGCACACTATGCTTGAAAAGCAAATTCTGTATCTTTTGGGGTTTTTTTTGTTTTTGTTTTGCAGCGAAGGGACTCTTGTGGCTGAGAAAAGCCTCCAGCAGCTGTGGCTCGGTCAGGTCCCAGAAGGGCTGATCACTGGGGAAGCAGAAGGGCCGGCGCCAGCTGACAGGGCAGGGGTGCCTGTTCTTCAGGCACGAATATCTTGGCCAGGTCATATCCACATACACTTGTGATACACAAACCTGCTCTGACTTGGAGGACTGAGCGCCTTGAGGGCTCCCACCGGCTTCAGGAGCGTGCAGCCCCCCGCAGCACCTTGCTCCATGTCCTTGCTCCTTTGCCGCTCCCTGCTCGGCATGTGGCCATGAGGAGCATATGGCAAATGGCTTGGGCAAATGAGAAAGTTACGCGGGGATAAAATGAACTATGAACTTGCTGCGCAGTAGTAGTTCAGCAAGAACCGCCTGCGTGTGTATTTTCATGGGGAAATATCTTCTTTTTCACTGTTCTCCAGGGTGGCCATGGTCCACAGAGTAGTTGAAACATCCTGCATTATCTCATTATCCCATATTCTGCATTATTTCTGTGTCATTAAATACAAAAACCCACCTTACGAGCAGTCGAATTATGACAGATTCTGACTTCTTTCAGTAGGCAAGAGCAGGATCTTCAAGATTTCTCCTTCAGAAAGAAAAGCCAGGATGAAAGGATGAATTATCTCCGAGATATGTCAGGACAAACATCCCCTTACATTCTTGATCCAATAAGAAAGTATTTTTAAGAGCTATGTGTACAAATACATACAGTTCTTTTCCATACATTCTTTTTCTCATTTCTTTCTTTCTCAATTCTTCCTATTAAGCCTTCACCTCTAAGCAGCACATCAGATATTGCTCTGTTTGAAGGTTTGAACCCTCGACCTCAAAGCAAAGAATAAAACTACAATTGATAAGCTGCAAAACAAAACTAAGAAAAAAAAAGTCACTTTTCTCCATCTGAACTGTAACAGGTATAGTAACTTACATTGCTTACACAAGCTTGTCTATATTAGGTCACACCAGCATCTGATCACACTGACAGGAAAAGGACAAAGAAATCATATTGCAATATTATTTACAGACAAATTCAAGAAAGGAAGAGCGTGGTCAGAAAAGCTGAAATTAAAAAGTTGCAAAACAGTATCATACGCAAGGAAGTTCATTTCAGACTGAAGAAAGACACCGGAGAGCTGGTCATAAGTTGATGAGCCATGTAATATTGATGCTTGTTTTGGGGTGTTTGCTTTGTTTTGTTCTGTTTTCTGGGGCAAATACTGTTCTGGTGCATATGTGGAGAAGAGGACTGCTCAGTGACTCAATTTCATGCCATAATACCACACACAAATTACTGTATTATTCGCAGGCAAATCCACACCTGTACTCATTGGATAACTGACAACTAATGAAGTGTCCCCAGCTGTAACATCGTTCAAGCTACTACACCAATTATAGAGTCTGTCTTAATACACTGACTGCTGCCTCTCCTAAGAGACTGGGCTTTTAGGGGAATTCTGCCAAGCCACTCACGAAATCTATACGGATATCTTTAAAAGTCTGGGTGTAGCACAATATTTTATCTGCACATTGTATTGCAAGTGATATCCCAGAGGACTGTTTGAGTAAGTTAAGGCCCAGAACAGTTTTTTTTTTTTTTTTTTACAATATGAAACTACAGTTCTCATCAAATCTGTTCTTAGTAATAGTGTCATTTTTTGACTCAAAAAATTAAATAAACATCATAAGACATACAGATTTCAGTTCCTATTCCTCACTACTTGGCATTCATATCACATCCTGTTGTGTTACATGGTTTCCTATTTCATTGTTCTATGAGGAGAAATATATCTTTATCTTTTAATTCGAGAGACAACATTAAAGCATTATCTTACCTATGTGATGGGCACAGTTTGTATGGTCTGGACAATAACGCATCCAGGAATACTGAAGTCTTTTTAATCTTGAGCTTAGAAATGTGTCATGGGTGCAGCGACTGCCAAGGCGGCTCTTAAATATTTTCTTAGAATATTTCAGTAGCTCTCTTCCCAGAATAGCAAGAAACTATCAGAATGAAGAACAATCTTCACTGCACTGCTAAATCTAAACCTTACTGCACTTTTGGAATGCTAAGTTTTGAAATTAGTTTTGAAGGGATCCTATACACCTTAATGTCTAGTTTTAAAAAGAAATCTATCACTTTTTGCAGCATGAACATTCATGCTCTCTGTGGAAAATTTGCCAGTCATTAATTTTGGGATGAGTTGTCCAATTGGTTTTTCAATTGCTCACAGGTTGTCTAGTATTTCATGTTACATAGGGTAAAAAATAGCACGATAAATAAATTTTCCTGGAAACCAATGCTTGTCTTTTGAAGAAGGAAAATTTTAATTGGATGATCTTAGTCCAACTTGTTTCTCCTGTTCATCAGCTAAAGCAATTTGCATCTCAATTCATTCTGAGTTCGTTCTTCAATGCTCCTAGCTCTATTATTTTTAGCATTAATGTATTAAAACTAGCAAAGAAGAGATTTTACTCCGAGGACACCTTGTACTCCAAAGCCCGGGAACTTTGCTCCAACAGCAGGTCCTTTACAGTGTTATCTAGTGTCCTTAGCAATTGATCTTTTGGCACTTGCCAATCAGACCAAGGTGTATTTGGCAGAAATGAGGCTGAGCTAAGGATCAGAGGGTGTTTCACACAGGCAGCAGGATCACTTGCAAGAAGGAAGACCTACATGGGACAGCGTACGGCAGGTAGGGCAGGCTCCAGAGACATTTTAAGCAAAAATGTCCTGTTCTCAGTATTTTTTTTTCCAGCACTCCACACACAGTGATCACATAAAAGTATTGCCAAGTCATTGTCTTGCTGTTCTTGAAATCACAGGAAATCAACTATCTCATTTTGTGCAACCTTTAAAGAACTTTGAAGGTTCCTTCCTAACAACAGACTGAGATATATAGTGATCTTTCCTTTCTCTGGACGTAAATGAGTCAACTCCCATTGCTGTTAGGCTCACAAAGCAGGTCTTGCTCTGAACCTGGAGTTTTGTGACGCTGTCAGCAGCTTCTTTCGCACAGTGTAGTCTTGAAATTATGGTGTTCAAAGTGATCTTGACCCATGTCCTGAGTGCCTCAGGATGTGAGACAGAGAACATATGGCAAATAGACAGACTATTGTTTTCTCTTTGCTCATCCACTTCAGTCAAGTGGAATTTTTGGCTGTTTATCTTCATAAGATCAGGCCAAGCTCACAGTTTCAAAGGGTTTTCCCAGAATCCCGGAACACTTCACTTAGAATAACACCTTTTCTCTCCTTTTAGCCATCAGTCTGTTCCCAGAGGTCACCCTTTCTGTTTTACTCCAGAAGCTTCCACTGGTCAAGGAATCTATTCGCTTTTATGCAAACATCCTCTTGCCTTTTATTTTTAAAGATACATGGCCTCTCTTTCACTTCTATTCCACCTAGTTTACCCATAATGTAATATCATATCTTCTTTTGCTCTTTAGCCCTACATAAAATTGTCACAGAAGCCAGTGTTACTATGATTTTTCTCTTGATTTTTGTCTCAATTGCAACTTGTACTTTAATAGCTTTAATATCATGCGTCAATATTGCTGCAGTGCAAAAGGGAGGGAATTATGAGGATTGATCTATTTGATTAGATGTTTCAAAGAGTTCAACACAATTATACATTGACACGTGAAAGAAAACAGGATGTCGCATGATCCCAGATTCGCTGGAGCTTGACTACTTAGCTGTCCTCGGGAGGCTCTCTATGGACCACTACTAGGAAATTCTTCCTATGGCAGTAGATAATACACTGTGTGAAACATTACTCGGTAATGTTTTCCAAAAAGAAAGGAAGATAATAATCCCTAATGTAGTATTCAGTCCATTTTGTAAAGCTCTGTGTTTGCTCTATGATCTTTTCATTGCTTGAATCATGTCTTTTGCTTCCTTTACTAGCAAGAGATTAGTTTAACTGCTCTATAACTTATTTTCTTGTGATTAAGTTCTAGACTGCACTCTGCAACATTGCACTAAGGCAATTAGATTTGGAGTGTGTTACTGCAGTGCTCCTGCAAGCTAGAAAAATCATTGCTAATCACTGTGGTTCCTTTCCGACTTTGCATGACCTTCTGCTCCTTCTCCTGCCCTATCTTCTGTGCAGGTAATATCCCAAAAGGCATTCAAAGCACTTTGCAGCTCCTTTTTGACCCGTGCTCTGCGCGCTCAGAGCAGTGCCCACGCGCAACGTCGGGAACATAAAAGCACCGTGCTCCAGACTGGCTTGGCTGCAGCACTTTCACTAGCTCTCTGCACTTCGAAGATCACTGGTCACCATTTTGCTTCTTTTCCTCCACTGCAATCTCGTTGCAGGGTTTTTCCACCCTTCTGATTACACCCTGATACTGATGCATGAGATTGCTTCTCTGCTTGTGAACTTTTCCCTAGCAATTATCACACACACACATAGCACTGCGGTTGTAGAGTGTTTGATCAGATTTCCGGTAGACCTCTGCGCTAAAAATAATGTTAGGAAACACAGTCATAATGTTCTTGACTGTTAGGTGATTTTTACATAGTAGGCTATCGTTATTTTTTTTATCATAAATGATTTTAAAGCTTTCTATCCCAGAACTGGTTTGCTGAAAACATATATACCAGGGTGCTCTAGGTGCTGAGATTTTTGTTGTATCTGATTTATTACTAGATTCTCCCCTCCTGACAGCGAATATTGCCCAGCTAGTGTCAGCAATGCAGTCATGGTTAATAGCAAGGTAGTTCCTACTGCTTCTAGCTTAAGATGAAGGAAGACCAGTGAGGCTTCAGGTCAGCTGTAGGTTTTATTGTGAAAACAGACAGTTTTTTTATTTTTCAGTTTTCTGTAATAAGTCCCCCAAGCCTTCTGTATGTAACATCACTGCAAGTTTTTTCCAGTTAAAAGACTTTATCCCGAGACGTGCAGTGGAATTGCATGCATTTTAAAAATAGTTTACTACATTGCTGTTTGAGCAGTCCCTACTCAAGGTATTCCCTTTTAATGGGCTTGCTGCAAAAATACTGGCTCTTCATTAGGTCTGCTGTGAGATTGCTGTCTTTCACGACATATTTCACTCCATTTTGGATGCGTCTCATTCCCTCCTTTTTCATCTTGTCTTCTTGCTCAGTAAATGACTGGTCAATGCATCTCAGAGGCACCTCTATGTCTCTTATGGGGAGATGGCAGTAGTTACCCCAGTTGGCATATAGGTACCACAACCAGAAGCGGGTGTGCTTTGGTGACTTCAGACAGATTCAGTCTCAAGTTCATCTCTCCTCTCATAATCACAGTAGCTTTAGAAGCTTAATCAGACAGTTTTATGTGTGCTTTTGTATGAATTTTGCATGAAAACTGAGTTGGATGTTATTAAACAAAAAAAAAGCAAAAGAATATCCATTTTTGGATTATTAAAACTAAATTTGAGACAGAGAAGAGATCTGCTGATAAAAATTCACAGCTTTCTATGACAAAAAGGAAACCTTATCATAGTATGGCCTTAATTAAACCAGTCACCCAGCATTATCAATCAGACACATTTAGATCACTTTCATAGCCATGCAGAAGCAGCAATAGTAACTTTGAAATACATCTCAGCAGCAGCTTCGAGTGTTGGGTTGGACAAGGCAACCTCCAGAAGTCCCTTCCTAGCAGAATTTTTCTATGAAAATACATTATCAGGGATAAGGACCTGCCTTTTGGAAGAAAACTTTCCACATGGGCTTTTCAAGCCTTTAACTACTGCCCCTTCAAAAGGGACACCTAGAGAACATAGCACAGGGCGGCATCCAGGCAGCTTTGCAAGATCTCCAGAGAAGGAGACTCCACAACCTCTCTGGACAGCCTGTTCCAGGGCTCTGTCACCCTCACAGGAAAGAAGTTCTTCCTCATATGGAGATGGAACTTCCTGTGTTTCAATTTGCACCCATTACCCCTTGTCCTGTCACTGGCCACCACAGAGAAAAGTTTGGCCCCATCCTCCCTACCATTCTCCCCAAATCTAAGGACTTGTAGGCAAAAGGGTGTATACACACACACACACGCAAACACACACACACACACAAAGGCTATTTTGTCCCTCAGCCCAAAAACCCCAACTTCTTGGTAGGACAGATGTACGTTGCTGTTCAGTGTAAACAGCAGGAACCACGAGAGCTGCAGTAATCCCCTGATGCAGCCGCTTCTCCTTTTGCGGCTCTGTGCAGGCAGGTGTGGGAACGCTCTGTAGGGAGCACCCAGCGCCACACGGGGCATCCCAGGTAGCTTTGATTGAGCACGGAGTTACCAGGTGTGTGCCGTAAGCCTAGGATTACCGGCAGAAGGTAGCTGGGTGTTTCAGGACTTCCAGATTAACCTAGTGCCCTCTGAGGACTCCTGCAATGCATCCATCTGGACCTTTGGGAAACTCCCTTTGGAAGAAAGTGCGAGTAACCGCTTTGGAAGGGCTGGTGGCTGCTCCTGCACCTTTTTATCTTCCTACAAACTTTTGTCTTCCATGCCTTCAAGCATGGACATGCACCATATCAAACTATATGTAGGGTTATTTGCTAATGATGCAACTTAATTTCCTTTGAAATGTATTTGAATAACAGTGCCCCTAGTTCCCAGCCACGCTTTCCCTGATGTGCGGGTGCAGCCCCCTCCCTTGAACACACTGGTTCTCTCTCCAGACTTTCACAATGGCTGTTGCTCTGAGCCCTGAGCCCCTTCTACAGCAGCACCAGAGGTGGTGGTGAGGGGCACCCCAGCTTTTTGGGAGAACTAGCAAGTGGCCTCTGTGAGGCTTTGCCAAGGGAGGAGCTCTCTGGCCAGCGAAACCCCAAATGCTGCTGCTCAGGATGGGCCAGGGCGCTCTCAGAGCCCAGCAGCTGCCGTGCAGGGCCGAGACAGCACCCAGTTTGCAACGCACCCTGAGTCACGAGGCGCCCCAGCTTGCAAGGTCCTGGTTTGTACGGCGGCCTGGCTCAAGGCGAGGTGCCCCTCTCCACATAGTGCTCCTCTCCGCAAGGCGCTTCGCTCTGCACAGTGCCCCTGTCCCCAAGGCGCCCGCTCCGTATGGGGTCCCTCTCCTCACAGTGCCCCTCTCCGCACGGGGTCCCTCTAGCTCTCTACACAAGGTGCCCCTGTCCCCAAGGTGCCCGCTCCTCACGTGGTCCCTCTCCGCAATGTGTCCCGCTCCGCACGGGGTCCCTCTAGCTCCGCACGGTGCCCGCACGGGACGCGGAAATCCCCCGGGGGCGGAGGCGGGGGAGGGAAGGGGGAACGGCCTAAGCGGGCC
>NW_010584374.1:309341-363576 GCF_000705375.1 Tinamus guttatus | reverse complement strand
AAGCCACTATCAAAAACTTGGGATGTCCTGGGGAGGGCATATGGTTTCCCAGAACATAGGCTTTTTTTAATAGATTTCTGCTAATGCACCTGAGCCTCCCAGGGGATTAATTGCTCAATAAAACTAACTCACCCTTCGTGCCTATTCAGGCTGTAGTTTCTCAGCTGCAATTTCTGCAGGACAGTTCTGGAAAGATGGAGGGGATATTATTCCATGGAGAAGAACTGGGTCAGTAATTCACTGTCAAAGATCAGGTGACAAATCAGTCCTGAGGACTCTAGAGCCACTGAATGGACAATTAAGGGCTCAAGATCCTCTTACAGATTTCCTAAGCAAGCAGCTTTCTACAAGTTAGAAACAAAGCACATCTCAGTGTCACTCTACACTATACATGCACACTTACATTGCCACATTTGCCTGTGTGGGGGACTCTGAATGCTTGACAACATAGAATAAAAAGTAGCCCCAAGAGATGTCTTATAAACAAGACTGAGTCTGTGCTGCTGTGTGCGAGTACTTACTGCAAGCCAGTTTACATGTATACAAGAGCTCATATCTATGCCAAGGGAGCAGGGACAACCACAACTTTCACGGGCAAGGACAAGCCATGTGTTCAGTCCCTGCCCTGCATTCTCCTGGCTAACACCCCCAGACGCTCCAGAAGGCTGTATCTATACACACCTAAAACTCTACTGTTTTTTTTTTTTTTAAACAGATGTCCCAAAAAATGAAGATGAAGGAGAGTTAAACTGTAAGTATTAAAAATATACTATCATGCTTGTCTCAGGAATGACTTAACTTTACAGATTTGGTGCTTGTGTTAGCACAAACCTTTGGATTAGACTTCCTACCCTTGTAGAGACTCAAGCATGTAAAGCCCTTCTCTTGAGGCCTGTATCACCGGAAACAGTCTGAGAGTTTCAGTTCCTGGAACTGCTCTTTCAACAGCTCAGGCCAAAGGACCTGACAAATCAATATAAGTGCGCACGCTACTACCACCCTCCCTTCCTGATCTGTAATGCTATGCTACATACTGTGCTGCAGCTACTGCTGTTATCAGGACAGATTGGTTATACTATAATCCAAGCAGAGCCAAACATAGGAGACTTGTTTTAAATGCTGATTTTCATGTCTGAACAACTGTGACCATTTCATGTCAGTACACAGCTTCAAATGGTTGTTCTCTGCCCTGTTGGTACCACATCCTAGAAGGTCTTCAGCTGAGAGGGATGAACATCACTTGCTTCACATCCATGAACCTGAGCCTAGTGAAAAAAGGAAGCATGCTTGTGTTATTATAAGCAAGGCCAGCAGCTAGTTTAGCAATTCATTTCTCCATTCATATCGGGAGGAAATAAAAACAGGGAAAAACAAGTCCAAGAAAATTTACAAAAACAAACTCAGCACAGAGGACTTGTGAGAGCACAGAGAGGGTGAAATATCTCATTTGGTAGTTTCTACTGAGGGACGTGAGTGTTTCATGGGGGTCTCTGAGGAATGGGCAGAAAATACTATGCCTCCACCAGAACTGTAGCAGTGAGAGCAACAGTAGCAAATGCTGCATGTGTGCCCAGTTCACAATAGCAAATGGAAGCAGAATGACCCCTAGATTAAAAAATGCTTAGAATTTCTTTTATGGTCATGCAAACTGGGTGAGCTGTCAGTTGTTTTCCAGACTCATCACACCATTCCAGTCTCATCTACAGCCGTTTGTTTGCTTAACATCAACAGGCTGTTTCCTGCTAGTATAACACAGTAAGAAGAATGGAGTTTCTCCTTCAGATAAGGAGACATCCTCTCCTTTCGTTTCCGTGATATGCATTAACATAAATCCAGCCGTTTGTTTAAGGTCATTTTCTTCCTCTCCTAACTTCGGCCAAGCTGCCTTTAATCAGACTTAGATTAAACTTAGCCCCTAAGTAGAAAAGCCTCTGTGATATAAATAAATGTAAATATTTATTTTATATTGAAGGCTGCATTAGTTTGATTTGTTTATTAGCAACAAAATGAAGACACTGTCCCTCCAGACACTCCTTTCCTTGGCTCAACTTTGTACCAGCTGTGGAAGAGTAGGTGGGACATCAATTTTGGAGGGTTTATTGCTATCAGAAACCCATGAAGATTGTTTTCTGCCAAACGACGCATGTAAGGCATAGGAGACAACATAACCCTAAATCCTTTGGGCATCTGAATTTAAGGGCAAAGCCAAAGAAATGAGAAAGATCTAGGGAATGTGATCTCTATGACAGTCTAATTGTGTGTATTTGTTTAGGCTGGGGAAAGCAAGGTTGAGCAGGGACACAGTAACAACCCTCTTCAGAGTGTCTGCAAAGAGATGGGAAGAAGTCATTTATCATCCCAACCCAGTAGACACATCTCTTAGCATACAACAGGATTAAACTACAGCAACAGAAATTTAAGTTAGATATGAAGAAAAAAAAACTTTCTAAGAGTATGGGTAGCTGAGCACCAGGGTAGAGAGTCTATCGAGGTTCCATCACTATAGTTTTGTTACTGTTACCTTGTTTTTTCTTAAAAATCATAAAAAAGAAGTATCTAGAGACTATGTAAAAATAGCTGGTGCTACTTTGGGGCAAAAATATAGGCTCTTCTTTCTCCAAGCAATGATTTTGGAAAAATTCTGTCTCATTTTAATTATTTATTGAGATTTTCAAGGGAGTTGTGTGTATTAGATAGGGAGTAACACACTGCAGGGATCACACTGGCAAGGACAGCCATAGTAATCTGCTTTTCAATGGTGATAAGTATTTTTTTTTTGCTGTTAGTAGTTCAACTCAGTGAAGAAGCTCAGACTGTGTAATGAGGTGGGGGGAAATCATGAATACCACAACAAAAAAGAAGAGCCAACTGAGACTAGCTTTGCTGTTACAAAGAAAAGAGATCTAGAAACCATGGGAAGGACAAGCCAGAAAGAACAGTAACTTCATCCTGCTGAGGCCAAACCCTGCAGATGCCTTACAGTCAGTAGTGCAGGATGCTCCTGCGAGGAAGAACTTGGAGCCAAGTTGTTGCTGATGTTCTGATTTGCTTTCTGGGAGAATTCCTCCAGTGACTGTAGAGGAGCCTCAGGGAAAGCTGATTTCACTGCAACCAAGACTAGGCTTTGTGTATCTTTACTTAGGAGAAACTTAAATCAACCGTGACACCGACATGGCTGCACAGGGAGATGAATGTTGTCAGGAGAACAATTTCTGAAGGAAGAGAAACACTTGCAATTTATAGCACAAGAGCCAAGGCAGGCTTTGCCTAGGCAGAGAGCCACTGACGTGCTAGGCATCCAGGCAGGCTAGCAAGAGTTCACACCCAGGCTGATTTTCTCACAGCAGCATTAGCTTTTATCTAAAGTGGAAGACCCTGTTTTGGTAAACATTCAGCAGAGAATAACATGTTAGTATCAAATGAATTTAAAGACAGCTGCCTAATATTACTACATGTGTTGAACCCAGTCACAGCAACTCTTACTTTGGCAGGACTTGATCTACATATAAATCTTTTACATATCTTGATAGATACCTATCTTTTATATAGCTTTGCAGCACATTCTGCCGATTATGTAGGAAAAGTACAACTCTGTCATCTGATAAATTCTCTTTTCTAAAGAAAAATTGTTTTGTTTTTACAGCACCTGTCTAAATGGGAAGTCTACCAAGAACTTGGGCAGCTTGACTTGCCTTAAGAGAAGCATCACCCCTTATCTCGGTGGCAGCATTACTTGTGATACAAGTGACAGCAGTTGCTGAAATGTGTGCCAAGATAGATGGCAAAAAGCTTCTTCAGAAGAAGAGAGCAAAATCTGCTGGACATTTGTGCCAAGCAGCAGTTGCATCAACTCACCATCTAACCACTTCAGGCCATCTTTTGTGATAGTCTGGTGGTGTTTTGAGCTCCTGCACTGGGGAAAATAGTGTGTCTTGGACTAAACTACTCTGTGCCAGTCGGGCGGAACTTGGTGAATGTCCAAGTCTACCCTCATCATCAACTCGGAACAATTTCTTGCCAGCAGAAGCAACTTGTTTCATGAGCATGGGAAATTTCTCTCTGTTTCTCATTACTCTGACAGAGACTATTGAACATGAAGAATGGCAGCTAGGAAAAAAAAAGGCATAAAAGCAAAAAAAGAAAAGAAAAATGCAGGACTTTCTGCGATGAGATATGTGAACGTCTCTCCATCTTTCTCTGTGTACATCTTTTTGCTCTACTCGTCTGGTTTCACCAGCTGCATGTTACTGTGTACAGAACTAGCTAGAAACTTTCACCCGAGTCCTATAAAAGTGGGAGTCGCTGTGAATAGGTTAAACACTGAAGGCATTAGCATGAGGAAGCCTTCTTTAAGTGCACTTGTTGTTAACATTTTATTCTTTACCAAATATTATACCAAAATGGGGACTTCCATTTTTGATAAAAGCCGATGCATACTATGTGAAAGAATGGTTTGTGGAAATCAGATAGACTGTGGTAAAAATAGTGCTATCTCTGCTATGTTAATGTCAAACTATCCAGACACAGCCTTTAGGGATGGAACAAAAGCTGTGGTTTGGCTCTGCTCAGTTCGGCTGCTCTCTATTTAATCACTGTTTTGTGACTTCCAATGAGGATTTTAAGCTGATATTTTCTCCCCTCTCCTGTCTCATCCTTCTACCCCCCACCTCCCCCAAAAAAGGGTGAGTACAGTCTATATCTCTGCACTAGCCATGAATATTCTTTACTTACAAGCAAGTGAAAGGGAAAGAAGGCCAAAACCTGCAATTTCCATGTGCCAGAACATGTCCAGCTGACTCAGCCCCTATTCTTCAGCCAGGAGCAGTAGGTTAAAAGTAGTAAAGCAGTAAAATTTGTTCATGCATAAAGTTTTGAAGGAAGAGGAAATTGTACTGCTCCCATTGACTTAGCTGGGTCTATTCTTGCCAGCTTGTGAAGTTTCTTTGTTTCTGAGCCCTAGAAACACTTGGCTGCTCCTACACTTAGGATTTACTGGAGTAAATCCTGTCACAGCCTTTTTTGTCCTAACTCTGCATAGAGAAGGCACTTTGATGTCAATTGTGAATTGAGACATTAAGTTCTTGTGCTAAGGTGAGATTTCAAATCCTCGTCCAGGAGGACAACATCATGCAGAATACAGAACCATTTGGCAATGGCATGCTTAGCTTTGGCTGGAGCAATGCCCCCAAGCAGGCTCGGAGCTTGGTAACCGCGGAGCCCCACTGCGTCAGGACTGCACAGACTCAGCCTATGTGACATTTAATGGAAAGAGCAGTTAAGCTCACACTTAATACAATCTAGGCTTTCTGTATCCTGTCCAAATTGGTGAGTAACTGGAAAAAAACATCCAACTAAGTAATTAAGTTCCTATCTCTTCCAGATTGTAAGTAGTAGTTTTTGTATAGTAATGTTTTTAAGAGAGATTTTATCTATTAACTTCAAAAAAGGGTATATTGCATATTTGCTAATCTTAAAACTCCGTGAAAGATACCCTGATTTATTTATTAATTTTACTTTTGTCTTATGTTGCCTTCGGGTATACATTTGCCATATATCGCAGCAGCTATGGCATTTAGCTCACAGTATATGCCATATAAAAAGCCCAGGATGCCACAGGATACTTTACATGCCATCTTTGCCTTGTGGAAGCTTGCAGACATCTTAAAGGCGTGCACGGCCTCTGTGCAGATGTGGGGGATAACCACTTTCTAACAGGGCAGGAAGAGGTCCTGCAGATGCTTCCCCACCGTCTATCATGAGCAGTTGGTTTGGGCAGGCCCTGTGGCACTGCAGTAACTGACACATGCCTTTTCTCAAAACAGTTTTTCTCCTTTCTATTCTGCAATTGCAATAAGCTGCAACTGTTTTAGAGATGTAAGACATGTCCTAGCACTCACCCCACAACATGTTAAGTTAATTCAGACCAGTGGGGCCTTCTTACTCCTAGATTGCAACATGGTACATAGCAAATTCATCTGATGGTACAGCTTGCTCTTGTAAAAGCCATATTTTCAAGTGGCTTCAATTTCCATCTCTTTCTAAAGGCAAATAAATCCCAGATTCCAGTTGCCTGTCACCACTTAAATGTCTGGGAAATTCTGTAATAGTTGAGTTTTGTCACCACACACCATGTTTATATTCCAAATAAATCCTATTCATTTTATTTCTGGATGTCTGACTGAATTTATCAGCACATAAAAACAAGCCCCTCCAAACTGTGGTCCCTCAGTCTGAGTGACAGCTTTGCCCTCAGTCACATTAGTTCGGGGCGAACTGAACGAACAGCTGCCCCTTTGCAAAGCCCCCAGATGAGGCAAGACACAGCAAAACAGACACTTCGCTCTCTCTGGCTTGCACAACAACCTAAGTTGAACAAACTAACCGAGGTCTATTAGGCAGAGGCCTAAGGGCAGTGCTGAGCTCCCAGCCTTAGGCCGGCTCATCTCACTGGTCTGGGCAGGCGCTGCACCTCAGCACTAACATCGCTCCCATTTCCCCCATTAAAGGCTTATATTAGCTCAGCGTCCCAAGGAGCCTGAACACGTGTGAAGGAAAGCACCCCCTGATGCTGCTCTCTGAGAAGGCTGCGAAGAAAGGGACTCACTTTCACAGCAAAGCGAAAGGCTTTCCTTGTGGCAGCCCTGGTAAACCACAGCTGGAAAGCCCCGAGAGAGAACACATGCTGCTACTTAGTGGTTTGAATCCATCCTTCCTGTAGTCAAATTCACTAAATCTTTTCATCTGTGAGAATTGAAATTTCTCTCTTTCACCCCAAAACACTTTCCCCCCCACTTTTTTTTTTTTGGGGGGGGGGAAGGGAGGGTCCCTATAGCAGTTTGAAATACATGAACAACTTTATTAGAAGCTCTTTTCCAAGTTTCAAAGTTGATCCTTTTCACATTTGAGGAGGGAAGGGAGAACCTATGCACAAAAACTCACATTACCAAGTGAGCCTGTGTTCCTTGAGGTTGTCTCCTCTGCAGCTGCCAGCCTAGGGAATTGAAGATATTAGCCATTAACCTCTTCCTCACTCATCTTTCCAGCAATAGTTAGACTCCAAAACGTCCACTTCTATCATCCAATGCAGTGAAATGCTCCCAACACCTTAGGCATCATCAGTGCCACTAAATAAGCATTAGCAGCATATCAGGACCAATGCCCCACAGTGCACATCCATGCAAAGTGCTTATTATCTTACGTGAATCAAATGCTAAGTACGTGCTTAGGAAAGAGTATAGTCTCCCATTTTAGCCTAGCTTGGGCAAGCAGTTGCTATGCAGGAATACACACTCTTGTATCAACAGAGGCTTATCCTGACCTTCCAGCTCACCCCAACTCATTTCCTACTGCTTAGTAACAAAGTGCTACTTTGTTTTCCTATGATTTGAATAAGTGCCATTTGGGCCGTTTTGTAATCAGAGAAAAAAGGCACTGAAGCCATCTGCCCAGTGTGGATAAAGCCTAGAGCTGACTCGGAGCACCACCAGAGCCACTCTTCTCTCTCCCCTTCACTGACTGGACTGGGGAGTCCACCTCTCCGCACCACTCACCCACCTGGTGAAGTGCTAAGACTTCTTTCTTAATTTCTTCTGCCAGGAAACCTACACCATCACAGACAGCATACACATGTAAACTTTAAGGGATCAAGTTCGCAATCTCAAAACGAAGTCAAGGTTTGCTTGTACAAATAAACTTTTCCATACCGTCATGCTGGACTAGAGGAAACTCTGTTCTTCTTAACTCATCTTTTTACTAAACTTATCCTTGTTATTTTATCTAAGTTGCAGAATACATCACTACTTCAACTATAGAGGCAAAAAGTCAGTCCAGGGGTAAAAGTGTAAAGTTCCTGAACTATTCCAAAGTCCTATATGTCCCTTTATAGCACAAAGTAAAAGCAGAGCACCTTCATCATCTTACTGGACAGACATCTTAGATTAGTTTGACAAGATGCCAATGACACCAAAGCTCTGTGTCAGGAAAGTGTCAGAAGTTGGCTCATAGGCACAGTCCTTTAAAAACACTCCTTTATTTGTCTTTGTACTGGTATCTCTATAAATATTTGGCAACATGGGCACCAAGAAGGTTTGCACCCTTACTTGGAAGATATTATTGAATTCTTTTATTGGGAATATGAGAAAAATCCAGCTCCATGTTGGTTCCTGATCACTTGAACCAGTCAATAGGACTGGCCTGAAAATGACATTCCTTTCCTGGGAAAATTACTGGCTAGTTGGATGGAAAGAGCAGATGTAGTTCAGGACACATAAGGTACAGACTGTAGCTATGTGTGGCAGAGACAATTCAGAGAAATGCCAGTTATGGGGCCTCTCGTTCAAGTCAGCTCCAGTGCAGCAGAGCACGCCAGCTTGGTGCTGAAGAATAAGTGTCCTTGAGCAGGAAAAAAGGAAATAACAAATGAAAAAGTTAAAAAAAAAAAAAAAGAAAAAAAGAGCAAACCCACACATCTGTTAACTGTTCTGGGTTTGGGGGACTTTTTGTTTTTTCTTTTCATTTTTGCCCACCATGAGGGAGATAGCTGTCTGTTGAGGTGTTGCTCTTGGAAAGGTTTTATCCAGCTAAAACTAAGGAAGAAGAAAGAAAAGAAAAAGAAAAATTCTTTGTCTCTGCTCCAGCCCAGTGACACTTTGCCAGTTCTTTGGAGAAGAAACTCAGTGTGGGAATTTATTTCTACTTTGTTTTATAGCAGCCCTTAAGGAAGGCTCTTATTAATGAGCATGTGCTCTGGCTGGCTGGAATTACAAACCACGAAAACCACGGGCCATGTACACAAGAAAGCCAGTGTTTTATGTTAGGGGTTTTGGCAATGCGGCAGCTGCTGACAGGCTGCCTACAACATGTATCAGCTTCACTTTTGAGCGATTCCTCTTGCGTCACAAGATATCCAGATGGAAAAAGAAATATAAACAAACAAACAAACAACCACCAAATAGTTCCTCAGAAATGGAAAACTTGGCGAAAGGAACAGTTATCTTCCACCTGTTTCTGCTGCTGTGTTTGCTGTGGCATTGGTGAGCATCGGGCTCTGGGCAAAGACAGCAGATGCTGCACGGGTCAGTCGCGTTCCCTGGTGGGAACCAGCCCTCGCCTTGGGAGCAGCATGGCCCCGGTGATGCGCTGCGGAAAGCAAAGCGGCTTGAGCACATCCCAGCCCTGTGGGATCCCAGGCACGGGCACATGCCCCATCTGTGTGCGGTTTGGAAGCCTTTGGGGTGGAGTGAGTAGGAGGAAAAAAAAAAAAAAAGAGAGATTTTTTATCTCAGTCTCTAGGCAATGCTGACCCTCCCAGCAAGGAGACCACAGAGGTTGTGTACCTAGCCAGAAAACAAGTAGGTGTTTGCATGATGCAGGAAACAAAGTTTGACCCCCATTTGAAAAGGCCTGGCTTCACAGCCCAGGCCTCAATTATTGTGCATTACAATTATTGTGTATTATAAAGCATACTGTAATCTTAATTATTGCACACCCAGATCCTGGGATAGAAGAGAGCCCTTGGTTTGTAGGCAAATAACCGCACAACATCTCCACTGCCCAGAAATCCCATGCAAGCCCTCGACATAGGTGCACAGTGGTAAATGCAATGCAGCAGGGTACCAAACGCCCATCAGTTCTTGCAGAGGGAGCAGGGAGCACTTGCAAGGCCCGAAGGATCTGCCCTGTGATGAACGCCTCTGCTCGCCTGAATGGCACAACGGCTCTGGGCTGAGCACGCGCAGGCTCCAGACGCCACCGCTTCATTCAGAATTTGTGCTTCCCAGGGGAGGAAAGGCTTGTGGTCTGACCACTGACACACGGGTAGACGCTTGTGCACAGGGTTGTTGATGCTTGTGTTGCTGCTCAGTCACCAAGGCAACACATAGCTCGCTCTGCCCTCGGGAGACTCTTCTCTGGGAGGTTGACGGGACGCCAGAAACTCACTGAGAGACAGTTTTACTGCAGTTTGCCTAAACTTTCAGGGCAATAGATGTTGTGCTTACTCTGCAAAAGTGAACCAAAATTGATGCTTTGTTTCT
Organism: Tinamus guttatus; assembly: GCF_000705375.1. The sequence continues at coordinate 353,542 of NW_010584374.1, read as the reverse complement.
AGGTGAAGGTCAGGGAGGATTCCAGAGAATTATGACTTTATCTTTCCCCTGTCCCAAATGCTTCCTTTGCTCTCTGTACAAGTCACAGGCAGAGACAGAACTTTAAGCTAGGAGAGTTTTGGACCCTCACAGCATAACAGCTGTTGCCTAAAATGAACCATTTTCCCCTTAACTACACCGATTTCCAGTAGGTCAAAGCCAGAGGACTTAACCCTTGCAAAATGGTGACTTTGACACTAATATTTACAGAATATTGTGCCTCCCCAGTAACAACAAGAGGCAGAGAGAGAAAAACAACCAAACATTGGTTACCAACAAAGAGTTGCCAGAGCTCAGAAACGTTGCATTCATCAAAGCCTAAATTTCATTGGGACCAGAAAGTTGAGCCCCATTGCCCCTGGGGCTGGAGCGGCTGCGTGGCAGGAGTTGCTCGTGCCCCAGCTCTCTCCATCGCGATGGCAGCAGCCGTGCCGCGTAGAGAGCCACATCTGGACGCTTCGTCTCAGCACCTACGAGCAGTTCAGTCAGCCCCGGAGGCTTCTCCCCTTTGGAGAGAGCATGAACCAAACTGCCAAAGGCATCAAAGGAAAAGAGGTTTGTGTACCTTAAGAAAACCATTCCGATACACTTAGCACTGCACTTCACGTAGCACTTTTTGTTTGTTTGTGTTCTGTTAGATTTCATGGTTTCCTAGCCATGCCTCAATGACAGAGCCATTCCTCTGGTTAGCAATCATTTAACCAGTTGCATCTCTGAAGGACTACAGATGGCCTTACTGTTTCTGTGCTGTTTCCGAAGTACATGCCCCTCTGCCTGACAGGGAGGACACAGTAGACACTCAATTTTTATTTTATACAGCTAACAGGGCCAGAGGGAAATTCTGTCACATTCCCAAATATTTCATCAGAGAAGCGAGCAGGCTGACTGAAGCATGTGACAGCAGATGGGGTGTGGATGGGCTCCCCATGCACGTCCCAACAGAGCAGAGTCCCCTCCGCACCCTCGCCAAGCCAGGGCCATGCGCAGGAGCAGACCCTCCTTCTGCCAACAGCCTGCTCTCCACCACCATGAAACTCAAGTCTACTGTTTTGGCCAGATCTCCCCAGTCACCTCCCTGGACCAGGGAAATTGCCTTCCTCTCACTCAGTTATACTTTAATTTCTACCTGCTGCCAGGTAAAGAAGTTTCCACCTTGTGCAGGGTCATTCCAAATCCTCTATGATGGGAGCAGAGGGAAAGATGTCAGGACACCCTGCCAGAGAGGGTGATTTCACCGATTACAGCTGACCCATAGAAACAACCAGACTGCAAGGATCTATATTTTCCAGGGGAGACAGCCTCAGAGAGCAGCTGTCCTACCACTACTCCACTCATTCCCAGTGCTTCCCCTCCTGTCTCATCTGTTCGCATCCTTTCCTGTCCTCCTTCAGTTCCACCCTGGTGTATCCTTCAACTCCCATTGCAGCACTAAGCTCCACTCCTCCCTTTCCTTGCTGTAGCTTGAAGAGAAGATGAGAAACCGATCTTCTACTGCATTCAGAAGATAACAAGTGACAGGACATCATAAATATTACACTAACACCGGCTTGCAGTGCCACTGCAGCATCTCCAGGCCTCTCTGCTTAAGAAGAGAGACCCAGAGCACACTGGGCACTGTCTCTGCTGCTGGAAACAGGCAGATTTTAAGGACATTACGCAGCCCATACACCAGTCAAACCATTGCCATGTGGCAGGGACAACCAGCCATCTCGACACCAATATGCCCCCCAAAAGATGCTTGTAGGCATCTTTAAAGATATATGTGCATGCCACCCTACTAGCAACAGGTTCTTTTCTTTCTTGCACTAGCAATGAAAGGGAAACAAAAAACTACAGTAGGCGGCTGAGATAACTTTGGTTTAAGTGCAAGTCAAAGTAAACTTACCATTGTGAAGACTAAGACTAGAGTCAAAGGTGTACTCTCTATTTAACCAGCATGTTAGCATACCAAGAGATTTTCTTGTTGACTTCTCTTATCGCTATCCAGAATTGCATGAGCTGAGACAAACCGGCAAGAAGTATGCCTGCTTCAAAGGCAGTGCTGCACAGAAATGCTGTGAGCAACAGGGCACTCACAGGTACCAGAGTTAGGCACAGGGAGGGAGAAGAACTCAAAGTGCAGCACAGGGTAGCATAGTAATCACCGCTTTAGGCTATGTATGCACGTGTATACAAACACATACTCACAGATAAGAGAAATGGGAGAGGAAAGTAGAAGAGATGGGAGAAGAAGCCAGCAGCAGGAAGGTTAGAAAGACGATTATACAACTAGGGGATGAGTCAAGTTCATGACAACCATTTGCTCACCACGAGGCTTTGCTGAGCACCACCCAGACTGCCCATGCTCCATGGCTACCACCCACTTCAGGGTTTTCCAAAAGAAGAGAAAAGGTCACCCACGAGAGAAACCAGGAACTAGTCAATCAGCCTGGAAGCTATCACTTAAGGAACTGGACTGAAAAAAAAAAAAAAAAAAAAGAGTGAAAAACTCTGCTTCATTCTGCTTCCTTTCTCACAAGGAAGCTGAATTTTGCTCCCATTTCTCCCTCTCATTCTGGTCAATAGGCCTCAGGCACGTATGCATAATTCTTGCCAACTATCTCTTACTGTCATTTTTTTTTTTAAAGAACAGGGGTAATAGGGTATAACAGTACTGAATATTGCCTCTTGATTTGCAATTGAACAATCTCTACAGCTTTTACTTCTCCAGTTGCACAAGGAGAGGACTTGCTAAAGTTGCTCAAAGGGTTTGAAAGCCAGCAATGAGCACTTCCCCTCTCTTCTCTACCTCTGTCTTCTCTCACCTTCGAGCTCTAGCTATGTAACACCTAAAGGCAGGGTATAAAGAGGATGGGACCAGACCCTATTCAGTGGTGCCCAGAGACAGGACAAGAGGCAAGAGCCGCAAACTGGAGCAAAGGAAGCTCTGTCTGAACATGAGGAAAATTATCTTTGCTGGGTGGGTAACTGAGCACTGGAACAGGTTGCTCACAGAGGCTGTAGATCTCCATCCTCAGAGATATTCAAAGCCATCTGGGCAGGGTACTGGGCCACACACTCTAGGTGACCTTGCTTGAGTAGAGGCCTTGGACTAGATGATCTCCTGAGGCCCCTTCCAACCTCAACCATTCCATGATCAAGAATAGCCCGTTGCTTCAAGCAAACTGTAAACAAGAGGAATCAGTCACAACTGGAAACACTTCTGGAGAGCTTCAGTCTACAGCCAAACCCAGAACAGCAGATAAAGTACACAGACCTTGAGTGCTCGCTGTCCTAACATAAACAGCCTTTTTGTTTCTGCTCAGAGTGAGGAATAAATAAGGTTTAGCAAAAATGAAGTCAAGAGAAGAAAACAAACAAGCATAGTATGCTATACTCATTGTTGTTCTATATTTCTCTACCCCCCAAAATGACTCGGTCTTCCCCTCAGAACAAGAAGAGAGGTTTACACTTTCCTACTGAAAAGTCCAAAGATTAAGACTGTTTTTACAGTGCTGCATAGCAGTAAGCGATAGGCAGACTCAAAAAAAGTGAGTCGCAATCAGGAACACAAGTCATTCTGACTATGAACACAGGAACAGGAAAAAAATACAACTTAAAAAGGAATATCAGAAGGTCACCACATGCTAACATAACACTTAAGGAGTGCTTCACAGGCACTCAGGTAGTTGCACAGGATCCTTGTCCAGCCTAAGCAGGAGTACCTAGCTGAACACAAATTTATATTCCAAGTATAGAAGGATTTTTCACAGAATCACAGAATGGTTAAGGTTGGAAAGGACCTCTAGGGATCATCTAGTCCAACCCCCTGCTCCAGCAGGGTCACCTAGAGCACGTGGCACAGGGTGGCATCCAGGCGGGTTGGGAAGATCTCCAGAGAAGGAGACCCCACAACCTCCCTGGGCAGCCTGTTCCAGGGCTCTGGCACCTTCACAGTAAAGAAGTTCTTCCTCATATGGAGATTAAACTTCCTATGTTTCAACTTAGACCCGTTACCCCTTGTCCTGTCACCAGGACAGGACAATTTTTGGAGATTGAACTACAGAGATATTGCTTTCTACCCTCTGTTCACCTGCGTGTGGTAAAAATCGTCTAGTTCTGAAAAGCATTTGATTCACAGTGGTTGAATTAGCCACAAATGTGGGCAATTGTGTTTTGTAACAAGACTAAGATGACCTATAAATTTGATTATTCTGCGTCAAAAGAGACCATATTTTGCATCTGTCAGAAGCCTTTTAGCAAATAGGGAGTATGCATTATGGCTGTAAGAGAGAGCAATACAATGTAAAAGCAGCATGCAAAAGCCACCACAGAATCATAGAATCATAGAATGCTTAAGGTTGGAAGGGACCTCTAGAGGTCATCTAGTCCAACCCCCCTGCACACGCAGGGACACCTAGAGCACGTGGCACAGGACTGCGTCCAAGCGGGTTTTGAAGATCTCCAGAGAAGGAGACTCCACAACCTCTCTGGGCAGCCTGTTCCAGTGCTTTGTCACCCTCACTGTTAAGAAATTTTTCCTTAAGTTCATGTGGAACTTTTGGTGCTTCGGTTTGTGGCCATTACCTCTAGTTCTGTCGGTGGCCATCAGTGAAAAGAGGCCAGCACCATCCTCCTCACTCCCTATTTTGCTGGATATCTCCAAACACTAGGATGAGCAGTCTCAGAAATAGAAATAAATAAATAAATCACGAACTACAAGGCACTAGTCATTACTGCATGAATCAACTTAAAGATTTTATAGCAACTTGATAGCCCTTCTTGACAATACTTGTGTTCTGCAGAAAATTATAGTTGGGTTTTGGCAACATTTAACAAACTGCATAAGTATGATAATAGCAATCTCTTTTAGGTAGCTCAACCCACACTAAGTTCAACAGGGCTACACTGAAGAAACATGGAGAAAAACAGAGAGTCATCCTACCCTATTATAATTTTTTATCTTTACAGGAAAAAAAAAAAAGAGAGAGAGACTGAATAAAACAGTATTATATTTTTGCCAGGTTTTTCTTTGTAGCACAGTGGAATACTAAATAATCACAACAACTTATTTTATCACAAGAGCTATTAGCTAATACAGAGAAAAAACTTGGGGAAGAAAAAAAAACACTACATCTTGGTGTGGTTTAACTTAACAAGTGCTCACCATAGAACAGCATATTTTGTCTTAAACACTAAAAATTTAAGTGAGTAATAACTATGTGGTCATGTCCTCCAGCCATATAGCCTTTGTTCCAAACCATCAGAAGACACGTGTGCCTTCTGAAAGTGCTCAGTGTGAGAGACACATTAGAAGAAAGTGTCACTAAGCTGAATTTCCTTCCTCTTTCTGCAAGGCAGGAGAACAGCACTGCAGTGAGACAAACAGAAAGCACTCACAGGATGCCTACCTAGATGCACTTTTCATGACTTTTGCTATCTGATGTAAGGTACTTAACCACCATGCCAAAACACTTTTTCAAAGGCCAAAAGTCAAACAAAACCCAAAGCATGTCGTAGCACAGGATTTTAAAGGACATGTACTAAAAAAGACTATTCAAATCATTGAAGACACTGAGTAATTGTCTCAGTTGATGGATAAATTCAAGATTGGTTACCTAACATCTCAGAGTTATGCTAAGCACTTGAAGAAGGAATTTGCTTATGAGGCTATACGGTTACACTTTAAAATCTTGAACTTACTTGTGGAATGATTTCATCTCAGAGTTGGGCATAGCATCTGTGAGTCAGAGATTTCAGCAGCTGTGTTAACTCAGAGGATACTTTTGCTCTGTGTTTGACATAAAATGAGCTCTTAGATTAGTATTCTATCAAAAATGTACTTGACTCGTGCTCTTACGGAAGCTCATCTTTCTCATGACGTTAGGGCAGCCACAGATGTTTTATGCTTCAGCATAAAACTCTCAGAAGTCTATGCTGTGCTTCAGTGACAGACACAATAACTTGCATGAAACTCAGAAGAACATTCCTCTGCACCGCATCATTACCACAAAGCTAGCGCAGGTTGTATTGCATAGTCGAAGCTCTTCAGAAGTGAAATACATCAGGAAATATGTGGGATCATCAGTAGCACAGAAAGGAGTGATTCTGCACAGCGTTATTTGAGTGAGAAAATCTGTATCACTGAGATTGCTGAGATATTATCATAAAACCGACTCTCTTCTCACAGTAAGTAAAGCATGTCCTTTTTTATTTCCCCCCTTTTTTGCACTATTCTAGCACAATGAAACATGAATTCCTGAAGTTTCTTAAATTATTTGCATAATACTTAAAAAAAAAAGCATAAGCAAATAAAACCCAAACAAACAAAATAGACCTGCACCTAAATAGAAGTTTATTGTAAATGAGTGCTAGATAGCAATATCTTATTTTGTCAAGCATGAATGAATAGCTAGATATTTGCTTAACGTAGTCAGTGTGGAGTCGAGATGAATGAAACCAGATTGTTTGGAATATTGTAGACAGTGGGTATGCACATGGGGTAAGTTCGCATAACGGGAACAAGTTCAACATGCTAACAATTCATTATGATATATAATTATATATACAAAAGCTTAATATGCAAGTGCTTTCTAAAATAGAGAAGGATGTGTCAGAAGGACTAAAGTAGTAAGAGGGACAGATGTGCAGAAACCAGCAGTTCAGAGAAGACAATTGAACAGGCTCTACCCAATATTACGCCATTTCTGGACTGTGTAAGTGCTGAAATGTGCAATTACAAAACTATGTTAAATGAAACCAGTGAAGTGACGGTCATGCTAGCAAGTGTACTAAAAAACTGAGTTTGTTATGAAATTATATTGTTATGAAATAACACAGCAGACTGTACCAGGCACCCACACCCAGGCTGACAGGGAACTCAGTAAGATGTGGAAGATTAGAAAGTTTTCCATCACGGGTAGTCAAAAACACCACGGCCTAATATTGCTTGTACTTGTCCATCAAAAGCAGAAAGCCAGTGAGACAGCAGGACTTGGTTTCAGGGCAAGTAAGAGCTTTTTTTGGTAGGGCAGCATCTGGAAAAGCATACTTGAAAAAATGCAAGTGGTAGCCTGTGTTCAGATAGACAGAGCTCAGCATACATGAGCATGAGATAAACTATTTGTAAAAGGGGCATCTCTTTTTGAAAATCATTTTCTTTTCTTAACGGGAAGAGCTCAGCAAAGTTGCAAGTGCATGCTTGATCTAAGGAGGCAACAGCTCTTTCAAAAGCACTACCAACCCCTTTTTCTAAACATCTTCAAGTGGTGTAATCATATAAAGAAATGTTTCTTAGCAGAGACAGATGTTTTACACAAGAAGCAGATATTCCATGTCTAGAAAGGACTGCAAAACCAGAGCACTGCACTATCAGAGTGGGGATATTTAAGGTTTGGGGGATATGTAGACACACACATGAAAATCCACATACTCATACACAAATACCATCAAACACAACTCATCTAGTGTCTTTTTTTTTTTTCTCCTCCTCCCTCTATTACAAACATCTGCCTCTTGCCCTGAAGAAAACACCGTATTACTAAAAGGCTGCAGACAGGTCTTCACAAGATAAGTTACTACATTTGAGATCTACTTCATGTTTTTATGAGCCCTCAGCAACTGTGTTTAGCACCTCTGGATTTCTGATCCTCCACAGCACTTTCTTGTCTTGGGTAGATAGCACAAGGCTCAGGGTTTATCAAGGAAGGGATATAAAGTGAAACAGCGAATGCTCCCGAGCTTTTACTACTGGTAAAGCGGTATCTAGCAAGCCTTGCGTCAGCTGCAGAAGTGGCGTCAATAACTCCCTCTATTCTTCAGCTAGTCAAGAAGGGCAGCCCTGGGTGCCTGAGTCATTGCTTCACTCATCCTGCCTTGCCTTGCACTTCCTCTTTTGAAGCAGGGACTTGTCAGAGCAGCACGCTCGGCTCTCAGCAGTCTCAGGCAGGATATCACGAGAAATCCCATGCAGGTAAGTAAAAAGAGATCTAGTTTTTCGTCCTGTATCAGAAAGTGCTAAAAGTGCAGGATCTTGGACATTAACTTTTATGGCTTACCAATTTCGCAATTACTTAAGATGCTGTGCATGCGTGGGAGGGGAAGAAAAAAAAAAGAAAAAAAAGCAATCAAAAAAGTATCTTTTTTTCCCTTTGCTGCAAGTCGCAGACTGCTCAAGAAGGAAAATGCAAACACACAAGGCTCCTGACTGAAGCTTTCTGCTCTGCAGGTCTGCTCCACTCGCTGGAGCTGGCTGCACTTTCACATGCAAACACTTTGCAAAGGGAAAGCAAGTCTAACGCTACTGGTTCACCTAAGAGCACAAAAGGCATCTCAAGTTAAATATATTCATTCAGTAGAGTTTTGCCTTCGTTGCTGCTCCGTTTTTTACTGGTCTTTAGTCATTAAACTGGCATAGAGGCAGAAAAACTGTATAGAGTGAATTCCGGAGAATGAATACTAGGTTGAAAGGAGCTGCTCGCAGATACCTCTTCAAAACATGAGCTGAGTGAGGGAGGAGCCTTGGATCACACCAGTAATGAAACCCCGCTAACTTTTCAGGTTCTGAGTAGTCGCTGTTTACAAACGCACCGCGCTCCGCAGCGCCCGCAAAGCTCCGTGCAAGGGAGCCGCATTGCGCGGAGCGGCGCACGCCCACGGAGCAGCGCCACGTGAAACGCGCACTCTCACTTCACAGCTCATGAAACCAAGCACGAGAGTAAAAGGACAAGAGAGAGGGCGAGCAACCATCGCGCGAGGAGGATTTCCCACATCACTAGTCACCCTGGTTTCTGCCTTACGCGTTTGTTAGCTTAGAAAAAGAAGGTAACAACAATTCATACAATTTATAACAACAATTACTAGATACGAAGGCAAAGGAAACACAGCTTCATGCCTTTAAATTCTGAAGAAGAGTTTATAGTAATTTAATATAATTCTGCCAAAAACAAATTCCACATATGCATACCAGTTAGATGTACAGTGAGGTATTTAAAGCAAGTTTTCGCTCTTAAAATACCTTATTGAATCAGTTTTGTTCCCAATTGCGTGGGAAAAGAGGAAAAAAATGTTCTTTATAGCTTGTTTCTTCTTTGGAAGAAGCTATACTCAAAGTAATACAGAGAGGAAGGCAGAAGAGAAATACTCAAACCACAAAATAAGACATTGCCAAGCCCAACTTCTCACACATTTATGCATACTTGGCTCCTTAAAAGCCAGCTCATGCCAGACTTTTTTTTTCCTTTTTTTTCCTCTTTTTTTTGGACTAAAACTGAGTCTTGAGAGTACAATGAAACCACACAACTCTAGATTTCAGTCTCTATGAAATCAGAAACATTGCTATTCTTTTGAATTTTTCTTTATAGTACAAGCAGAAGTAATGTCAAGTCAGAGTTCACTACAGAATTTTTCTTCTACAGAAACTAATTATTTCTAGGAAGGGAAGTTGGTGGCATTCGGAAGTTTTCTTCTTCAAGCTCTCTTCCCATAATGCAGACCAGGCCACTAAAATATTCACAAAGATGAGTGATAAAGTAAAAAGAAGCTCTCCAAATGCTGGCTCCAGTTATAAAGAGCCTAAGATAAAAGATACTATGCATTTATGCAATCTTAAGAGACAGATCTTTTGGTGGAATAGTATCTTGTGTTTTTTACAATTTCCCTGCAGAGAAGTTGCAGGGAAGTAGCTCCAGAAAAAAAATGAGAGTGTTTTTTCTCAAAAACTATGAATAATTAAAAAAAAAAAGTGTAGCCAGTCCTTTAGGAGGTTGTTGGCTCTTTTTTGATTTGTTTTGTTTTTAAACCTGAGTACACAAGCCTTAAGAACTAAGTTGCTGAGATTTTAATACTTGAGCTACCCCAGATATCTTCTCATCTCTTTTACCTTATCACTGTAGATGATGTCTATATTTTACAGCCATTCCATTGCCCTAAACTCATCTTAACTAGAATAATTTATTATTATTATTATTTGCTCTCCCACTAATTCCCATTCCCCTGCAATAGCCTTTTTTTCTTTTTACTCCTGTCTACTCTGTCCCCAGCTTCATTTGATTCCAAAACCCTCACTTGCTTGAGGCAACCAGGAAGCAGAAGCAACTCTTTTTACTTTCTCCAGTTCACCGTGAGTGGACTGATGCCCACTCCTTAAGATCCATTACAATCCAAGCTCAGATTTTTCACTGGAGAAGAGTTAGAGAAGAACAAAAAGAAAAAAGAAGAAAAAAAAAAAAGAAAGAAAGAAAAGAACGACAGAGAAGAATCAAGCCAGGCCCATTAATATTTAAGGTTCCTCTGAACAGGTCTGGCCTTGGTTTCTGTTCTGCACACACCCAGTTACATTCTTTGAGTGTTTTTACAACCTTCCCTTCCAGGTCACGGAGGAGCCCACAGAGCCACCTCTCTCTGGCTGGAGTTGAGCAATCCTGCACGTACGCAGGAGGTGGCAGCCCCCCACGCAGCTGGACACCGCGCGGCCACGGACAGAGCTTTGTGTCAGCAGGTGAGAGAAACGGGGGTGAAAAAGAGGATGGGGGAGAGGGAATTATCCTCTGAACGAGGAGGCGCTTTGCTGCCATGGCATGCGGGCGCACACTGAACACGTTGAACATTGCACTGAACATCGATCGCTCCAGAGGCACTTAGGGAGCAGAGGTGCCAGCATGCTCACAGTCAGCTTCCTCGGAATGATGTGAGCCTGAGGTTCATTCATCCAGCTTCACATCCGCCTTTAAAAACTTAAGGTGTGCCCTACGGGACGGAGCTGCTGAAGCACATGGCCGGGTGTGGTGCGGAGGCAGGAGCCTGTGCTCCCGGGGCCTGGAGGAAGCACTGCTCCTCAATGAGGGCAACAAGGGCTCTGCTGTGCCCGGGCTGCAGCCAGGAATTCGGCATCCTCTGAGGTTTCTTCTTTGTAAACTGCCCTGTACCCAGTCACCACGGACTTTTCTGCTAGTGCTTCCTCATGCTAGTTCTTAGAGTCATTTGCAATTAAAACACACGCACATAGGGGTAGTAGGACAGTCTTCAAGCTCCATCCTAAGCACTGAAGGACAGTGCTTAGGGAAGGGAGTTTGTATCCCTCAGTTTCAGGATGCTTGCCCAGTCAGGGAGGATGGAAAAAAGGAGACCTCACAAATAAAGCAAGTATAGCCTATTGTAGGAGGACTAGTATATTTATGCCTTAAACTGCTAGTGCCTCATCGTGCCTGTTATCCTCTCAGAGGGAAAGCACAGCTCAGAACAACTCTGCTTCATGACAACATAAAAACTTTAGAAACGTGGCAATAAGTAGCGGGCTAAAGGGTTCCAAATTACAAAGGACTCCTTTGTGCATGTTAAATTATGCAACATCTTTTAAGGAACGCAAACACATTAACTTCAGAAAAATTTTCCAACATCCAAGAGCCAACTACCTTAATGCTGTAGGGGGTTTTCTTTTTTTTTTTTTTTTGGTGGTGGTTGTGTTTTTTTTGTTTTTTTTGTGTGTGTCTGTGGGTTACCACTTTTTGTTTTGCTTTCAAACCAACCACATAAAAAAAATTCCACATACACAGGAGAAGAGCTCAACCAACCACAACACATCTAGTCACAAGATAATGGCACCTTTGGCAACAAATATTACTTCAGCTCAGCCACAGGCGCAGAACATCCATCTTTGGCAGGTTTGGTCTCAAATCCACACAGCTTTCTTCCTTCTTTAGCTTTGTGCATAAATTCCAACATAAGTTGCCCATATATGATGGGTTTTATCATGTCCTCTGGATCCTTTAAGTCAAACCACATCCACCTTGCACAGAGAAATTTGTTCTTTAGTAGACAGGACAAAGTGTAAGACTTCAATAGCAGTAAAATGCCATTTTTACAGATCTACAAGATACTAAAAGCAAGTAGGCTACTAACAGCAAAGCGTATCACTTCAGGATTCATACAGCAATATACTTCTGCAAGCAGAATTATTTAACACTCAGCCCATCTACTGAGCAGCAGACGTCAAAGCAGCATCGCATGAACAGCTCTCAGTATCACTCTGAGAGAGAGCACTGTGGTGGATGAAAGCACAGGACTTAATGTCATATGCAAGGCTTCATTTCCAGTGTTTTGATTTGGTCACTGCAGTTTACCCCTTCCACTTCAAATTCACCTTTGCACTATCAATGCATAGTCCAGGTCACTGGTGCAATTTACAATCATTAAGTTGTATTCTTGAACTACACCAAGCGAAAGCCAAAGGTGAGGCTTGGAGAAAACAGGCAAAATGCAGGATACTAGTTTTGCATTTTTAAATTATTTCTATAACTTAGTTTTGCATGCAGCTATTTCCCTTCTACACCTCCTATGCATATATGAGTTTCAGAGGGTTGTATTATTTTATTTCACTTTCCCTTCAAAGCAGCTGGGAAGACTCAATACAACAAGGTAAAGAACTCAGATATTTGCTTGATTTTTTCCCCAGTTTATGAATTAAGTTGTTTCATTGTACAGTCCAAATCTATTTCTCAGTTAAGTAGGGCTAAAGGAGGAATATAGCCCTACCCTAGCTCTGGCTTCCCAGATTCATTTCCCAACATCTGAGTCTCCCACATAATACAGTACCATGTGAGCAACTTATGAACTAAACATTTTTTTGTAAAGGCAAACAGGCTTTCAGCTCCTTTCTCAGCAGCCTTCCCAGAATGAGGTCAGTCATCAACACAGTTAGCGCTGTTTGAGCAACAGCCAAGAGATTCTTGCTGTCACATCTGAGAAGAGAGAGTTATTTTATGAATTCTTCAAGAGTGAGAACATCCAGAACTCCCTGTGCTTCCCTTGCTGAGGCAGCCCAATTCACACATAGTTTGTTGTTTAAAAAGTGTATGTCTTTTCAAGTTCTCTAGGGAGTTGCTGCATTTTGTGCTCTGCATCCTTGAGTGTATGCACACTGACTACAGTTTACATCTGCAGAACACGCTTGTTTTAACTCTGCTTTGGAGGAGCTTAATTTTCTTCTTTCCCATTACAGCAGATGAGCCACATACAAACAGCATGAACACAAACTCAAACCACACTAATATCTTGAAAATTTGCATTTTATTCTTGCATTATGAACAACTCTGTTACCTCCTAAAAGGTGACATGAAGGGTGCAATGAAGGGAAATTTGGGTCATGGGCATTTGTGCTCCATAAAATAAAAAAGTAGAAGGGGATTCTCAGCCTGATCTTCATGTCCCATCCCTTCTCCCGTTCACATCAACATACCCACTTAGAACTTCCAAAGGGGAAGGCTGGCAGGAAGATGTCCAGAGACATTTGTGAATTTGAAGGGGCAAACAGAGATGGTGACAGGGAGCACAGCTGCTTTTTCAGCTCTACCACGTACCCACTAAGGGTCGTGCCATGGTTAAGTCACTCCCGTGCACTCCTTGTTCCCTCACGCACATTAATGCTTCTGCTTACTCAGGCTACAAGCTAAGCTTTCCTTGCAGCTGGCACAACACCAGTTAGTCAGCAGACTTCCAGCCAGCTGCCTGGGGCAGCTTCAAATTTAGCACAGGCAGGTCACACATGCATTAGCTGCTGCCAGAAAACAGCTGCCCATGCTGTGATGCATCTCTTGCATGCTCTCAGTCCTCTGCTGGGAATAAACAAAAACCAACTCACATTGGTGCTAATAAGTTCCCCTGAAAAAGTACCTTTGCGAGACAGTCTGAGAAATAGCTCTGCCAAGCCAAAGCAGCAGCCTGCAGTTCACCTGTGATTAAAACTTATTCAAGCCCCCATACTATCCTCATACTGTTACCTATTCCCCTATTTCTCTCCTCCTTCCACATAAAGGAAGCAGAAGAGAGTGGATTTGTTTGCACTAGAACGTGGTTGTCCCACTGGTAAGTATAACTCTGGGGTACCCAACTCCACAAAAGCTTTTAGGCCCACACTCAGAGTCCACTAAGGCCAAGGGTAGTGGAGGCAGTGTCTTGCTGAGCACAGATGGACTTTACTCCACAAGGATCTGGCTTCACCACAGTCTGAAGCCTCAGCATTCTCAAAATAAAAGCAAACAGTCTAAACAACTGATAGTTATTTAGCAGGTGGGGCCAAGACACCCGTGAAGTCCTTCGTGGGAAACATCCTCTCTCCTTCACTCAGCTTCCATGAACTTCTTTTGAGTACCTTAGTACAGCTGCAAGTTTCATGGCCGCCGTGGTGTGAAACCACTATACTAATTTACATACATCTTCTGAATACTGCTTTTGCAGCTGTAGCTGAACATCTGGATTTAGATATAACCTGACATACAGGTTATAGTTAGTAATAGTTAGTATAGTTAGCTAGTATAACTCTGTTAGTTAGTTAACTCTCATAGTTAGTATAACTCTGAGCAGCCCTGCTGACTTGGAAGGGTTGGCAGTGTATCTTTAACTCACCCCAAACACAGATTTGTTCCATGCTCCTGAAGAAAGGAGACACTAAATTATGGTAGGATAGCTGTGATAAAAATGCAGTTATGGTGTCTCGGTTCCCCTTTTCTCTTCTGTGGTGGGAGAACACAGAGTTTCTACTCAGAAATTCCTTGTGCAAAGGGTCATTCCAATGGGCACAGAAGCACTCTTTTGGTCCCAACCTTCCATTCATTCTTAGCCTGTGCTATAAGAGATTTTGGCAGAGGGAAGCAGCTCTAAGAAATAGGGCACAGCTGGGACAATGCAACTCATGGTTGTTACTACCAACTAGCAGCAAAGTGCAGATCCGGGACATCCCTTGACTTACCCTTTTTAGGCCAGGGAAGACATTTCATTTCAGGTAGATCTAGAGTGGGTAATTGCAAGGCTCAGACATTTTACCCGCCCTAATCTATAGCTTAGAAACAGGGTTGCTTCAAGTTCTAAGAGCTCTGACGGCCACTTAAGAGTTCCTGCCAGCAGCTCACTGCCCTCCTCCAGCTGCCACCTTGAGTTCTTCTGCCAGATGACTGTTTACAGCTTGAATGAAGGATTATGAAAAATCAATATGTAGTGCTGCTAGTTCAGTCTAAGCAGTCACAGAAGTGCCGAGGTCAACTTGGAGTTCATCAAAATCTGGGCCACTAAGATATGTAAATAATGACTTCAAATCCCATTTGGAAGTAGGACAGAGTTGTAAGGGCTCTGAACTGTAGACTTCAGATTGGCATGTTATCATCTAGAGAATATTTCTGTGAGTATGTAGTGGAAATGCTTTAAAATTAACTCATCTGAAGTTTACAGGATTTAATTGCTTCCTATGAATTATTTTTTCCCTTGTATTTCACTACATAAAGCACATGAACTGACATTATGTTAAACAAAGTGCAAGATAAAGCACCACGCACAATAACACACAATAACAATTGCAACTAATAACTGCTAGTTAAACCTTTACAAACATGACAGCAAGGCAGGGGGGAAGCCTTGTTCCATAACATAATCCCACAAACAGACATTTGTGTTTACAAGAAGGGCAACCAGAGCATTTAATACATTTTAGAAGCCAGAAATCCAAACAACATAGTTCATTTGCTAGGAACATTATCTGTCCCAAGATGGATGACAGCAGCAAGTCAACCCAGCCCACTGTCATATCTAATCAATTAGCACTTTGCACTTTCCTATCATCCGAGGACAGCAGATCCCTGCTCCCATGAAGGCAAAGGTACTGGTGCAGCAGAGTAAATCTTTTTAAATTCTTTTGCTTCTCCTCATGTCCTTTGCCAGCTGATATAACACGATGCAGTTTGGCTAAGCAGAAAGTAATGTCCCCATTTCCATCACTAAAGATAGGTCAACTTAAGTTACTGTTGCACAACTCTGTGTGTTAGTAAAACGCTTGTGTTAATTCCCCCCAGGACAAGAAGGACACTGAGCTTCTAGAGAGGGTGAAGCGTAGGGCCAGCAAGATGATTCAGGGACTGGAGCATCTATCCTATGAGGAAAGACTAAGAAGTGAGCTGGGCCTGTTTAGTCTGGAGAAGAGAAGGCTGAGAGGAGATTTGATCAACACGTTCAAGTACCTGAGGGGTGAATGTAGGGAGGATGGGGCCAGGCTCTTCTCGGTGGTGGCCGGTGACAGGACAAAGGGGAACGGCTGTAAGTTGAAACACAGGAAGTTTAACCTCCATGTGAGGAAGAACTTCTTTCCTGTGAGGGTGCCAGAGCCCTGGAACAGGCTGCCCAGAGAGACTGTGGAATCTCCTCTCTGGAGATCTTCCAAAGCCGCCTGGATGTGACCCTGTGCCACGTGCGCTAGGTGTCCCTGCTGGAGCAGGGGGGTTGGACTAGATGACCTTGAGAGGGCCCTTCCAACCTCAGCCATTCTGTGATTCTGTGAGTAAGCCAGTCAAAAAAGGGAGAAAAATCCCAGCCTTCCAAATAAGAATTTCTGTAAAATTTTGACTTTGATTTCAGTCATCTCCATTAGGCTCCTAGTCTTCTCTTTTATTACCACAAATCCTCAGGACCTCAGTTTTGGCCCATCCAAGAGGTTTGCCCCAGAGAGTCTCTGGCCTGGATTGCAGCAGTCATCCTGTGGGAAACAGGAATGGCTTAGGGAGCCCTATATTTCTTGCTGAGAGCAGTGATACATACTTAGCTACTGCATCTGTCAAGACCAAAACACAGAGGCATTTCACAGTGACCAGAAATTCTTCTGGCTACAGCTTTGTTAGCCTTTTGTTACAAGGATGCACTTCCACAAGCCTGCCAACCAAACAGGAAAGCATCTGCTCACTCCAGTAGTAACAGCTGTACATTGAATAGTGTTGCCTTTTAGGAAGATTTAAAATCTTCCTGAAAAGAAATCTTAAATACTTCTAGATGTTCAATACTAATGGAATTGAATTGTCCAAAGTATCCACAGCATGCTACCTAATGCCAAAGACACTAGCTAAATGTGGTCCTGCCTCTGTAATCCATCCTCAGCATTTGTATAAAGAGTATTTCAAAGGACTTGGCTCATTATTTTAAAAGAATAGGGAAATCAGTTTTTTTACAGGACTGTCAGGATTTTCTAGTGTGAAAAATCTGAAGAAAAACTCAGAGATCTTGCACTTATGCAAATATATGTAAAAATATGCATCTTGAGACATCATTGAAACAGAGACTGCCAAAAGGATTTGAGGGTGCACAGCTTTTAAAAGTGTTGCAACTATGATGCCCAAGATTTTTTTTAAAACTCGTGACTCTAGGATATATGGACAGAGAAGCACTTGAGAAGACTGGGCCTACACAATTATAAGTAGCCACTTAGTTTTGGGTTGGCTTCCAAATTGTATTGGTTGGTTGGCTGATATTCTTGGAGAAGATACCTGAGGATACAGAGTCATCCTCTGGTTATATCACCTGACATTTCCAGTGTGCTTTTTCTTTTTTCTTTTTTTTTTTTTCTTTTTTTTTGATATTGCTGGAAAACTATGGCACATTTGCCTTTTATATTTGAAACCACTTTGTGGGTACAGCTAGTAGTTTGCTGCCAGACAATACTGCTACTGAATAGCAGTAAGTCAGTGTCACAGACCTTACAGCGACTGTAATGCTCCAACCCATTGACTCCTAGATTTCCAAAGAAAAGTTACTATCGGAGTGATGCAAAGGACTCATCACTTCTTACACAACTCCAGCCAAGAGCCTGAAGGGCACCAGAACAGATCTGCTGCTTGAGGCTGCTACTATGCAGAACATATGGCATCTCTGCTATAATCCTTAGCGCTGGAGGCACTGAGCCAGCTGCTTTGACTGCCAGAGCTACTGGATCACTACCAGTGGACCTACAGCCTGTTTAGCCATTGCAAAAGGAGCTGGATCACACAAGGGAAAAAAAACATGTTATTAGAGCTGCCATCAGAAGGTACTTCACAGGGCATTAGCCTAGGAAAGAGGAAGAGTTAAGTGTTCAAGGGAGATTAAGTGCCCCAGCCTTCCCTTCAACCCATGGGCTGCTCCAACTAGAGGGCCTCTGAGACTTCTCACGAACATAAGACTAAACAGTGCTACGCTAGGAGGGAAAGGGACAAGTTACCACATCCCAGTCCTTCCTCTTCCCCCTTGTTGCCTTGCGGTAGATGTAAGAAAAACTTCAGAGAAGCCCCCTTTCTTTCTTCACCCTCTCCCCAAAGAGCAGCTGCCAAGCCTCCTACCTGGAGGGCTGCTGCTTCCTAGGACTCCTGCTGCCTCTTACATTCTAGTGACCTCCGAAACCACCTGCTTCTCCTGTAGGAGACCCTTCCCTTCCCTCAGTACGAAATCCCATTGTGCAGGACTAAATCATTAGAAGACTTGAGATGCTTTTTCTTTAGATCAATTCACTAATTTCAAGATGTGGGACCATACCTATCCTTCCTGTTGCCTGACACTGAAAATCTGTCAAGATTACAAAGCTTACTTTCTGCTATGGAAGGGTGAGACTTAGAGGCCAAAATTGCAAGTGTTATATCTGGGCTGTGCATTTCACACTCTCAACTTCCAGTTGGGGGCTGATTGAAAATACAAATTTATAAACTAAATTCACCTAAATTTCACAGGGGGTTTCCTATAATCAAAGTGCAGAGCTGCGGAGAGGTCAGGCTAATCTTCCACAGCATGAAAGCCTGTGGTTTTTTCACAAGATGCTTCTCTTTCCATTGCACTTAAAGCAGCATAAACATGTTAATGTCTTATTCAGTGTTTCTGACATGGAGAAGAGTTAAAACTGATGAACTATTGATTTGGGGGAGAAGGAAAAAAGGTGGGGATGGCAGCAGTAGCTACTCATTCACTGCTTTGCTAGCATAAATTGAGCCTGGCTACCTAGCTAACAAGCCATTTTTATAGCAGAATTGTACAAAATCAATCCAGCTGCACTTTGTGCTCAGAGTTGTTTCTAAAGGGTTCTCCACATCAACATCCAAGATGACCCTACTGTCTATTGACTAAGCGGCCATCAGATGCTTTGGCAACACTACGCTGTTCAACACTACTGAACATGTAGTGTTCATAGACTTGGCATCATCTAGTTGCATTTTATTTCTCTAACTTGCTTTCAGCTATAATCTTCTTTCATATGACAAGTGTTATTCCATGTTTAACATCACAGAGAATTGGTGAAAGGGTTATATTACCAAAACTAACATGCCCTTTGAGGAAATGAGTTTGCTAATAAAGCTCCATAATTACTGAACTAGATCATTTTAGAAGAGCAAAGTAAAGACCATTTGAAAACCTCTCTCCTTACAGAAACTTTTAGGACCCACATATAGTTCTTCAGAACTATAATCTATTTGTATGTACATCTTCTATTTATCAAGTTCAAAGACTGCCTTATCTTTTCTGTTTTTACAACCTAGAAAGTATTAACCAGTATTTTGAAGGTTGATGTACTGTATATACTGTACTGTATACAAAATGTACTGTACTGTATACAAAATGTATACAAAATACTGTAACCAGTATTTTGATGGTTTCTTAAGAGAAACAAGGCTTATGTGTTCCAGTAAAACACCTATTCAGCTCCTCCCTCTTCTCCCCAACATCCTTCATAGCCATTAGACTGGTCTTTCAGAAATCAAGCAAAAAAGCAGATAAGATTCTGTTAGTACCTTCCTTGGGGTGAGAGAAAAATCAAAATATCCCCATGAAGTAAGCTCTTGCAAGAATCCAGATAACATCCAATGCAAAGTATATCCAACCTGACAGCTAGCAATTCTCTGCTCTTAGGGTATGCTTTGCCATATAACCTATGCTGCTGTTGTAGTAACATCCCCACCTGGATGTGATCCTGTGCAACATGCTCTACATAGATACAAATTAAAACACAGAAAGTTTCATTCCCCTGTGAGGAAGAACTTTACCGTGAGGGTGACAGAGCCCTGAACAGGTTGCCCAGAAAAGTCGTGGAGTCTCCTTCTCTGGAGATCTTCCAAACCTGCCTGGACACCACCCTGTCCCACGTGCTCTAGGTCTAGCCCCACTCTTCATCTCTTGCAGTAATATCAAAAAATGGTATTGAGGGATAGCATGGACTATGGATTAACCTTCCCTTGCACTCCTCCAGCATGCATAGCATCCAGCATTCATCTAACCTTGCACAAAGTAATGTTTAGCACCTGTATGCAGTAATTTAGGAGGAAAGTCGTAACAGAGATACAAACATTGCCCAAAGGAGGAGAAAAAGAAAAAAAAAAGACAGGGAAGGAAAAGGGAAGGGGAACGGGAAGGAGAAGGGGAGCAAAAATGCATTATAACTTAAAGGGACAGAAACGTAAGAGGTATATAGGGTAAATGTGCCCGTACTTAAGAATCATCTCCGATAATTCCACCTCAGACCCTTCCTGGCACAAGGCTACACCTACAGAACAGCCCAGATCACCCTTCTAGCTTTCTCAGCAACACTTTGTCTGCACGGGGCTCTCTGACTCACTGCACTATCTTAACTGCGTCACGTGGATGAATCATGCCACCATCTCTGGTGCTTCTGTCACTCTCTCTTACTGGGGAGAGGAGGAGCAGCTCTTCTTTCAAAAATGAAACCGGATCTGACAGAAAAGCTGGGCTCCGAACCTTAAGCTTGCTTTCTCATTGCCTTAGCTGTGATAGGGCTGTTAGAGTTGGTTACTGTAGAGAAGTACATGAAATATAACCTGTTACTGGTTCAAAACATGTTAACATGGAAGTCAGTAGCCACATATCCCAAAGAGTAGGATCCTAAAGGGAAAAAAAGGTGCCCAGCTGTAACCTGTGAAAATCAGGACTTGTGAGGTTGCCAGTGCTGTTCTGTAATGAGAGAAAAAACTTCCTCACAAAAGGAAGTTACAGTAGGAAATGTGACATCAAAGGGCACTTTGTCTTCTGTTTCGCCCTATTCCTCTGCTTTCTCCATAGGAAAAGATCATTCTACTGCAAAGCAGTCCAGTAAATCTTTTTTCCTCCTCTTCGGATATCCCCAAGCAGCTAGGACTGAGGATCATCATCTATATGAGAAAAAAAGCACTTCAGCCAAGTATAGCCTCCACCTAAAATCATTCACAAGGATTTCTGCTCAGGTCCTACCCAGGCTCCAACAGGAAAGTCAAGATACTGAACCAGAACAGAAAAAAACACACGCAATTCTAAAAATGAAACCACTTTCAGATTTCCCACATCTCCCTCTCATTCCTTTTTTTTCTAAGTAGAAACACATCTATAGAAAGCAAACATAGGTAGCCTTACAAAGCGCTTTAAAAGAAAGAAGTGCCTCTCTGCCTCCAAAACTTGAGCTGGCTGCTTTGAGAAGAAACCAGCACCATATTGTGTGGTTGTGATTACAAGAGGGAAAAAAACAGCAATGCTATTGTATTCGTAAATGACCAAAAGCACTTTTGCTGGTGAGAAGGAGACAAAATCTGACCACACTTAAAATACTCGAGATTCAGATTTTAAAAGAGTTTGGATGAACTAGATCTGAAGTAACCATTGAAAATGAAAACTGAAAGGCTGTTGAGAAACTTTCTAGAGTAGATAGCCTGCAGGAGCTTTAAGAAAGGCTTATGAGGCTTTTCCTTTTTCCTGTTCATCCAAATTGGTTGATCAGGATATTTTCTTCACCTTCAACCTCAGTGAAATAGTACATGTCTATATCAGCTCTCAAGATGGTTGCCCAGATTTCTCTGTTTCACACATCTGGGTAAAATGACTTGGGCATCTCAACAGTTCTATATTGTGTATCGTATGTTTATCCCACTAACTCAATGCACGGCTGTTCTCTGGTTGGCACTGTTATTTACATCTTAGGTTTTCTTTTTTTTTAAAAAAAAAAAAGAAGTGCTTACAGGGTATTTCAAGGGCCAATTTCTGTCTGTTTCTGATGAACAAAAATAAACTGGATGTCAGAATTCTTGTGCCTATAACAACCAAATAGATACATTCAGCTCTCTTACCCACGCAACTAGGATTAACAGATTGCGTAGGCTTCACTTTTACCTGTAAATATTTTCAAAAAGCAGGAGCTGAGCGGGAAGTTCTAGGATTCTTTGAAACCTGTAGTATTTGGCAACCGTTGGTCTCATTTATCACTATCTCAAGAGTCCTCGAACCACTTGACCTTAATAGTTTTACAAGCACCAAGTTTACACTTGGCAAGTGCTTTACGCATTTCGAGAGGTAACTACAAAGAAGGTTGACGCTGACTTCTAGAGAACAGAACAATTCTTCCCTTTCTTGGGAAAAGTGCATTCACTGCACTTAGTTGTATTTTTTTTGCTCAAGAAATGTTGCCACCAAAACACAGAGGCCAAGATACTAGGGCACAGGTGTACAGGGCACATGCTATGAATTTCTTGTATGGACTCATAGGAAGTTCTTCTATAAACAGGTCCTCACTCCCTGAAAAGGAAGTTCTCATATAAACTACAGCTGCAAGTCTGTTTGTAATGATTAGAAATAATTAATAAATAAAAAGACACCTTCACTTTTGATTTAATAGAGCAATGCTCTGGCAGAGGTCAGCTCAAGCAGAGAATAACTTCTCTGAGTTCAGTGTCCGTGACATCAATTAGTTTAACACCTTTGCTCAAACACAGGACCATAAAAACTTTTTTATGACAAACAGTAGCTTGCAAATAAGTTCAACCAAGTGGCAAAATAGGGAGCACTAATAATCACTCTCTAAAATTCAGCTGCTCCACAACTCTCTTCCTCCTCTCACCTATCAAGAACTACGGAGGCTACCACCTGTGGAATTACGAGTCAGGAAGAAAGTGTGTACCCTACCAGTAGGTTGGATAAAAAACCTCAGCAACCACTGTATCTAAGCTGAACTGTGAATAGGCATCACTACTATCAGGTATCTTCATCTTGTTTCGACAGATCTTTTTAAATTAAACATTATACAAATTAATACAAGGTAAGGGGAGATGGAAATACACATGACGCACTACCTGGAAGAACAACTGGCTGAATGTAAAGTCCTCAAGCCTGCTGCTGGCAACATTTGCCAGCACAAATAAACATCTGAAGGCCAGGATTTTCCCTGCTTTCACAGTATCGACCTTAAATGCAATTTTGGAGACTGGAAAGTCTCTGGAGTTAGCATGTCACATTTCCTTCTAGACATCAAACAAAAGTAATAAAGGCATTTTATTGACTAGACAATCAAATCAAAACAGCCTTCCAAGCTCAAAATAGTTTCCCTTCTGCTTCCTAGGAAAGTCCCCCAGAATTTCCCTTTCTCCCTCCCCCTTGTGACTAGGCTTTATCCGTTAGACAAATTTGAAAGTTCAGAAGGAGGGAGTTTTCCTCTTTTTTTTTCCTCCTCCTTTGGACTGTTGACATTTACTGTGGGGGGTTTTTATAGCTCTGTCTTCATGTGAAAGACAACTGCTGACTGAAAACAAAATTAAATGGATAATGTATTGAGTAAGAGACAGCTAACACCATCACCACAAATATTTATGAAATTATTACACCACGTATTGACAACTTTTTCAAAAAAGATGTTATTGTTTACAGCTTTACAGTATAAATAGCACAACATTGTTCTTACTTTGAACTCAGTTATTTTCATGTGCACTCATATAAACCCCAGAGTTGTTCAACAAGGTTGTTATGGAGACCTGTTATAAAGGCTGTTACAACAATACTTCAGCCTTGCATAAATAGCACATTTATACAGCATAATGTGTGGAACAAGGTAAAATTTTAGCCAGAGTCAGGACATTCCTTTCAGAGATGACAAATTTTTGTTGCTGATCTTCAAAAAAACCACAAATCCCTATTTGCTGTGTCTTAATCCTTTGGGAAACTAAATGAATTTTCAACAGTGGACTACTCATCGATTCTGAATGAAATTCATGCAGTGTTTTAGGCCAGATGAGGCGTTTTGAATGAACCCTAAACATATTTTTCCTTTTTTTTTTCCATTTTGCTGAAGTCCCTCATAAATTAAGCTTCAGTTTAGTTTAACACAATCCTGCCCCTCTCCCCTACCCCCAAACTCTACCTTTTCTCCCCTCCTCTTCCAGCACGCTCTGTCCTGCGCACGAGCTGCTTGCAAAGCCAAGTGCCTGCAGCTCACACCGTGCAGGAACCGCGCTACGGCAGAGGGCTGGGGAGGTCAGGGAGCTGCAGCGACACCCGTTTTGGAGTAGCAGAGGGGCAGCACCCCACTTCTCCCCTCCCTTTTGGCTGCCACAATCCTGGCTCGGTCCCTTCCCTCGTTTCTGGCAGCAATCTCCCCTCCAGCGGCTTTTCCAGGAAGCCTGGACAAGACCTGCATGTGCGCAGCTGTGCGCATATGGAGGAGTCCTGACCTCTCTGGGGAGGCCTGGGAGCGAAGGACACGTTCAAAGCCTCCCGAGCTTGGCCAGCTAGAGGCAAAAAGCAAGTTTCGCCCATTGTACTGACAGAGCGGCAAGATCTTTGCTGAAGTTTGATCTAGACAAACACTTTCTGGTGCAGCATTTATAGAGGCAACAGGTCAACAGCTGCATTAGAAGAGCCGGTTCTTCATAGAGAAGGACCTCACACTAGTGTGGGGTGCCCCCAGTACAGATTGTACAAACCACTTTAAAACAACCACTATAGTAGGAGGAAAAGGACTAGCTGCCCAGGAGGGAGACACAAAGGAGTAAGGAAAAATATCTATCCACCACACCCAGAGGGAGCAAGAACATCCCATGTCTTTCAGTCCATTTTGGTTATTTTTACCTGTCTGTTTTATGAGAGCTTATACACAGGCTTCATACTCTTAAGCTAAAGGAAAAAGTTAAAATGAGAGTGTCACAGGAATGCAATGAGGTAACATGATTGCCTTGTAACAATTCTGTCCCATCACAATACAGCCTTACAGATGTTTCTTCTCAAGTTTTGGCCATCAAGAACTTGAACCCTCACCCATATTCATGGGCAGTGACAGGGCTGCCCAAACATTCAAAGTGGCAGCAAAATATGCACTCATTACACATCACTGAGAAAGACTGAACTCTCAACGCCAAAGAGGGACTAGTAAGTCAGTCTGCACCATATCTCCCTTCAAAACCAGGTCTCATTATCACAACCAGCTTCAGATCATCCAATTTGGAAATATGAGCATCAATGTTGTATTAAGCCAGCAAATGGAGCTTTAACTGTCTTCAGTAATCCTATTGGTATCTGAAGGACTCTTTACATAGTGAATCTAGACGTGGATGTAGCTATTCGTTTTTTTGTTTGGTATTTTTTGTTTGTTTTGTTTTTTGAATAGATTATTTCAGAATTTGGTAATGCCACCAATAATTTTAAGGGTCAGTTTGAATACATTAGAGAAAGAAAACTCACAGTGAAAAACTAAGGTCTAACTAAATAACCATGGGTATTTAGCAAGATAGCAGTTAGATTACCAGAATGAGATATTTGGATAGGAGTTGCCTTCAAAGTCAGAGGGGAGGGAAATTTTATATATATACACATATATATATGGATTTGAAAAAATCAGCTGAAGGAACTCTCGCCTCTTTTTATATTAGCACTTGTGATCTAGAGTTGTTAAATCTTTCTACAAGAAAAAAATAGATGTATACACTTTTTCCATGCAACTGCAGTCTCTTAAAAGATCAACTCTTTATTCTTCTTAAAAATGCATTATTCAGCAAAAGAAAGAAAAAAATTGCTGGAGTTGACAGATAAAAAGCAGCAGAAAGTCTCAGAGGAACAAAAAGGAATAGAAAGAAAGAGGAACGTTCGCTGGGACATTGCAAAAAGGAACAATGACTTTTCGGTTTCTCTTTAGAAGTTCCATAAAAGGCCATGAGACCACAATACATCACTAGCCACAGGGAATGAACTTCACGCAGTGAGCACAAGAGGATGGGATACAACATGTACTGCTTAGGTCACGCTCCCCAAAATCCCACCCAGGCAGCATCAAGCCTTCAGAAACCCAGGAGACCTTTTGCTTGCAATGACAGCACTAAGTGGGGCCAAGAACACACCAGGGTTTAAGAGGGCAGATATTGGTCTATTGGTCCCTAAGTCCAGAGTCTTTCCTCATAGGATGGGGTGGGGAGGGGAGGAAAAGAGAAGAAAAAAAAAAGGCAATTTTGCTTTCTGAGCAGCAGTGAGAAGCTTCCAAAACCTAATCACTAAGCCTAGCACAAGAGTTATCTTCCTTAGGGACAAAGTGTGTTTTAGAAGAGCAAGGTGCAAACCCAGTTCCAGGACTGCTGGCAATGGTGCCCTGTGTCTGTAACACAGATCTCACAGGCATGAGTAGCATGAGATGCCTTAAGGACCTGTACACAGATATGCTTCACCTAATCCCTAGGTCAACCTTCCCCTAAGGGAAGCAAGTAGACGACAGACACCCAAATTCTTCACACATAACACTTAAATGGGTTATACGGATCTTGGTTCTCTGGGAATTCACTCAGAACACAGTCAAAATACAACGTGAATGCACCGCATACCACAAGACTGGCGCATCATTTGATCGCTGTCAAGTTGTCCTCACTTGTGTACCAAGAGCCAGCTTCCTTCCTTCTGAAACTTGAAATGAGACATGCTACATTTAGCTCTGCTCCCCTGAGACTCTCGAAGCCTTCCCATTTTTCAAAGCCACAGACAGCTTTAGTCTGAGAGCTATTTGAAAAAAAAAATTATGAAATCAATAGTAAAATCTAGAAATGGGAATGAGTAGGTAACTAGATTTTGCTAACTTGCACACACTCCCTTTCTGGTCAGCTACATGCAAGTTTTGCTATTTTCCCCTCAAATCTTTGGGAAGGTTTTTGTGAGTTTGAATCCTGCATCCTTGAGCCACATATAATTTTAACTCCTGTTCCCACATCCATCTTATTTCTGCGTGCGTGTGGAGAAGGCTCCTTACCAAAACCATTAATTCCAAGCCCGGGAAAGGGGTGGGTGTATAAGTTCCTGCTGTAGCACCTGGGCTACAGCTTTTCCCAGCGTGAATCACATACACTCATTCACTCACTCCCTCCAACGGTATGAGATTTTGGGGCAGATATGCATTTGATTGATAACAATCTTTCAGACCCAGAGCCCATGGTGTAAAGCCAGTGGAGGCAGTAGGAAAAGCAGGCATGGGAAATTCCAGCAGCTTGGGGAAAAACACAAGGAAGCAAAATGTTGGCACTGCACCCACCACCTCCGCAGCACCGGAGACGCAGCTGGAGCCAGGGGAAAAGCAAACAAGTGCGAACAGAGTCCATGGCACTCCAGGGCATAGCAGGCATGGGCAAGGTGGGGTAGCTTTCAACTGCCGCAGACTATGCTAAAAAAAGGAAACAATAACAAAAAAAAACACAGGACAGCTTTCAGTTGCCCTCACAAGAGGGACATGTGCCGTCTCTGACAAGCTCTGCATCCACAGGGTCCACAGGCATCAAGTGTTACAGTGCACCTGAAAAAAAAAAAATCACTTCCCTTGGAAGCAAAGGGCACTTCATCCAGCTGCCTGAAGCTGCGAAGGTGAAGTACCCAACACTTGGGCTGCAGCTCTCACAGTCCCCAGAAAGTTGCTTTGAGATTGGAATTATTAGGATGATTTAAACCTTAGCATGATTTTAAGGCTAAAATCCTAGAAGGGGAAATTTTCATTTTGGATACCTGCCAGCATGTCCTGCCCTGAAATCTCTGAAGTATCTTTCCTTCAACTAATGATAAGAGAGCTCTCTGAATGATGCCTCGCTTTGTTTGCAGATTTCGTTCAGATAGGGTCAGAAACAATCATTAAGTTTCAGTAGACAGTTGCGTTTCTCCAACAAGCTAAGCCGTAATTTCCAATTACAAGCTCACTCAACTTTCTACTACCAAGGGCAACAGAAGTGGGTGGTTGTATGAGCACCAAGCATTGAAAGAACAGAGATGACAGCAGATGGCCTTAAGGGGGATGAGGAAGAGTAGGGCGGCATTTCTTTGCTCTAGGTGCTACTAGGATTTCATCAAGCCAGAGAGAAAGTTCACCCCCGCACCCTCAGTTAAGTGTAATAGCTGCTCTTGAAAGCCAGTACACAAGGAGAGGGAAGAGATGTGTCAGCATTTCAGTGATTAAGCCACAACATGCTACCAGGTGTGTATTGAGTCTCTGGGCAACTGTCTTCATCTCTGATGCACTTTTGGCCAAGCCTTTCAGGATTACCGGTGTCTGTTCCAGCTTGTATTACCATTCATCCAGCACCTTTCTGATGTTATTCAGCCTGTGCTGGAAGTTGGCAAGACAAGTGGAAAAGCCAGCAACCAAATCAATCCCTCCAATACAACAATCAAATCATTAAACTCACTTAATCCACAAGAGGTTTTAAATCAGAGCATCATGCCTGGTGAGCACCTCACAAAGATACCTCCACTGTGCTGAAAGGCTTCCAGCTGCAGCACCTCCCTCCCCACTCTGGCCAGCACTGTGCTTCAACCCATGGTCCCACAGCAGCCTCTCATGATGCCTCTCTCAACCTTCAGTTCCCATCTTTTTTGTTTTCCTCCTATTGCAGCCTGACTGCAGTTACCAGAACTGCTGCCCCACGGCATGATCATGGGAAGGTCGTGCTCCAGCTGTGGGGTCACTGCTGGTATCTGATCTAACAGTTGACAGCAAGGTTTAAGGCAATAGAAAAAAGAAAAGCCACCCACCAGCCACACAGTCCCCTGACTTGGATCAAAACTTATTCATCTACTTGGCTGATTTCGTTTTATGGCAGAGCTGAGCTAGCTTGTCCTTTAAACGGGCTCACAGCCATGATGCAAACACTGGATGACACAGATGTTGCCACAAAGTTCCGAGTACTGCAACTGAGTCACGTGCTTTACTTGCCTGGCCTGACTTCATCTGTCTTAAACAGAACCGTGTGTTAAAAAAAACATTACTTAGTATTTTAGTTCATCAGGAAATGATTCTTCACTGCAAAGTCTTCCTCAGTTTATTGTTTTTGCCTCTGAAAAATGAGTGAAACATTATAATAAATGTATAGGAAATTGATTTTTACATTTCGAAACAGAGACACACCAAAAAAAAATAGTTTTTTTCAACTTTCTCCTCATTTAAGTCACTACTTAAGAAAATGTATAGGAAATTGATTTTTACATTTCAAAACAGAGACACACCAAAAAAATAGTTTTTTCAACTTCCTCCTCATTTAAGTCACCACTTAAAAAGGGCAGGACATGAAAGAACAAATAAAAACTACTTATTTTAAAACTAATCCATGCAGCAGGTGAAACATTTTGCACCATCTGAAGTGCATGGACTGGAACAGATGCCCAGTTTGCAATACTTGTTTAAATTGGATATGAACATTTCCATTTCAAGCCGTATCAGCTCAACCCAGAAAGAAGTGTTACTTCAATCAAACAATTGATTAAGCTAGAGTAAGGGCCACTGGCTTCAGGTAAAACAGTCTAAAAGACATACCTGCAGTTAAGTGTTTCTTCAAAAACAAAACCTTCCTAACTCCACTTTCACGTTCAGTCTTGAACCTCAAAGGGAACTAAAGGGAACTAACAGAAGCACATGGATGGCAAAAGTGTGCAACATTCATATGTGTGTTGGATATTATTTGGCACTGCAAGTCTGGTCCCACTTCCCCTCATCCCACAAGACTTTGGTACTGACATCTGTAGGAACCAGAAACCCCAAAGGGGCTCCCTGGCCAAAGCCAGACACACAAACAACAGGCTCTGACTTAAGTCAGTCCTTTAATCAGAAGTAAAAAGACTGTTCAGCAAATGGATGGCCCTGGAGGAAAAGGGCATTGTTTCTCCAAGATCCGGCTTTTGGTTCATTCCTGCCTGCTGCTTTACACAGACCTGTTAGCTGGTCATATATATCAGATTTTGAGTTCATTCTGCATAGGGAGGTGTGAAAAAGGCCAACTTTGCCTACAGGAAGAGGTGACAGCAAAGCACTGCTGTAGAACATCAGCATCCAGGCTGCCCTCCTTCAGATCAGGACATAAGCAAAAGCTAGTGTGGAACCACGGCCCTTCCAGCTTCACCTTGTTCTTGACTCAGTGCAAGGCCAGAGCACAGGAAAAGGGGTTTTCTGATAGTATTCTTGTACAAAGTCAGGGAGTTGGAGGGGATAGACGGTAAAGGGTGTGTGTGCAGAAGTCTAAAATCTGTGAAGCACCATGGAAAACTAGTCAGGTAGATAAAACTGGCTGTCAGTTTTCAGTTTCATTTACTAAAGGAAGGCAAGGAGGAAACACCTATGAGATAACCTCACTTAGCATAAGAATATACCCATGCCTAGAAAAGTAACTATTATATCTGGGAGGGAAATAACCACACAAGAAGTCCATCAAAACCATGTAGGACACATTGGTTTTAATCCATTCCAAAAAAAAAAAAAAAAGTTTCATGGTACTTGCAGAACAAAATCTTATGCCAGCCACTGACTGCATCCTCTGTTTGCACTTTCCCAAAGGGAGCAAAGACCACCATAGCCTTCCAAAAGCTCTCAGAAATGTCACTCACTTTGAGCATTTTAAAGCTAAGCTAACCTCTATGAGCAACTGACGTCCCAAGGAGATGCCTCAAGCTTTCCCATGCAGACATCTATCATGTCACAGCCCAGGCTCAACCCTTCATGGCCCACACCATTCAGAAGAGCATAGTGGGGAGGAGGTGTATCCAGAGCCAGACACTCCCCTCCTGCTTGCTATAAGAAGCCAAAAATGCCAGATGGTTTGTGCTAGGTATCAGGAAGGGGCTAATAAATGAAGTGCAACCATGGCTTGGCCACAAAAAGAGAGGGGAAAGTCAGAAATGCAGCTCTTGTGACTGCGTTTTGAGTGTGAGCACATGAGATTCAGCCCTCATGGAAGGAGCAGGTTCCCCAGGGGGCCACACTGGGGCCTTGTTTACGCGAGGAAACTCAGGTTCAGCTGAGGCAACAGAACAGCACCAGCAGCTTCCTTACGTCCTCTCCCCACAGTCGGCCCAGGAAGGAGACAAGACGCCTGTGGCCAAACCACCCGTTCCTCTAGCAGCACCATTCCTGCAGCATGCTGGGGAGACATAGCCACTCATGTGCTTGTTTCGATAAGCTACGAGGTGCTGAGTGGAGGTGGGAATGGGATCGGGTGAGAAAATCCCAAATCTACTTCTTTTCTCCTCACTCTGGTTGCTGCCTCCTTAGAAAAGGATCTGATTTAACACCTGCCTTCAAAAGCTGAGAAGATATTTTAATCAGTAGTTTCCTTACAGGATTATCAGTTTTGATTGAATTTTGTGGGTGGATGTAAAGCTTGGATGATATTTGCTGGCGTTGTAGGGACAACGTTTACAAGTCTCAACAAATGTATTTTTAGTAGATATCCATTAGGTTTCACCATCTATTTTGACCCCAGCTGGCTACAGAAGATTGCCCTACAAAGGGCTGAAACCTCACAGCTGGTTCCTGCCTGGGACCGGCACATCTTGCGACCCACATCCATCCTACACATGAAAATAAATTCCTGGTGTTCTATATGCACAGTTAAAAAAGGAAAAACTGTACCTCATCAAACCAAATACCAGATGTAGTAAACATCCTTCTAGAAAAGTTCTCATGGAGAGGGGAAAAAAAAAAAGAAAAAGAAAAAAAGCTTTTCACTTTTGTTGTGTGTGTTTTTACAGAGGCAAAATTCATAGTTGAAGTGTCTGGTGACTTTAGTGACGTGGGACAATTCCTAGCTACAGGGAAGCCACAAAAATGAAATGGTAAGCTAGCTTTTCTTCTATTGGAGAGTGCCTGAAGCTTGGGGGCAAAGAGAATCTGGTTTCATTATCAAAGAAAAATAATTTCAAGAGCCAACTATATCTACAACTAACTTTGCCCGCATGAGAATCGAAGGGGTTATGGACATAGCATTTGTGACTGAATAGGCAAACGGTGGTGGCCAGTGACAGGATAAGGGGTATTGGGTACAAATTGAAACACAGTAAGTTCCATCTCCATGTGAGGAAGAACTTCTTTACCGTGAGGGTGACAGAGCCCTGGAACAGGCTGCCCAGAGAGGCTGTGGAGTCTCCTTCTCTGGAGATCTTCAAAACGCACCCGGATGCCACCCTGACACCCCTAGGTGTCCCTGCTAGATCCTTCCAACCTTAATCATTCTGTGAAGCCCCATCCCCTTAGGGCCATTGAGAAAGCTTAGATATAAAAATTGCGACGCACACTAAAGAGCAGGAAGCAAAACAAGACAGGACTTCTCATCCACGCAGATTTCTATCCAAATTTTCTTCACAGATGAGGAAGTTGTGAAAGAGGGCATAAGTTATGACAGAGAAAAGCCTTTGATCTCTGCTGTAACATTCCAACAAAGCATTCAGCATTTCTCCATTTCTCTCACTTCATTAGGGAGACTGCTTCCTGGACAGTTGCCTGTTTGCTGTTTGCATCTCTACCCAGAGGTATGTACAATACACATCTAGGAACTTGCAGAAATACTTACACACAAACACACAAGTTGTAATTATGATGGTTATCCAGTAAGAATCACCCGAGTTGAGAAAAACGACGACATGCTTTGCGTCCATGTCCTTAGAGTACTCCCACCTCTCTGCTTTTCTCCATAATATTGAATAACCAAGTTCCAATTTGGTTCATAACCCTAATTCTCTTGCAGCTGATTTTGTACTTAAATACGATAGGTTTCTGGGCTCTCTACAGATAAGTGAAAGGACTAAGTCCATCCATGTGAGCACATGCTCTCTTCTGCCCTGAATCTTTGCACACATGTTACTAGCTCTAGTGGAGCTGGCTTTCTGGCCTTATATATATAGGATGTCATCATCTTTCATATAACAACGATATGTTAGTATGCACTACTGAGGGAACCTTCTACTAGCTACAGGAACAAATCCTTGTAACTTCTTCATTTTAAGCTTAACTTCAGCAGTACTAAGATTTCCGCCTGTGTTCAGGGCTCTTCTAAATGCTTTGCTTTCAGAAAGTGCTGCAGCAGCTCAGTAAGGTAGATTTCTTTTTCTTCTCTTTTTTTTGAACTAATCACAAGCATGATTGTAATTTTTAAGGAGAACCTCTTACATCTCATGCAGTAAAGCAAAAACTCTGTTTCAACTCAAGATGGACTCTTTCAGTGGAGCAGTACACTTGAAAGCATCCCAAGATACTTATGTAGTTACACTTTGGCTCCATTCCCCAGCCCTCCTCTTAAAACACAAAACTGCAGGTTCAATGTTTCTGAGCAAGAAGGTAGAGTTGCAGACAGCCTGATCCTTTACAGACACTCCTGAATATGGGCAAGACATGTTTGGGAAATCAAGATGTTGCCTCATCAGTTTAACACATTTCAGTTCAAGCTCACAAATTCTCAAATAAATAAACAAATAAATAAACCCACCATTGCCCTGTTTTATCATTGCATCTTTTTTCCCCCCCTCCATTTAATCCATAATTCCTGAAACTTTCTCTGTCAGAACTGGGATAGTATAACCAGTGCCCAGTGAACACAAAAGACTTGAGAGTTCCCACTTCAAGACCTTTCTTCTAAGGGCATAAGCTTCAGATCTCCTACTGGCACCTCAGATTCCCCTAGAACAGGCAGTATATAATTAACACACACATCCACTTGCCCTACAAAAGATACCACCATCTTAGCATACAAGCCAGGCCTTACGAGCATCCCTGCACAGCAGTTCTTGAGTAATTCCCACGTAGTAACATAAGTAGATTCTTAACAAAACTGACCACAAGGGCACAAAAAAAGCCCAAAGGCTTTTTAATTTTGGCTCAGACTAAGGGAAGAGAGACCTAGGGGCTGGCATAGTGACCAAGGAGCTGAAAGTTACCCCAGATTTTAATCCTACAGCAATTGCAGTCTGTGATGTTTACATGCTTTACATGCAAGTAACTATCCTCTCTCTTGCTGCAAAGCCAGGCAACAGCACAGTTGGTTTTGGCTTCCTGTAAGTACTTTTTTTAAACCAGTTGAATGCCATGCATACAAATTCAGTGTAATATCAGCAGAGCTTTCAGCAAAGTCATTTTTTTTTTTTAATCAGCAACAACAGATCATAGCTAACAACAGCATACTGAAGAAGTAGTGTTTATTCCCTATAAAGTTTTATAGGGATAGACTTGGATTTCTAGTTTTGTGCACCCAGGTTCACCTTTATACCTTTATACGCTGAAGCTCTCACCCACCTTTTTTTTTCTTTTTTTTTTTTTTTTCTTCCCTAAGTCTACCTTAACATTTGAGTTTTAGGTTGGCAAGTAAGAGTTACCTGTGAATGTGTTTTGTTTTTTTTCTCCAGGGTAGAGTTATGCACAAAATACATCCAACACATAGAGCTTGCAAGGCAAAGCAGACAAGTGTTGCTCACCTCACTTCAGCAGTCCAAGAATAGACAACACCATCCTTGGGGCTCCCTGCATGAGTGCCTCAGGCCAGAAAACTCCCCATTCCACTCCTGCAGGTGTGCCAAGGTCCTCAGGAAGAAATCTCACATCATATCACCTAGCCAGCCTTTAGCATAACCACCTTGCCAGGGCCAGATTTCATAAGGTCCGCTATTCAAGGCAGGTGAGACGGATGCATCACAGTTCCAAATCAGTATCAAACGTCAAAGTGAAGAGAATCAAGAGGCAGGACAAACATTCTTTTGTTCCTATTTTGCTCTTTAAGCAAGAACTTTATTGCTAATTTTCTTAACAGAGCTACACATCTCTTTGAGCTCAGGATTATGCTTCCTTCATCCATATGCAACCAAGTACATTGAGAGCATTTTCAGTACTAACAGCCTCCTGTAGGTACAACCGTCCTCACTAGGAAGTTCTTCTATAAGCTCAACTTTTCCTAGATTTTCAAAACAGAGCCAACTTCAGGACACTTGTCTCTGCCCCATCCCTAGTTAATAACAGCCAGCAAAAATACAGAGTATAGCCTTGCCATGGAGAGGCTCAGCTAAGCACAGACTCAAGCAGCTCCCCTGAACCCCACAGCTGAGGATGGCTCTTGAGCTGCCTTTTCTCAGCTGTGCTGGGTACAGCTAAAGGCACTCCCAGAGAAGGATAATTAGTAATCACTAATTGCAGAGTTGTGGCAGTTTTCTTAGTAGGCATAGGGCTCTGGTAGTTCAACATTATAAATAGGAGATAGTTTTTTAGATACTGTTGTGTTTCTGGCTCTTCTTGAGAAAGGCAAAACCTCATCAGTGACTGATGCCATCTTTAAATTGTTGAGCTCTCAAGACAGTAAGGGTTGGGATAGAATCTCCTTTACAGACCTAAAACATGGGAATGACCATTCTGAGACCAAGTCCATTTATTTTTAGATTTAGTCTGGTTACTTACCTCTCACACATTATATAACTTTGGCAATGAGAACAGACTGAGT
This sequence comes from Tinamus guttatus, assembly GCF_000705375.1. Next base: position 318,254 of record NW_010584374.1, on the reverse strand, counting down.
TATTTCAGTCAGTTTTGGCTCTTCTCTCTGGTGAAATCTCAAGCTCATGTTATTTCTGTTCAGCTCTGCTGGGGAGGAAAGCTTCCCATCCAAATAAATTCATCTGTGTTTTAATTTATAAAAATATTTTATGAAACAAATTTGATCGAATCACTAAGTTAAGTCCGTACTGGGTGCTAAAAATACCTAGTTCTCTATGCTTTAAGAACTCTTGCTTTTATTCTCTAAACCTGTATTAGCTACTTAGGCAGAGAGACCTCCTCCCATCCCTCAGTATTCCCCTGAAAAATGTTACAGCAAAATCTAACAAGAGTTGTCCTGCCTGCTAACAGCAGATCCCTCCATTTGTGGAAGTTATAATTTGTTCTCAGCTGACTTGGTAAAATTTATGACAATAATTAGCCTCAACGTTATTCAATGAATAGTGTACACTTTGCAATGTTTGTTTTCTTGCCATGCCTGCCTGCCTGTTTACCAGTATGCTACGCTCACTAATACAGAGATTCTTGCATTTGCTGGGATCAGCTGGTACCATTACCATGAGCTGTCCAGGCCACACATACAAACCACATCCAGAGATCAAGAGTGGTTCTCTCCTTGAGGCCTGGGAAAGGTCATTTAGCCTTTCTGTGCTTCACTTCTCCATCTTTAAAATGAGAGTGACAGTGCTCCTTTTTGGGGTGTTGGAAGAATAGTTTTATCAGAGATCCAGACACTAAAGTTAGCAAGATCCTTCAGTTCATCCAAACAAACTTGCAAAAATTTCCCTGTTCTGTCAGATCATCTTCAAGATGTGGCAGAGGAAGGAGAAGGGGGATCTAGCACATATTATTTACACAACTGGAGCCAGGACCTGATAGCAATGGCAGCAATGGGAGTTGAAGGGAATCAATCTTTTCCAGGATTCTTCTCTTGACAATGCACCAGGCTTTGCACATTTTCCCTTTCTTTAGCCAGACTTCCAACGAAAACAAAACTCATTTAATCCTGTTGTCTGCCAGCCCTCCCTTTCCTGCCTTTCTTCCTTTGCAAAGTGTCAACTTCAAATGAATCTGACACCTCATCTCAAAGACTGAGATTCCCAGAAACTGAGGAGGAATCCCTAGCTGGGGAAACTCCAGCACGGCAGATGCTGCAGGCTGCAAGCAGCGGCATGGGCCTTACTGCCCCGCAGGCCGGGCACTCGGCACCGCGGGCCTCAGGCCACAGCACGTGACGCCTCCTCCACGGCTGGGAGCAGGAGCCTGGGAAAAGGGGCAGTAGAGTGGGTAAATAAGCCAAGTTCTAGGAAACCTGGTGTGATTAGTGCTGCTGCCCTCTGAGCAAGCTGTCTGCTTTCTGTTCCAGGTCAGCCAGACACAACCTGCCACGCATCTGTTGGAGAGACTGTCATTTTGCCTTGTAACATCACCTCTTCTGGAGAGCTGGATCTTTCCGATTCAAAGATCTACTGGCAGAAAGGGTCTGTTTTGGTGCATTTTTTTCACAATGGAGCAGATTCACTGGATTGCCAAGATACGAATTACCATGGCAGAACCAGTATTTTTTTGGATGAGATGAAGCATGGCAACTTCTCCCTCCAGCTCTCCAACGTCCGAAAAAACGATACAGCCGTGTATACCTGCATCTACAAGGAGGGTAGGACTCTCTCCAAGAAAACACAGAAATCTGAAATTGAACTCACTGTATCAGGTAAGACTTCTGTACTTTTTTACTTCAATGAGGTGACTGAGGAGGGCATTTCCTGATGACACAACCCAAATACAGCCACTGATTGGGATGAGTCCAAAATGTAAAGTGACTCTCTACTCAGTTTCCTTCTGTTCGTTACTTTGATTGGAAGAATAAGGTGGAGGAAGGGAAAGAACTAAGCATGTTTGCTAAGCTTCAGCACTGTATATCCCCAGAAACAGCAGGGCTGCTGAAGGCAACCCCCTGCACCTTCCCCCTCCCTCCACAGGACCCATAGCTGAGTCCTGAGGCTTCTGAGCTTTTCAGCTTTTAGTTATTCGTGTTTCTGTATTGCCCTGCATCTACCTCGTCCCCAGAGGAATGGGGGAGTTTCTTTCACTCTCTGGACTTGTGGCTTGTGCTCAAGATGAGCTTCCTCTGTGCCAAGTGGATCCCAAGTCCAGGCCGTGCACCCTTTGAGATCAAAGACAGACGGGTGCTAATCGCCCTTCCATTTGCAGCTGGGAGATGTACAGCTAGTGGCAAAGCTGGACTCCTGCAACAAGAAAATCATTTCTCTCCTCTCGTAAAGTGAGTGATACAGACAGACATGTTTAAATAATGCCAAATACGAAGCTCGCACGTTTGAGTTACCTAGAAGCATATCCAGTGGAATGAGGGGTTGTTCACTTTGACCAACTGAGCAGTGGAAAAAGCCAATTAAGCAAAGGAGATACAGGTCAAAACAAAATATGAGTCTTTAAGATTTTGTTTTGCTTGAGCAAATTAGCTGGTAAGTTTCATTTTGGTCAACCACACACGTTATTCTGCTTAAAGAAAGTTTTGCTTTCAAGTAATTTAAACCCTTTTAAAGTCTTTTTTTAAAAAACACATAGTTCTTAAAAAACATTTTAAAACATAAGGTGAAATACTTTTTTTCAGAAAATTTAAAAAAGTGAAATGTTTTGCAGACATGCAAAATGCAGAAGAAAATGTGTTCATCATTTCATTTTTGGGAGAAGGAAAGCGTCTGATTTAATTTTGTGATCACATTCAAACTTTCAGTTTGCTTTTCCTCAGAGAAAAACCTAACTAACTGTTAGTTAGTTCACCACTAACACAGTCCTAGGACACAGTGAGAATTACTGAAACGCTGGGATCCCTAGTCCATTAAGCTACTTACCATCATTACAATACCACACAAGTGGATACTAAACAAGTAACGTGCAAGTCACTCAGTTCCTGGAGGTAAGAAGAGGCCTTTGTAAATAATGTTGGTACGAATGAACTACCTGATCTGAACTATCCTCTTGCAGGAAAATTGAAGTGGACCTCACCCAAAGGCTATTTGGAAGTATGGCGTACACGCTGAAGTCTAAATTTAGCCATAATAATACTCTTGGGCCATTGGTAAATACTTTTTGAGGGAATATAATGCATAAAGGCTGTCCAGCTCTGACGTATGGCGTACACGCTGAAGTCTAAATTCAGTCATAATAATACTCTTGAGCCATTGGTAAATACTTTTTGAGTGAATATAATGCATAAGGGCTGTCCAGCTCTGATATGATATCTTCGGAAATTCTCCCGTAAAATTCCTGCTTGTGACGCTAGTTATTTATAGTAGCTCTACAAAATCTTAAATTACTCTTATCAAAAACTGCTATTATATAAAAACCAATGGCTTAGCCTATTTGCTTAGTATAAATAAAGGATATAATAGTGCAGTTAATGCAGTAAGTTTGGCCACAAGAAGATACTAGAGCCAGATCAAGATGTGATGCAGCAATGAACTCAGGGAGAAACGAAGGCAGAGAAACACTACAGTGTTTCATCTCATTACCGCAGAGAAGATTTCAGCTCTCTCTACTGCATGAATAATAAACAACTTTTTAAAAATTACAGGAAATATCCTCATTGGACCTAGGACAGTTCCTTTAACTGGCTTACAGCTCTTTAAAGAATATGAGGTTAAATTTTGGATAGACTCTTAGGTTCAATAGCACTGTTATAACATTATAAAAGCCAAAAATAAAACAAAGCAAAACAAAAACAGGAGCTATTGTATATATTGTATATATTATATATGTATATTCTATATTGTATATATATTTAACTGAGTTGAAAACTCTCTGGCAACTTTTTCTCGACAGGAGAAACTTCTTATTGTGGAAAGATCTTATAAGATTAGGAGAAGGGGGAGTGTTTGAATTTTGCTATAAGAGAACAAACTGAATTACACACTTGCAAGCACCTGAAAGTTCCTGTGTTTGGGAGTATTGGTGATGGAGCAAATAAGAGAAGCCTCACCTTTGCAACAAAAATCTTTTTATATATATAAAAAAAAACTTCCTATTGTCAACATTATTTTAAGCGAAACCTAGCCTCAGCTCTCAATTTGTATCTCCAGCAATTTCTTTAGAAAGAGGCAGGAAATGGATCTGTTTTGTATTAGCCTTTGGGCTGGGAGGCACTTGGAACCTTGGACATGGAAAGACCTGCTGGGAACAAAGACGCTGTGTGCACAAATGATCCCCACACTTGGCTTTCATTATAAACAGCTCAATAGAAAGGTCAGATTTTATATAAAACAGAAAAAGATTTTGTTCAGGTTCACTTCAGTTGCTGTTCATTTGTTTGCTAGGCTTTTTTTTCCCCATTAACTATATTAAGCAGATTATTTTTCCTGTTACTTTGATTCCTTGGGAGATTGCATTTGGGTCAATAGAAACTTCTTCTAAGGTTTTTTTTTTCTGGATAAAAATGATAGTCTATTAGCCTGGAAGAGCTCTCAAGAGAAGAGATTTCTTATAATCTTGCAATCTTTGAAACAAAAATTCTTAAGTCACTCCAGAAATGAAGATGGTATTTATTGTTACTGAATATCTGTGCCTCTCCCATGAAGGAAAAAAAAAGAGAAGTGTTTCTCACAGACCCTTAAGACTAGCTTTTTCTGGATGGTACATGCACACACACAAAGCAGAATTTTGCAAAAGAGTCAAAATCCACATGATGCTATAAACATTTATTGCATTCATGTAAAATATACCAGTAAAATGCCATACAAATTTCAAACATGCTTCTTGTCAAGCCGTTGGTTACTTGAAGGCTTTTTCTGTTTTCAATCTTTCAGATCCTGGTCAGGTTTCCCCAAGAAGTCCTGGTGATGCACAGGGACTCCATACACTTACTTTCTCTTTTCATCTCCTGGTGACACTGGTGGTTTGGCATTTGTGACTGGGAAAGTTAAACTTTGGTTTGAGAAGTTCTCCTCACCAGAGGACCTTGTTGTACAGATCAGCTCTGCAGGAACAGGACTGCTCCAGAGCCACATGACAGAGGCACCGAAACTCGGAAACACTCCTTGGACTAGGTTTATGTCCTGCATTTTGGTGCACAAAAGAAACCAAAGGCGGTGAAACTCAGAGGGAGCAAGCCTGCTTTCTCATTTGCTTCTTCAAGCTCGGTTTTAGTGCTGTCAGTGTGAATATTTCAGCATGTGGTGGCTTTGCTTTAATGACAACTTCAATTTAGATAAAGACTACAAAGCTACAGCACAGCACCACATTACAGGTGACCTGAGGGAGAGCTTTGGCTTAGGACCCCACCTGCAGTCCTTCGGGAAAAATGAAAGGAGAAGGAGTAATTACCCTCCGTGTCAGATAAAAACTGGAAGCAGGAAGAGGCTCTCTTTGTGAAACGTAAGGATGGAAACCTTGTGAAATCTGAGCCTGCGGAACTTCAGCTTCTATTTTTACTCTTAAACATCATGGCTATCTGCAGTTTATTTTTTTTTCCCAAAAAAAGAAAGGGAAAACTATTTCTTCAGTAAAAAGGGTGAAACTGAGAGATGAGAATGCCTGAGGTTAGATGATTTTAGTACAGAGGAGGAGAGTGCTGTTTTATTACAAAACTCTCTTCTAGAAAAGTCAAAGGCTTTAGAAGGCTGAATTTAGCATTTTCTCTTCTTGACATGAAAGGTGGAAAAATAAATGTCATCATCAAGCAAAAGTTGTATTCTTAGGCAAGACTGACATTGTGACACTGTTTCTTGTTTAAGGAGGATACCTTCAGATGAAAAAAAAACAGGAATTAAAAACTGTTCAAGGAATATCTGTTACATATGCAGTTAACATGTTCAACGCAAGCCGTCCGAGATGCCCAGGATGAGCTAAGATTGAGAGGACCCCATTTACCAACAACATGAAGAAAGCAGAGGGGTTTTGTGCCAGGCCAGAGCTGTTTCAACGGCGCTGCTGCAGAAGGGAGAAGCACCTGGAGATCTGCTCACCGGGGTGGGCTGGAGAGCGGCGGGCGCGATGCAGCCACCTTCCCCGCGTCCTCGAGCAGTGGCTTGTAAGGCCGCGCACAGTCATTTTGAAACAGTTCCACCCTCTTTCCAGAGGAAAGACAGGGTTGTTTTTGCAAAGAAAGGACTTGAATAAAGCTTAAGCTTCTTGTTAGCTTTGTGTTTCATTGGCAAATGGCCCTTTCTCCGTGGCGTGGCGGGGAGAACTGGGCAGGACGGCCCTCACAGCGTGGCCCCGTTTGGGCCCCGCTCGGGCTGCCCTGGCTGCGCAGCACCCTCACTCAGCAGTGACTGTGTGAACGCTGGCAGACACACACACCCTGGGACGGCCTCCTTTGTCCCCTCCTCCAACGCTGGTTGTCCCACATTACATAGATTTAAAAAAAAAAAAAAAAAGCCATCACTGGCACGCCATCTACAAGTTCTTTGTTTGCATGCCAGTTATTCCTAGAGTTTGATAGGCTCTCTGTGCAATCAATAAATTCAGAAGTGGGATCTGTACGGGTCTGCCTGCCCCAGCCACGGAAGTCTGAGCCGCCCGCACTCATCTTGAGGACACCGTGAGTCCTCGTAGCTCCTCGTAACGCCTCGCAGGCCGCCTGCTTTCCTACAGGGCTTGAGGTGTGCAAAGTGAGCACCTCCTGTTTTGCATGAGCAAAAGTTTTCTGGGCAAGAAAATGCCTACCTGCCTAAAAACCTTCATGGGGGTGGGCGCAGAGCTGGACCTCGCCACGCTGTGGCAGAGAGGAACAGTCCCGACAGGACATCCTGGTCCCACACACGGGCAGGCGGCGTGCACCGGTGCTCACGAGGAAGGTCCAGTTCCTACAGCCTCTCCCTCCGCTGGGAGCGATTCTTCCTGCCTTTGCAAGATGACATGAATCACAGCGAGCACAGGAGCAGAGGGCGGGGGAAGACACGCCGGGTGACCTTGAGGCGCCTCTTACAACACTAGCTCTTTATGGCCAAGATCTGCTACAGCGTTTGGGTTGTTCAGTTGTCCCCGTTCCTTACAGCTTTAGGAGCTGCATTTAACGTCCTTCCCAGCGATAACACACTGCCAGAGCTCACCCTTCCTGCGCGGCTGCCGAGCAAGGCTTGGCTGACGGCCCTTTGTTGGCCTAGGTGATGACCCGCTAAGCAACGGTCTCAAAGTATCCTCCACGTGCAGAGCACGAGCAGCACGTGCGCCTGCAGTCTCCAGAGTTTCATCAGGAACTGGGGTTGGCTTTAAAAGCTAAGGAGCACCAAAACAATTCACATATTTAGGAAGGGGAAGGCGTTAATCTTAGGTGCAGAATTTCCACCATTCCTCAAGCTAAGGCTGACGTCAGGTCATTCACGTAGCAAGGCACTAGGCAGCGGAACCAAGGGCATGAAGAATATTGAGAACAGGCATGGAAGATGCTTATTTTTCAAACAAGCAGCAGGAAATTATGTCACTATGGGTGATGCAATCCTTGTTGCAACTTCTGTTTCAGCTTTAGAAATTGTCCAAGTTTAGTCCCTTTTCTTCCCCTTACTGTCTATTGCCTGAGAAATCCTGAGCACCACTGAAATCATCCTGGAAAAGATGGATGAACATTAGATCCTTTATGTTTCTAAGGGCCACGGCCGACTCATGTAACAAATAAGGTCTCCCTCAGCCCCTGCAAGCTGTGGCAAGGAAGAGGAGAAACAGCCCAAACCAGACTCAAGAGTCTTGGAATGCAGCTCTCGATTATTTGCAGGTGGAGGATTATTTAAACCACCACTCTCAAAGAATAAAAATTTTAAAATACATATGTAAACACAACCACATACACAGATAAACTGCTAGCTTGTAAGAACATAAACCCTAGAAGAAGTTCATTTTCATTCAGAGTTATTGGCTGGTCTGGTAAAAGTCTCTATCTACAAATCTCATACTAGGTGATCTCAACCATGATGGCACTACTGGTGGAAAAGAGGAAAAAAAAGCATTGTATAATTTTATGGCTGTATATTACATTTTCCTTCATTTTCCTGTGATAATTATATCACAAGAAGCTTTCGTATATAATTTTGGATAACTGTATCATAGGAAGCTTCATGTTTTTATACTGTCCTTTCATGGAGATGAGGAGGAGGTCAGAATGCTGAAGAAATGAGCCTCTGCAAGAGGGCTGGACAAGCACATTCATTAGGACGACACTGAACTTCAGTTTATTTTTGCTAAACCAGTAGGAAGCAAGACCTCCTTGATTTTTCTCTGCGTGCCCCAAACGGCACCATAATGTCACACATAAAACAAGAGCTGGGACAGGGTGCCTGAAGAGGGCTTGAAAACCTCCAAATATTGCTCACAAAGTGCCCCCTGCTGGCACTCAGTTCATTCGAAAGATTGTCTTTTTGTGCAACAAAACTCGTGTTGAGGAAAACATGAAAATCACAATCCTCATTTCTGCTTTTACAAGAGAAAAAGGATTCATGTCTTTTTTTTTTATGAAACAAGACACTGCAACATTCTGTGGGAAAAAAAACATTTTGTAAAACGCTTCTTGCCTGTCTCTTCAGTGAGGGCAAAATGGATTGGGCAGAAACACACTTGGTAAAAGTTATCTCTCCCCTGCCAAAATTAGCCTCCTGCCATGACTAGAAAACCAGCTGCAGAAGCTCGTTTGGGGACCACCCCATTTCAGTAGGATAAAGCCCTTAAATGCTTTCTGCAGGCCAGAAAACATAGCGTACATAAGGCAAATGCAACATGCCTCCTCATGGAGGCTCAAAGAATATGCAAAGTCTTTCACTTCTTATTTCTGATGGCATTTAACAAAACACACTAATCATAAATTTCTGTCCACTTGGTTGAAACTAGCAAACCCCTTAGGAGCTCCAAACAGCCATCAAAAAAGAAGGGAAAAACCACGCTTGGCAGAAAAATGTTTCTATTAATCTCTATAGAAGCATGGAAT
>NW_010584374.1:286064-301173 GCF_000705375.1 Tinamus guttatus | reverse complement strand
GCGGCGCCCCCAGAGGCCGGGAGGGGCTACGCGACGCTGTTTCGGCCCCGGCAGTGCTCAAGGAACGCGCGATGAGGCGCGGAGGGACACGGTTTAGCAGGCCTGGTAGGGATGGGGTTAGGGCTGGACTCGATGATCGTGAAGGTCTTTTCCGACCATAATGATTCTATTTCTTGAAGAGCACAACAAGAATAAAACCACAATAAGAACAGTAAAAGGGATTACGGAGTAACACATGCATTAGTATGGCTGCCAGGTTAGGCATTTCGGAGTCTTAGAAGCACTCTGATACAGATTTTCTCTCCTCCTTTTTTTGCCCTAGTCAGACATTTCCCTGCTGCCACTTCTGCCTCCCACGGTGGCAGGGAGGAGGCAGGGAACACGAAGCGATGCCAAAACCTAACCCAGCACCAGGTGGAGTCTCTTTCTCCAGAGATCTTCCAAAGGCCCCTGGATGCCGCCCTGTGCCACATGCTCTAGGTGTCCCTGCTGGAGCAGAGGGGTTGGACTGGGTGATCTCTAGAGGTCCCGTCCAACCTCACCGGTTCTGTGGTTCTTTGAACACAGGGCACTTCTGCAAGTACCTCTCCAGCCCCACTGTCCTTCACCCCTTTGCTGTCCGACACACTGAACCACAGCTGTGACCATGACACTTAGCAGAGGCTGCCCACAGTTGAAGGCACTTTTTAAATGTTACCCTGAGAAAAAAATGCTATTTTGTATTCATTTTAAGTAGCAAGAGTATCTTTATATTCTGAACTCCTATAAACTACCTGCATGTGTCTGCTGCGTGTTTTGGAGGCATTTTTTCCCCCGAAGCAGTTTTCAGCAATGCCCTCTCCCCTCTCTTTAAATAAAGAGTTGAGCACTTGAACAAAACAAACCCGCCCCACCACTGGCTCAGTGTTAGTATTTGCAAAGCCTCTTCAAGATGCAGCTTGGAAACACTCCAAGCATTTTTTTTCTTTTTTGTACTCAGGACCTCAGTGTCAGCATTGCCCAACTCCCATGCCGATCCAACAAAAGCAAAGAAGGAAGAAATTCAGATTTTGTTATTTTAATGAACAACATCTAAAAAAACAAAAGCAAACTTTCTTGAAGGAATGATAAACATCTGTAACACATTCCCCCCACTTACAGTTTAGGTTACATTATTGAGTTGGCAGTTTACAAACAAATATTTAGAACATTATCTCAGATTATTAAATCAATCCCTGGAGAAGTTCTACAGCACAGTAACTTTGTTCCCATATTTGTTGGTACAGGTATGTTATTCATCCTAATTACTGGAACTTCACTGGATTTCACACCATACTATAGACAGCACTTTGTCCATCCTAAATTTAACCAACCTCTGTAACTTGCAAGTAACACCGTCCATGCTGTTAAAGAGTGAAATTATGCCTCTATAAGAGCCATTCAGTCTCAGTGAATACCACTGCATAAAAACCTTTTCTCTTAAGTTTTCTTCTTCTCGTGAAGACTAGGAACTAAAACTTTCCTTATTAATGTCTTGCATAACATAATCACTGTCAGAATCCATGTTTCCTTCCTCTTCTGATGTGTCTGCCAGACGTTTCATGCCTCGCTGTTGCGAAATGGCTAAAGCATATTTAATATTGTAGATATTCCATTCACAGCTGCAAAAAATAAGAAGTAGCATTCAATTTTTCTCCCCCCAAAATTCTACTTTTCTCCAAAGAAGTAGAAGTAAAAAAAATATTTTTTTTCTTAAAATAAAAGCAATAATGGCCTTCTGTAAGAAGGCCATTTTCAAATCTCTAATGTTACTCTCCCAAACAGCTCCCAAATTACTCCACCCTTAAATGAAGGATTATGGTTTGAACTTCCTATGTATGACTTATACATACAGTTTGGAAACATCATCAAAGTGACGTTGGATGCTCTTCTGAAGAAACTGGAGCACAGGGAGCAGCTTTTCTGACCTTGAATGAAGAAAATTTACTATAAATTACATTGCAAACTGCACATGTGAAAGCCTAGAGTTTTTCTGCACTCTCAAAATAAAAAAAGAAATATAAATGTTAAACTCTAAATATGAACATTTTAAGATGATACCAAACAAAAGGCTACTGACTTTTAATTGTATCACATACGAAAAGCCCCTTGCTGACAATACATTTCCAAATGCCTGCCAGCAGTTCGACTTCCACAAGAGTTCACCTTGTTTTTAGTTTCTGTCCATGTAGCATGAGCAATTTATGAGCCCAAATAAGATAGAACTCTAAGTGACAAGATGTCTCAAAGGCAGAGGCCAGGAACTCCAGTAACTTCTCCACATACAGATCTGGGAGTGCGGAACATATAACATCAACTGTGGGAAAAAATGCAAAGACATTAATATGGAACTGAACAATATGAAAGATTGCCTAGGAACACATATTGGGAAGGAGAATGGCAACTATTTGAAGCATAATACTTCAGATAAGGGCACAGGACGAAACAAATCTTTCCGATTTCAGCTTTCCAATAGCTACTCTATTTAAGGAAGAGTTTTCTTCCTTTTAACACAGAGGTTAAACAGTTTGCATTTGTCGTAAACTGATAAACACACCCCTTCTTTAACTAGATCACAATAAATAAAAAGCTTCAAGTCTTGAAGAAAAAAAAAAAAAGAAAAAGAAAAACAAGCAGCAATAAAGTGCTAAACACCTCTGCCCTTTAGGCTTCAACTTATTTAGCTTACGATTAGGTCAGACAAGCTTCACAGCTACCTTCATTGCTAGGTATGGTCTCTATGACCTCCTGAATTAATTTCTTTTCGTTCAGCCTGAAAGCCATGACGATAGCCACAGTGTATTCCTTCTGATGCAGCATTTTGCGGATATTGCTGGGTGTGACATCAACATCTAGCTCAAAGGGATCAAACATCAGCCCGGAGTCTAGTGAATAGATGAGCAGGCCTTCCGTGGTGGTGGCTGCCCAGCTTCGGCCTAGGAGGGAAATAAGAGTGGGTAAGAACACAACTGTCCTTCTAGGATGGAAGCACAAGAGCCAGGATAAGCAGATGAACCTTAATTGCTTGCACAACACGGGAAACAGAAAACCACATGTTAGTGATGGGCCTGTTACTAATGATAAAATGCTGGTGAAAAATACCAGCCTAAAGTAATGTACACTTAAAACTATCTACATGTCCACCATGCAGCAGAACAGACCTAGCAGCACCCAGTAACACCTGGAAAAGCCATCTCCAAAGTACTTTGCTATTATTCCTTCATTGCTCTGTTCTTTTGTAGTATGTGAAAGAAAAAAAAAATCCGAATTCCATGTCAATACTCACCTGTAGGAGAGAATTGCAGGCAACTCACTCTTATTTCTGGTTTGAAGTGTCGAGCACTCATGTCACCTGCAAGAAAAATCCAGAAGTGAATTTTTACATACACCAAATGTTCACAGTCTGGCTAACAACTGTAACTACGCTATCATTCTAATGCTGAGAAATAATGAAGAATAGGCCAAAACTCAGTACAGTTAAAGACCATACAGTCCTTGCCCAAGATATTTTAGAGTTAAAAAACTAAATGAAGTGACTGGACTGAAATTTGCTCGCTATCATAGGAGAGATCAAAGTCAAAGCAAGGAACTGGAAAACAAATTCAGGTCTCCTGGGTCTCAGATCCCACAGATCAGGAGGCCTTCTGTTTTCCATTGCTGCTTCTACACAAAACAATCTATCCTCATATGCACTTACCACTTTTGAAACAGGTCACTGTGGCAACAGAACATTGAGTAATCATAACTAGAAAACTGTGCTGGACAATTCAAACTCTCCATATCTGATATCTACTTCAGGTCTGAGGTTTTGATTTACATAAAATTAGAAACAAGAAAGCAAAATCCACAGTCATCTACTTATCATCGAGACTTACCTCTCTTTACTCCAGGAAGAGGAATAGCAACACCATCTTCATCGCCGGTGCCTTCATCAATCAGAGCCATGCTGCCAAACTCGGTCATTTTCCTTCGATCTAGGTACTCCTAGAAACATATCCCATTCACTACATTGAATCTCTTGTCAAATACCTGGACTAAGTTAAAATTCTCTAACACAGCCACTACATGATCAAGTGATTATTTCTTTTAACTTTCTCCCAAAAATTCTTCATAATTTGCAGAGAAAACCAACTATTTCACAACATCAGGCAACAGTGTTCAAACACTGATCAGAATCAAGAATACTTACCTCTTATGGCCTCAGAATAACACAAAGCAGTTCCAACTGGGGCTTTATAGTATCATACTGCTCTGGCCAATACAGGCCCCGTTTCCTCAGGTGAGCTCTTACTCCTTCCTTCCTTCAGCCCTGACCACTGTTTAGCCAGGCAGCTACACAAAAGACCTTTTTTTTTTTCTCTCTCTTTCTTTTCTTTTAACCCTGTAGGCTGTATGTTGAACTACACTAGCACAACAGAGGGCAGCACTAGAACACGCCTGCCTCACCGCTGTCAAAGAAACTTACTCGGAACCACCACCAAACACAGCCCAAAATGAACACCAAAGCACTAGGGTAATCATTAATCTTCAAGGTAAGGAAATGGAAAAAAAGTTTAATACGATTTCTTAACTCCTTTTCAGCATCCATTTCACTTTTAAAGGAACTTCATAGTTTTGCATTTGGTGATATTCAGGGAGGCACTGAATTTGTAACAGATCAGTGATGCTCTCCTGTGCCCACTCTAAAATTCTGCATTTCTCTGCTAGCAGTCAACTGAAACGCAGGGAAAATTAGCTTAGGTGAAAATATCAGCCATTTAAACTGTATTATCATCTCATTAACTTCAGTCAACTGCTGACTTAATCAGGCTTAAGACTTCTGCACATCCAAGACAAGCACATTGTAACCCAGCAGACTTTATTTTCTGAGAAATACTTTTCTCTTACAGCTGTCCTGTCCAATACTAAGAAAAATGAACCCACACTTAACAAATATTCACAAATTCCACTTAAACAAGATGCTATACAGAACCAAGGTCTTTAGGAAAAAAGAAACAAAACAAAACCGATCCATGTGCTGACGTACCTCCATTGCATCTAATGAAAAGTTGCATGAGATTTCGAATTTTTTCATAAGAATCTGTTCTTTGATGTTATATATACAGACAAATTTTGACAATCCACCTGCTAAAATAGACTGACCATCTGCCGAATAACATAAAGTAGTAAAAGATCTAGGAGAAAAAAAAAATAACAGTTAATTTCAGTGCCACCTCTGAGCTCAAAACAGACATAATACAGTGTAAAGACATGGAAAAATGGAGCTGTTCGTTTATGTAACATGTATTTAACACACAAAATAGTTTTACCATGACCAAGTACTTCTACTTCTTTAGTACGACTCTCAAACACTTCAGAACTTTCAAAAACTTATCTGAAGTGCTTCCACACTTCTGCTTACATGTGACAGCTTAGGGAACGAGCTCTCAACTATACCTTATACAAAATTAAGGATGGTCAGAAGAACTAGGAAAAAAATGTCATACGATGTTTTAAAGAGACAGATGATCGCTAAGAAATACATTTTTTTTTGAATAATTCTTTCCCTTTTTCCTTTTGTTTGGAGGGGCAGTAGTGTGGAAGAGAGTGTGTGATCTGAGGAAAGGAGAAGAATGAAAGATTTCTACCTCACAGTATTTGACAGCACGTAGCTGCTGCCCTTTTAAGATTACTTCACATTCATACTAGACAGCAATGCAGAGCATATTTACCTTTCTAAAAAACAACCACTTTCTACATGCTAGGAGTTATATGCTAATCACTACACAAACTGAAGTCCTATCTCTTTCAGGAAATACACTACTTGATATGAGAAGCTTAACTGCATGACAGCAACACAAAGTTGTAACTGCTGAAAAATAACACTTGAAATTATGCTGATCAGTGAGGAAACATAGTAAAAGACAAAAAGGGTCTGATCAAACATCAAGTTAGGCACCTAAAAAAAATCCTGCATCAGAATCAAAATAGGCCGATGTAACTTTGAAAACCTTCTGTTAAAAAAAAAAAAAAAAAAAAAACAAAACAAAACAAAAAAAATCCCAACATCTTAAAAGCATTAGTAACTGTGGCATCCTCTTGTCACTGCTATCGAGTTTACTTACTTTCCCTTGGCCGACTGTTTGGCTGTTATTTTATCAAGTTCCTTTCTTCCCATCTGGAGGTCATGCCTTCCCTCAATTGAGCCAGTTTGCACTGCATTTTCATGATCCCAAAACGTTATCTGTCCATTCAAAGAAGCAACTGCAAGCTCTTTGCCATCAGGACGGAAAGCAACAACAAGAACTGCAGAGAAGAGATGATTAAAAATGCAGTCAGATCCTTTTCTAAAAAATACCCTGTATTTTTGTAGCACTTCTGTCTCAACTATTAATACAATCTTTAGAGTATGTGTGACTTCGCTTTTTCTGAGTCAAACATCATGCTTAAATAGTACAAAATCAGCTGGTAACACATAACAATGATTTTTGTGCTAAAAACTGAATATTATAAAGAACGATCTCAACTTTTGCTTTACTAAGGAAATCTGATCAAAAGGGTATATCAAATGTTGTAAAAAAAAAAAAAAAAAAAAACACAGTGGAGCGTGTCTATCTTTACATATTCAACACAGAATGAAATAACAAACGGTTACCATCTGAGTTCAACATCAGAGTCTCCTTGGTTCTCCAACTGTCTAACATATCCCATAACTTGACAGTCTTATCCCAGGAGGCACTAGCTAGAACACACTTCACTGGGTTAAAAGACAAACTGCTGATGGGGCCCTCATGACCAGATAATACCTAACAAACAAGAAAAGGTAACACAGAATCAGGTAAAATAAACTGAAATTCATATACTTGATACTGAACAAAAGCTAAATACAACAATGAAACCTGCTTAACTTGTCTACTTTTATATATGCAGAATAACACACACCATCAATTCTCAAATTTTATTTTCAGAAAACCTAAAAAAACAGTTCACTTCAGCGCTACTGCTGCAAAGGCAAAACCCTGCTTACGTGTGCACACATGACTGACATCACATCTTAAGTACCTTGCGCCAAAAACCTGTCTTCCCCCCTGACAACAAACTTCAGAGACTAAGACTTAGGAATGCTGCATTATTTTTTTCTTAACAGTTCCTCTGCTTGCTCTGATAAGAAGCAAGTCATTGCTCTGGGAATGAGGAATGTCCTGCAAGTGAAAAATTCAAATACTTTTATTCACAGTTTTTAGTAGTAAAACACAGTTTTTAAGCCCTGAGCTGAGCTCCAAGTCATCTCAGAATAATTGACATAAAGTAACTAAACCCTGCCATCATAAAAATCTGTTCAAAAGTAAGCACTCCCCCACTCTGCTGCAGCAAGACTGTGCACAGTCTCTATGATCTTATGACTGCACCTAAGCTTTCTTCATTTCCTGAAGAAAATACAGAAAAAAAGTATCACTGAACAATAATGGGAGTAGACTATCTTTTTTGTCCCATGAGAAGCACAGAAATACTTGTGATCGTTCATCAGCTAGAAAGAGCTTGATAGCTCCCATATAATGAATCAAAAAATGCTGTGAATAAAGCAGCTTAGCTCCAATTCTTGCATAGCAATGCAACATTTAATATTGTATTCAAACCCTCCAACTAATCCCAAAGGTACGTCCTATCTTCATGACGTCCTTACATCCAACAGCCTCCCACTCTGCATGGACCAGATGAATATTTCAAAGGAATCCTGGGAACCAGCTGACACGATCTCACCACTGGAGTCCACAGCTAAACAAGAGAACTGAGTTGGCCGTGGAGAAGTAAAGGTGCGGAAATTGCGGTATCTGTTGGAAAGGTGAAAATACATTTAAACATTTTAAAAATACATTTAAAAAGTATTTAGGTAGGTGAGAACAGATATTTTAAGTATTTTACTTGTAGCAGCTTTTAAATCAACTACATGAATTTATAACGCGAGACATTTGTTTTAAATAACACAAAACAGAAAAAGGCACGGGAACTTCAAGCTCACTTTACATGAGCTTATAACACAACTCTTCATTGAGAGTCCAAGACTAGAAAATATATTGACTTTGCAGAAATAAGCCAAAAATATTCAAACCCACAAGCCTTTTTTTTCCCCTATTGCATACGACATGCCCATTTCTTAGATAATATGGGGTTTACACACCCAATTCTGCACACACATGCACTACAGTAGTTCAACCATTACAGCAAGCTATGAAAATTAGACAGGCGCCTTTGCCAATTTGAATTATGGAGCCAGGGAATGATCTTACTGGATTTCCAGCTTCTCTGAAAAAAATCTTCCAATTTTTTTTTCCACAAGAAATTAGCTGCAGTGATAGGGTTCCCAATTTATGCAGTCAAGTAGGACCCACATTCATGCAACCTGCTGTTGAAAACAGCAACCAGCAGTTCAGGGTTATCTCAGGGGATGAAAGCAGAAAGCTACACATTACACAGAAGCTTGTTACAAGAGTCACCTGTGTAGATCAAAAGCCCGCACCGTTCCGTCCAGGGAAGCGCTCAAAATGACGTAACCGCTGGAAGTGAAAGCTACGGCGGTGACGCCGCTGCTATGTTCCGTGAAGGTGACAAAGCAGAAGCTGCTGGACGTGTTCCACACTTTCACCTGAGACACACACAGGAAAAGCCTTCTTAATATCTGCACCGGAAATTTAGGAAGCATGGCTAAGGCAGGAGAGAGTAGTAAAGAAAAGTTAGCCCTGAAACTCCGCAAGGGGTTTGCGGCTCCAAAATTCAAAAACCAGGTTTTCGGCATTGCTCTGAAACAGCGCTGTCCCATCGGTGAGCAGGAATTTTGTACTAGCAAGGCAAAAAGCCAAATTCTATTATTAAACCCCTAAAGACACACACACACACACACCCCCCGAAAATCTTCGTTTTTTTTTTTTTTCTTTTTCAATTTTAAATTGGAATGGCAAAAAACTATGAAACAGCGCATCTTTTTTCTTTCCCATCAAATCTGCATGTCAGAAGGTACTGTATATTAATTATACTTATATTCCAAGAAATCTCAGTATTACTCTATAATAGATCTTCTTTCAGAATAAAAACAGCAGCTGTATTGCCTAACCTACTACTTCAAGACAAATAGTCTATGAGAAGCTAATTTTTCTGTTAATTAGCAAGCTTCTGCAATAGTATGTAACAGAAAAAAATGTTTAGAAAGTGCACTTTTATAACGAACTTAATAGGAATTTCATGCTAAAACCAACTACTAAAAGGGCTGAATTTCAGTGACAACTTCATGCACTCTGATATATCACAGAACCACCACAAACATGTAAATAAGCACAAATGAACTTGGATTTTTCTGCGTTTATGGTGACTGAAGCTGCAATCATTAAAAATTATCTACTAGAAAGCCTAAGTGATGCAGTTTGCAGGGGATACCAAGTGGAGAGAAAAAGAAAAATAGTAAAAATTCTCATCAGCTGCTATAATAGAGCTCCCTACATAGAACTGAAATTCAAGCTGTTTTCCATGTTTTTAAGACTTATGCTCGTTATTCCACACTGCCGTCTCACTTACTTTGCCATCATCCCCTCCAGTTACTATGTACTGTCCATCTGGGGAATACGCTACTGACACCATGCTGTTGAAATGGCCTTGCTGCTTCAGCACGTACGACTCACTTTGCCATTCCCAAACCAGGAGCTGCCCCAGACCTGTAAATGCAGATGACAAGTTAACCAAAACTATGAATCCTTCATTTTTTCAAGCTAAAAAAATAATCATTTATTACGCTAAAGATAGAGTCAGACTCAAAGAATATGGGCTTTATTCAATTTTGCTACAGATTTCATATATGATTTTGGAGTAATCATTTCCTTTTTCTTTTGCTCCTTATCAAAAAAGTATTTCCCTGAATCAGGTAAGGGGAAAATTCATTAGGGATACATGCTTTACTTTATTCAGATACAACCAGACTATGAAGTTTTAATAAAACATTAACTTTTGGAAAGAAGAGGAGTAAGAAAAATTCAGGCTTGCACACCACCACCGTTTCTTTTTTTTTTTTTTTTTCCTCCCCAGGAATAAAGAACAAACAACTTACAAACCTGAACATCCAAAGGCAATCCAGTCACCCGTACAATTGATAGAAATAGAAGATATCCGCTGATCTGAAATGCTGGAATTAAAAGAATCACTCAGTAAATAAACTTGCATTTTCAAACCCCATCTAGTAAGCTTTCACATGTTAGAAACTGGAGTCAGTTTCCTCAGGTCAAGAAAGATCTTTGATTATTTTACTGACTTTCTATAGCTCTATAAAACCTAGAGCAGCAAAAAAGTTCTATCCTTTTTCATACTCAAGAACACCAAAGAAACGAACATACACACATTTTTTTCCCCCACTATTATTTATATTTGCTGTATGGAAACTGCCAAAGTGTCCAAAGCTTCAAAGAAATCTATGGCCAGCAAATAATCAAGCGTTCCTATTCAGTCCTCATTTTTCTGTAATAATCTATGGAATGTAGTTGTGGGGCATTTATTATATAAATTTACGAATGATTACTTTTTTCTTGAATCAGAATATCCCTATTTCTAGAAATGCAATTATGATATTATACCAATTAAAAAAAAAAAAAAAGTTTGTACTTTGATGTTCATTCTTCACTGCTAAACACGCTGCGTTCTCCCCTTGTCCCACCAACTCCAGTAAAACAAACAGAAAAGAACATCTCACCTCAAGGAGTGGATCAGATTGAAATCGGGAAGTTCATGGAGGTGGAAGATTCCAGAGGCAAAACCTGTGACTAGAAGGTGTGTTTTCTTGTGATAAGCTGCAGATGTGAGGTTATTAAAATCACCCTCTTTATTGAAAAAATGCCTGTGCAACAAAAAAAAGAAAGAAAGAAAGAAGCATTTCCAAACAATCAAGTACTTCAAAAGCATACTACATTAAAGTGAAACAATAGTAATTCTGGAAATTCCTGAACATATGTTAATTTACAGTGCTAGTTTTTTTTAGATGGTTCTTTTCTTTTCCCTTCCCTGAATGCTTACAGCTGTAACAGCAGTGTAATCTATCAGAAGCAACACCTGGTGCCTTGCAATGAAAGGCACTTTAGGTTAAACTCAGAAGAATTACATTTTTTGTCACCTGATACCAGCAACTCCGGCTTTAAAATACAGTGGCTACCCCTGCATATTTAAGTTCTCTGGCAGATTAAATAATTGAAGTACTAGAGTCATTTACTGACATTGACGTTTTTCTCAGTTTCTCTACATTTCTAGCTTTTAGTGGAATTAAACAGCTAAGCACGGCATGATGGTCAAACAGAAGAGCATCCGAACATCGCCCAGATGTTGTGTATTCCAAATTCCTTTACACTCTGGCAGGGATGTTCACGAAGGCTCATTCCAACGTGGGCAGGGGTAGGCTGTCCAGAATACCAGTCCACTTACTGTCTAAGAGACACACGCCCTTTGATGGGAACACATAGGGAGGCCTGTCAGAAAGGCACCTTTAAATACGATATTAACAGGCTAGTTACATATCTTCAACAAATGCTGCCGTCACCTCTCCAAGTTAACCAAGGTCTTTCTGCAAGAACTCACAGCTTCAAGGCAAAACTGAGTTATTTTGAAGATGAAGGTTACTGCCTTTGGTATATTCAAGGCGAGACAAACAGGTGCTTCTACTGAAAACATTTATAATTAGATTTATGGTGAATTACTAGGACCTGGGCAATGGTTTATACCACACTGAAAGAGTGACAGAGATCGAAAAAGAGCCCAATATAATAAAATCTCACTTTTGTTTTTAGAAAAATTAAAATCACTTACTTTGCAACACGAGAATATTTAACCTTCTCTCTGATCTCTTTGGTCTCTTTTTCATTTGGATTGTCTTTTCCATGAATTTCTTCACACCGAGGTTCTTCAAAACAATCTTCATCATCATCTTTTTCTTTCTTTTCCTTTGCTTCACCTTTAGGGGGCATGGGCTTCAAACCATCCAGCTCTGTATCACACTGCCACACGCAGAGAGCCCCATCCTGGCTAATTGTGTACAGCTGCAATACAAACCCCACAAAGCTACTGGGACCATACAGTACCTTTGCTTCATCATCTGCTGCCCTGATATAATGAACATACAAATGTAGAAGCAGTAGCCAGACTGCCTGCTACCATTAGGGTGAGATATTTTACTTAGTCCACAAGCTTTGATTTGAAACACTAACTCATTTGTTCCACATCAACTGCTCTCTGCCTTCAACAAATTTCTGAAAAGGCAAGGCAATTTGGTAGCGAGCTACAGTTAACTACCTTTTTTGTAAGCATTTAAAATGATAACATTTTTTCTGAAGCAACTGAAAATAATTTACTCTCCCTTTAACATTCACATATTCAACTATTCAAGTAAAAATGGGCATTATAACTAAATTTGCAGATTCTTGATCAAAATATGAGTCAAAAGAGGTATTACCTATATTTTTTCTAATTTCTAGGAAAATAGCAAAATAGTAACCTGAAACTCAGCATCCTTATCTACAGATATAAAACACAGCTACAAGTATTTTATTATAATATTTTAAGAACATAGCATGATCACACACTTACATCTAGACTGTTCTCTTCAAAAAAACAGGCTACTATTGCATCTTTATGCCCTCCAAGTGAGTAATAGATCAAGTTTGCCCATCGCTCCGCTCCGAACACCCAGGTTGACATGTCCTTGCTCCCTACAGCAAAACATCTGCAAAAGAAAAGCCATGTTGGATTAGAACGTGGATTTGCAAGACTTGTCACTGAGCAGAGAACATTCTGGAAGCGGCGACCAGCGCCTCCGCATTAACAGACAATAATTAACAATAAACGACACAATAGAGTTCTAAAGATGGCAACGCCAACAGAGGTCTATGAGATTAAATATTTAAAGCATGAACACGGATGACTCTCTAAAAACACGTTGCTTTATAGATAACGGGGCATTTTCAAGGAAAATGTATATTTTCATACTTTCTAGTCTAACAATATTTTTAAATTTAAAAGACAATGACAAGTGAATAATGCATTTTTACTGCTAGAAAAATAACCATAGAACAGAGAACACAATATATCATCACACATACAAAAATATTAGCAAAGGGAAATGGTAGGTACTGCTTTAGTTTAACAACTCACTTGGAATCATCAGTCCAGTCAATACATGTTGTTTCATCGTATGGACCGTAATAAGTTTTGTCCAGAACAAATGCATTAAATTCTCTTTTTCTTCCAGGAGCATGGTACATAAGAACAATGTTGTCTTTTGTAATCACAAATTTCCTGTCAAACAGCGGAGTAGAGGAGGGGGAAGCATAATTATACTCAAAGTTGCTGAAACAAAGAATTGCTCAGGAGGTAATGTAACGAAATGTAATAAAGCAACATTAAAATGTTTGGGTCTTTTTTGTGTTACTTAAGCACAGTGAAGAACATGGAAGAACAGTTAGCAGGTACAGCAAAGCTGCTCAGTTTTAAGAATTCCTCTGTGGAGGACACCCATGAAAAACAAGTTTTCAGCCAGGTTCAGGTTCCCAAGCTTTGTTACTCCTCTCCCCATCTCAGCTTCACAGAAACACTGGCTCTAACCCAGCTTGAATTATGAATTAACAATTATAACTCCCTAATCAGTCAGTCTTTAGATTAATTACAACTATCTTATGGAGTAACTTCTATGGGTTTGTTCTGAAACACGCACACGCCACTTACTTGCCATCAGGGGAAAAGCAGACACTATGCACTGGCTTATGGAAATGGAACTGGTGTATCACAGATTTACCAATTAAACTGACGAGCAAAGCAGCTCCCTCTGTAACGGAAGAAATAAGCACTGAAATTATTCAGCTCTCCTGCCCAAGCAGAACCCTAGCTAGTTTACCTTTTTAGTTTTGTTAAGAAAAAGTACTCTCTCAGAGACTTTACAAGGCAACATGCTTACTAGCATTGAGAAGAAAAAAATAATCAGAATTACAAATCTCATTTTAGAAAGCCAGCTTCTGTAAGGAAAGAAACCTTTTCCAAAGACTCTAACAAATTTAAAGTACAGTGTTTTTTAATTTGTGTTAAGGTTGAGTGCCCAACAAAACAGACTTTTAGAGGGTTTTTTTTTTTCCCCCTCTTTTCTTCGCCTGTTAGAAAATGCAAATACCTTCATCAATTAGTATGGCAAAATTTCCATCTGGAGAGAGCCCCACACACGTGATGTTGTGCCGTGTAGCCAACGGCAGCGTTTCACACTTGTTACTGCAAGAAAGAGGGATAAATAAAATGAACTGAGTACTGGGGTATCGTTCAAACAACCGTTTTTTTTATCATCAGCAAGGTATAACTTGATTTCTACCTTAATGCACTGAACCAACTTAAGAGTACAACCACCAAGGCAGCATTAAAGCGCTCGACTGACGCAGCCCTGCAAACACCACGTATGTGAGACAAGCCCGGCAGAACAGGAGTCAGTCACAACACTTGCCTCTAGGGACAGGGGGACAAGGGACCTACATTCTCCCATTTATGAGATGCAGTACGAGCCAGACGGGAATATAGGGAAACTACACCACCAGATTAAACACAACCCATTTTTCCCTCATATTTCCAAAATGCTGTTTCACACGCGTACATTGCTCCTCTCACAAACATGTGGGAAATAGGAACACAAAATGCAGCACCCTGCAATACCCTGGCAGGGGGGGCTCTATCCAGCCTTTTAGGTTGGGCCTGAAACCTCCGAGGCTGCTCTGGGAAGGCCAGGAGCCCTAGGAAACGCCAGCCCCCGCTCCTCCCTCCGAAGCACAGCCGAAAACAGACGGGACGGTTCCGCGGGAGGGCACGGCGGGGCGGCCGGGCAGCCGTCGGGGCTCACTGACTTCTTGAGGTCGAAGAGGGAGATCCTGTTGCCGACGGGGCTGACGAGGCCGTTGCCATCGCGGGTGAAGCAGAGGTTCCCGCGGCGGTAGACGGTGCCCAGCAGGCCGGAGAACTGCGCGGGGGAGAGAAGAGAGGGGCCGGTGAGGGGCGCGCGGGGCGGCGCGGGCGGCCCCGCACACCGGCCCGGCGCTCACCCGGTACGCGAGC
Source organism: Tinamus guttatus (assembly GCF_000705375.1). The sequence goes on along the minus strand of NW_010584374.1, from coordinate 286,071 downwards.
TTCATGG
>NW_010584374.1:267083-285996 GCF_000705375.1 Tinamus guttatus | reverse complement strand
CCCGGGGCGCGGCGGGGCCAACGCGCGCGGCCTCCGTGCGGCACCGCGTCCCACGGGATGCGCCAGCGCCACGCGAGGAGGGCTGAGGGCCAAGCACGGGACGCGCAGGGCGCTCCCTCGCGCCACGGCTTTTCCTGCCAAGGAAGCGGGGCCGTCCCGGCACCGTGAGAGGGAAACTGTCACAGAGAGACCCCCTTCAACCATCACCCTGTCTGTTAACATGTCTACATATTTTTAAAAATCCCCGTAACTCACTTTCCATTCAATTCCCCTTCTTTTTTTTCTTCCCTCTGTAATTTCACCTGAAGGCACCTTTGGAGCAGGGGGAAGATTCTTAAAACCTGTTTAAGGAGCAGCTTCCCACTTGGTATTTTCATTCAATACGGGGGCATTACCCTCTGTGGCGGGCCCCAGCTGTGCAAGGCTACAGAACAACGAGGGGAAAAGGTCCGTCAGTCTCACACACAATTTGCAAGAGCAGAAGCAGAACATTATAACTTGGAATATTTCCAGTCACACCTGAATCTGCAACATTCACTGAAATTACAGTTTAAAACACTTTTTTTAAAAAAAAAAATCATTATTTACATCTGAAATGAAGTTACACATTCTAACTTTGCTTCACAATTTTGCTACACCTGCACCCTTCCCTTTATAAAACCAACCTCTTTCTGCCATCACAAATACAAGCTTGGCTTCTACTGTGTAATAATTACACTAAGCCTTGGCGATGAAAGGTTGACTGCTTTGTGTCACATCCTACTGAAAATGTTGCCCCATAATAAATATGGAAACAGATTGCTATGACACTTGAATGCTAATGAAGGAAACTCATCTGGGAGCTCAGGAAGCCACATAACCTACCATGAAATTCAAACTTTCTTTGGTAAGAAATAAGCGAAAGGATGAACTGTCAAAACATAATAAAAATAATAACAGATACACACAGTTATGGAACATGCTTACTCAGCAGATGGGAAGTCTCAGCTTTGAATGAAATTCTGTTAGGGATGTTTATAGTAACAGCTCTCCCATGCATTTAAGTAAACAAATGAAAGTTAAATACAAGATTCAATGACAAATTAATGATGGTTAGAAGAAAAAAAGATTCTATTACATCAGTGAACAAGTTGAATGCTTTGTTGTATTTCAGTTACATGGGTGGAATAAACTGTAAATTATTATTTAAAAATCAAAATGTCAAATATTTATAGCATCTGACAAATCAACTGACAATTCTAAAGTACAGAGAAAGCATGAAAACAAAGCAGGCAGCTGCTAAACAAGAGAAGGGGTTCAAATATTTGCCTTTTTTGTTGGCCTATGCTGCTTTGTTTATAGGAGCTATTAAACAGCAGAAATTCTTGTTATTCCTTTAAGACTTGGAAGAGAATTTTTCCAGAGGCGCCGCAAATCTCCTGGACACACCAGTTCATGCCAGCTACCGCCCTTCCTCCCCTCTGTGAACTCCAGAGAAATACCGACATATATACAAAGCTACAGAGCTTTTTGAGAGCTGCAAAAGGTTTAAAACACTACACATATTTACAAGCTTTGACTTCCACACCATAAAAACACACATTTATTTATCCTTGATTTTTGGTGCAACTTATACAGACAATACATCAGTTAATTTGTAACTTTATTTAAATAGTCAACCATATGTACATTAAAATTTACAACTGAAAAATAATCAGTTGGTATGGTATGACTGCAGCTTGCTGGACCAGAAGAGATTTAATTCTAGGACATTAATCCTTCTCCCCATATCTAGACTGGAAGCAGAGAAGTAAACTTCATCTTAAATGGCATTATTTACTTTTAGAACCTCTGGAATTAAGGTGCAAAAAAAATATGGCTCTGCAGTCCATAAGTAAACACTAATTAGGGCAAAAGAAACTAGGAAAAAAAAACAACTTTGGTTAAAAAACAAGCTAGCACATCATAAAATGCATCTGACACGATGTTCATCCACTCATTGAAGTCACTAGGGAAAAAAACATGGTCCCATGAGCCTTCACTACAGTTGCTCGCATGCCACGTCACTGGTTTAAGTTCAAGGGCCATGATCTTCAAGAAGTATGGCAGGAATTAATGGCTCAAGATGCTTTAGATGGTTCTATAAGGGGTCTCTTGGGACAGGTGTAATTCCTGTATCCCAAGGCACAGAAGACATTAAGCAAATCTTCAGGAAAAAAATATATATATATCTTTGACATCTTCTCGATGCTATGGGATTCAGAATCACACCTTATTTTTCAGGAATTTTGAAAGCTACTCTGGTCCAGAAAACCAGACAGTCGTGTGATTGGAAAGGCACACACGAGTCAATTATAGCCACGTTGCAAGGCCTACTGTATGTCAACCTGGAAACAATTTTGTGAACAGATATCAGGCTTTTTAAAAACAGCAAAACTGGAGGCTGCTCAAGTTACATAAAGGACCAACTGCAGCAAGCATCTTTACCAGCAGGATGTGATTGAAGGGAAAAAACCCAATAGCTTACACAAAACATACTAAAGTGGCAATATAAACTAGCTGACACAAGCTTCACTGTACATTTGAATTGATACAATTGTCTGGTGCTTCCATGGCCAGTAAGTGTTGAGTGCCATAGGTCTGGTTAGAGTTAGAATGTTACAACAGAGACTGGTAAGGTCACAACCCATTAAAGTGCTTTCAAATCCAGTTCCTAAAGGTTTGTGTTTTCTTGGTTTCTATACCAAGTTGTCATGTGATATTGACTTCCAGAACGTGGTCATCCTTGCTGGGAACCACGAGTATCTGCATCCCGCTGCTGCAGTTGAAGACCTGACCGGAGGAGAAGGACTGCAGCCGGGGCATGGGCAGACCCTTGTGCTCCCCGCTGGCCGTGGAATGCAAGCTGCTGCGGCTCCTCAGGCTGCTGCTCTCAGCTTGCTCATCCATGTTCTTGTCCACCGAGACATTATCATTCTCAATCCAGCTATCTGTTTTAAGCAAAAACCCACAAATTCAGTCTTCGAAGCAATTAAATGTCTTAAAAACTATTTAGAGCTCAGATACCTGGCCAACTTAGGACAGGTTAACAGCTACTCATCATTTCAGGTGAATCAACAGTTTGTGGCTGTAGACATTTAAACTCTTGATCTAATCTGATTTAGATGTCACAAGCTTTTCAACTACTTAATCCTTCCAGCAAGTGGGAATTATTTTCCCCCAAAGTTAATGAAAACACAATAGATTAAAAATTTATAAACAATGAAGCCTCAGCACTAGAGGGTTTCAAATTAATTTTCACTTTGTTATGAATTCAGTGATAATTATACAATAATCTTTAAAGGAGACATATATATATATAAAGACTTTTTTATTATTCCCTCTCAAGAGTAAGGCTACAACCTGAATTCAATATTACAAAAACTGTTAGAGCAGCTTTCTAGAAATGTAAAATCAGTACCATGAAACGAAACTAAGTAACAACAAAACCTAACAGTACTAAGCTAACCCACTTCCCAGCCTTGCTTTCCTCTATACAGGACACAAACAGCATAATAATTTCTGTAAGTAGCTAGAAATGTAAAATCAGTACCATGAAATGAAACTAAGTAACAACAAAACCTAACAGTACTAAGCTAACCCACTTCCCGGTCTTGCTTTCTTCTATACAGGACACAAACAGCATAATTTCTATAAGTAGTCAGGTACTTGAGAAAGCTTTACCAGCATCGAGTTGCATGGAGTGAGCAGAATGATGAGGGAGGTATTTAAATAATCTGACATCAGGAAAGGGTAGGTATCCAGCAAAGAGAGGCATCACTTCCATGTGGACCTTGTGAGTTGCTCGAGCTGCTACGGGCATAGATATCACTCCAGAACTTTTCCCACAAACTGCCCAGTTACTGCTGTTGTCAACAACTGCAGGAATAGAAAAAAGATTCTTACAATATTTTGTCTAAAATGGGGACTCAGTACAGTTTTAGAACATTCTTTAATCGGTATCTTCACAATATACAGAAACTACACCAACTTTTGTAAGTGAACAGCTGTTCAAAGGAAGAAACCAGCTCTACTTGAAAGGGATTAATATTTCAGTCTCAAGAAGTCATCTATCCAGCCCAAAGAGTATTTGTATTTCTTTAGGAAAGATTAGTGAAGAAAAAATATATATGTATATACATATTATGAGACTAGTGAAATGTAAACTGCTTTACTGTGCAGTGGCATACAAAATACAAGGCAATTGCCCTGGAAGGTCTGTCTGAACTCATTATAAAGACAAAAAACAGGAGAATTTTGTCAACATTTTGATGAGGAATATCAAGAAAAACGTTCTTACCTTCATACATCAGTTTTGTTGTACAATATCCATCTGACTCTGTTAATGCTTCATCTTTATCAACTTCTAAGAGATCCGCAAGCCGGGTGATGGACACCTCTAAAGAGCAGAGCGAGCCTGTTTTACAATACTCTGCCCCCAATGGGGGAAAAATTTCAGTTTTCACATTATACAATGTCTGTCAGGAAGAAAACAGTGCTGTTACCAAGAAAAAAGGGGTGTTTTATTTGTGTTTAAAGAAAAATGGACAACTGATACAGTATGAGTGAAGTTTAGCATCCACATCCTATTATACCTTTCTAACACAATGGTCAGTTAAAAGTAATGTTCACTTCATTACGCTGCTCAGTTTGAGCAAATAAGCAAATCAAAATTGATAAAATTTATTCTGATACCAGAAAGTAAATGCACGAGGTTGCCCAGAGAGGCTGTGGAGTCTCCTTCTCTGGAGATCTTCCAAACCCCCTTGGACGCAGTCCTGTGCCACGTGCTCTAGGTGACCCTGTGTGTGCAGGGGGGTTGGACTAGTTGACCTCTAGAGGTGCCTTCCAACCTTAAGCACTCTGTGATTCTATGATTTCTTCCCTCAATGTGCTTTAACTCTCCAGTCTTTCAGTGCTTCTAAATGCCTGCCAATACTCCTCACTTTCCATTCACATTGCTCACATTCTGGGTAATACAGAATAAAACTGCTTCCCTCTTACCATCATAGTCCCCAGAATAAAGAGGTTATTTGATAGTGCAAGCACCTTCAATTACCATAAAATAATTTTTCTACAAATATCATTAATACATTTACTTCCCCTAAAACTATCCAGAAAGATATTGATAAAACGCCAACAACCCTTTCTAACACAATGGTCAGTTAAAAGCAATGTTCACTTCATTACACTGCTCAGTTTGAGCAAATAAACAAATCAAATTCTACAAATATCATTAACACATTTAATTCCCCTAAAACTATCCAGAAGGATATTGATAAAACGCCAACAATTGCTAGTTGCGTTTGAGTATTCAAGCAAAACCCTAGAATTTTGCTCAATATCAATTTGCAATAAGCATCAAGAAAGAGACAAGACAAAATATGATGGACAATGGTGGTATTTTTTAAACCAAGCATCAAGAACACCACCACAAAGACTTTAGGGATGAGATTTAAAAAGTTTAAGAGAATCCTTTTAATAGGAGGTTTTATTTAGCCAATAAGCTTCCCAGCAGATCAAAGGAACAAAGAGTTTGTTCATAAAAGAAACATTTCAGATAATGGTCTAAAAAACTCTGAATATTTCATTAGAAGATCTCATCTTAAGCATTTGCATTTTTTAGTAGTGCTATCAACGGCAAAGATTTGAGGAAACAGCCATTTGAGTCGGAGATGGCTGTCTTCAGCCAGGGGGTAGAAATCAACTCAGTATTCTCAATAGAGCTCAAACTTAGAGAGAGTTTAAAAAAAAAAACACAGAAAAAACAAACCACCATCATGGAATAATAATTAAAAAAAAAAAAAAACACACAGAAAAAAACAAACCACCAACATGGAATAATAATTTAAAAAGACACAAGATTAAGGAAACCAACTTTTTTTTTTCAGTTCCAGTGGTAAATATACTTCCACTTTACCTCCACTTTCAACAAACTAGCTTTCAAACAATCCTATGATCAGCATCAACCTCATTATGGAAACAGAAATTGTAACATAGTTTCGACTTCTTCCTTTCACATTTGTTAACTGAATGGGGTTTCCTAATATTTGGCCATACTACAGAATACTTACAAAAAAATTTTCCACTTGGAATTCGTATGTGAACGGCTTCAGGGAAAGGGACTGTTCTTCAGAGGTAGCTGGACAAAAGCTGACTGAAAACAGGCACTGCAAGGACAGGGGAAGCTCTTTCGTCCACTTCAACTCCCATACAAAGAATATTGATTGCTTACTGTATATGACCTGAAAGATAATATTTATTGATAGTATCAGCTCTTTCTCTCCTCTGACAAAAGAAATATAGAAATATATCTTCACATGTATATGTCTGTTCTGGCATTACTAGAGTGTATGAAATAGGACATGTCTTTTCAGTATAAATTATCAGTGAAAACATGTAATAAAATCTTTCAATGAAGTACCAAAACAGTTTACTGAAGTTTCTTTGAGTCTGGTCTAAACACTGTATAAAGTGAAATGTATTCTTCCAGAACACCAGCTGGAACACGGTTCTATGCAAAGGCAAAAGAGTTTGGAAAATTATCTAATCATCTGTGCAGCTTTTAGACTTTGATCTGAATCTGTAGGTGTAAATGCTTCCCAAAGCTTCTTTGCGAAGAAAAATTACTCTCTCAAGTGACTGTAAATCTGACAAAATATCTGGCATTAGCTGTACTTACTGGAAATATGCAGAGGTGCTCATAATTCCACTAACAAGAAGTTGCATACCTGGCTCTCTACACCAGTGAGCTCATATACCACCAAGTCTTTACCTGTTGAGAATCAGGGTTCAGAGATACCAGCTGCAAATCCGTACAGTTAGCAGAATTTTTTAGGCTGTTTTCTGAAAGCTGGAAACAGAGTTCTGATAAATTCTCTACACAGACTTGCACATATTTCCTGAAAAACAAGATAGACTGTTTGTTGAATTATGTAGCAAATCTGAGCAATTATCCCTCAAAGGGTAAATGCCTTCTTTCCAAAGAGTACAATTTAAGCAAAAACAGGATAGCAGATCACTTTCCAATAACTATATTTAGGTGTGTGCACAAATAAGGCTGTACAACATCCCCTCACGTATTAAAACCAAATAACTACTCAGATAGTCTGGTTTATCTTGTGGTCTTATTTCCAAAAGGGCTGAAACCACGTTTGTTTTATTGATAGGAAAGCGCACCAGAGGAAGCAAACAGGCTTCCAGTGGGAAGATACAAGACAACAAAACCCCAACTTAAAGAGAGACAAGCTGACTAGAAATATTACTTATATTCCACCTCCATAGGTTGCAAGAGGAAAGGAGCAGTAAATACTTAATGAGTACATTACCGTTTGCCAGCTGACAGTAAGGAATGCTTGGCATTAAAAGGTATGCAGAACGTTAATGCAATAATAGTGGAGTAAATCGACCAAGGACAATCAATGGTTACCTACAGGGGGAGGGGGGGAAAAAAGGAAACAGTCAGAGGCATAAGAGTTTTCTTTTCTCCTTATTTTAAAACCAAAGATTTCTCAGTAAGTGCCTAGATCTAATGCATCCAGAGTGGGTGTGAGGAACAGGGTGGGTCAAACCAAGCCTGACAAAACAGTGCTCTCCTTTTCTTCTCAAAAGGAGTGAAATCTAGAAGAAACTTTTCTGTGGAAACTGATGGTGTGCAGTTCTGAAGACTACAGGTGTTGAAAATGGACAGAAAGGGGTATACAAGAAAGGATAGAGTGACAGAATCAGTAGCATCTTAATACTAAAAAAAAATAAAATGTCAGTATAAAATAAATTCTTAAGAACCACCCCCACCATACTTAGATACACCTATGTAATGTAATATATATATGTTACTGTACATATTACATATATTAAAAGCAATATTAAACTTGCATTAAATATATTTGTTTCAGCTTTAAGCATCACGCTTAACTACAGAACTCCAACTTAACAGAACAGTGCCACTGCTTCCAACTCTAAAGCATGTACACTAAGCACCATTTTATATGCAGAAAAAAAATAACATCTTTTAGCAATGTTTTAATTCTAGTAAGAAATATCAGCCTATAGCTACACATGTTCACCCCATTACTCACATGTAAAGATATAGGGCAGTGCTTTTCAATCAATTTTAGCAAGGCATAACCCTGTGAAAGGTGATGAATCCAAGTTCTTTTCACCGATAACTCGGTGGCATCTTTGCATTGCTCCTTCTATTCATCCCCTATAGCACGGATCATGAGGAAAACTGACCTCCAACTATACAACATGGCAGCTTGAATCTGTGCTGTGCAGATGCTCTACAAGTAGAAGAAACATCCTTCCCATGGGTCACAAGGGAGGATGTAATTTCACAGCACTTTTAAGGACACCATTCCAGCTTTCAAAGAGACAGGATTAGCCTTCATCCTAACAAATTGTGAGCACTATGATGCCAAAACTCTTACTAGGGCTAAGAAGTCAACCAGTTGGCCGTATATTAGCATGGCGCACATTTGTGCTCACATACTCTTTGTATTTATAAACATTTGGTATGATTTTTGCATGTATAACCTTCAAGAGAAAAATCACTTCTACGTAACCAGCCTCCGCATCACAACTGAGTGCATGTCCCTGTGATCAAACCGATCTCAGTGCCAAATGTCACCTTACTTTCTGGTCAACGGTCACCATGTGGCTGTCTGGTTTCTGCTTCTCTTTGCTTTTCCTGCAAGCTTCTTTATTTACAGTATTATCTCTCTCCACTGCAGGTTCTGGGGTTGATGGCAAATACATGACTTCTAGTTCAAACTCAATCACGTGATAGGCAGGAGTCACTGGCAAACTGATGCTCGTGATCTTCTCAGAAGATTGAATCCTTAATGATGATTCTGAGATCTTTTCTAGAATTGCATAGAACGGGAAAGAAAATGGTTTAAAACTTTTCATCCTTCCCCAATTTTCATTTTAATCTGTAGTTAAGTAAGAAATAGTCTGAAGAGCTAAAAGCATTAGAAAATAGGTTGGAACATAACCATCTGCTGGCAAGACCTCCATAGTTGCAAAATCAGCAACTAGCAGCCGCATTACATAACTCCACACTAATCTCCTCAAATGAGCTATAATCTTCACATTTTAAATATCACTGCTGTTCACAATTTCTCACCAGCAATGATCTATCCACCTCAAAGACTGCAGGAAGCCAGCACATTCAGTGCAGTAGTCCCTTCCAGTATTCAAGAAAGCTCCAAAGAAAACAATATGGTACCAAGCTTTAAAGTAGACAAAGACCTACTTTAATCTATCACCTGATACACATTGCAATTTTAACATTATCCCATAGCGTCTTAGTCTCACAAATCCTTTCCACTTCAAATAAACTTATCACACATTGGTATTTTTGATCAGTAATCATATATATTTGAAATACTACATATGGGACAGTGGTATAGTCTATTTTTATTAATCTCCAATTTTAGTCTATTAACACTCCTCTCCATTTATGTAAAACTACTGTACACTTGGAGCAACTGAGACAGAACCTGAGCACAGAAAAAAAGAAAAAAGTACCAAGCAGTCCAGCTGCTTGCTGAAAGTTCATTTTGCTACTTTATCAGAAATAAAGTTTAAGACCTTTCTTGCACTAAGTGCTAATTTGCAAGTCCCTAAATAGCTTCAGTTACTAAGGGCTACTGAAAGACACAGTACCAGTGTTTTCCAGTGTAATGACTACAGATTTACATCAGGGTTACTGAATTTTTGCATTGCTGAAGTACCAGTTTTGACTCCACCACTTACCCCTCGTGTTGGAATAGATGACTGCCTTGCTCTCGGGATGGTACAGAATAGGCATGGTATCCGCGTTACTGAGCTGCAAAGTATCTCCACTCTTCATGGTGTAATGGCCAGTAATCACTGTGAATTTCACCTTCTGGGGAATGCCAGCCAAAAGGCTATCTGAAGGAAAGAAGCAAAATTGATCATGTATTCCAACAGTCCCTTCGAGATGGTTACAATATGCTGCTAGGGCTTGCTTACAAGCAAACATTCCCAGGCAATTTCTCCTTAAAGTAACTTAAAAGGATGTTATGAACATGTTAGGCCATCCAAGGGTGAATTTCAGTCACTTGACTTGAAAGGACCTGGTTCTACAAGCTGATGGAGCTGAGCTGGCCTTAGCCTAGCAGGCTCTCACACTGTGCAGGGCACAGGACATTCTGTGCTGTTTCCGACAGCACAGTACTCAAAGAAAGGTACTGCCAAGCTTTAAGTTCTGCAGGCTGGGGACAGCTTTGTACTGCCGCCCCTACGACACCAGTCACACCCCCAGGCTGTATTTGCACAGCTAGGATTATTAGAACACCAATATCCACATGGACTCTCAATGACCTGAATCATGACCATCAACATTCACACAGATTCTCAATCATGACCACCAGCTTCACAGGTGTAGCTAGTCAGATTTATTCCCCTCTTCCCTGTCTTTCCTCTACCTTGCAATGAGTGGGAGGGGGATGGTTCCATAGAATGCACATCAACCCATCTACCTAAAATTACAACCTGAAACATTATTAACTTCAGTTGATATGCTTTAACAAATGTCTAACAGTGCTGCACTGTCCACAAATGCAACAGATGCACATTTTGGGTTATCAACTCATGTGTGATGACTATTAAGCACCAAAGACACTGCAGTGTCACAAAAGTAGCCAATAAGCTCAGTCAGTTACGAATTTAAATATTCACTTCTCCTTTGTAGGAAGGCAATTCATGCCTGATATTTAAGCAGCACTACATCTTCAAACTTGAGCTAAACTCTGAAATTACTTGTCGAATATCACTGACAGTGTACTTCGCATATTATCTGAAAAATAAGAGCTTATTTTAAACTTCTAGCTCAATATTAAGAGCAAGGCAAAGCAATTCTGAATAAAATTCAAGGTGAAAAACATTTCACCTTCTCCTGTGCAAAAAGAAAGATTATGAATACAACTGCAGTGCAACAACTGCACCTACCAGTCATTGGTTCCACCTTGAGCTGGGGCTCCTGAGAATACACATCATACTGTGCAATGGGGTAAATGTGAAGAAGGACAAACTGTACTTTTCCCAGGGAAGTGCACAGTTGCCTGAGCGTGTACGTCCCAGGTTCTTTGGCCTTGAGAGAAAACATTTGAAAGGATTTTTCAATTTAGCAAGTACTTTTAAAACAAACCCCCTGCTGAAAGACAAGCAAGTTTCACAGGTCATTTCTATCAGATACTTTGTTTTAATTTATAAAGCAAACAATCATTCTGGGAATATGTGACAAGATTTTCCACCAAGGATCATCTTCTCCCCCATTTTAGATATAAGCTCTAGAGTGCTGCCTGCTTCAAGAACAAGTGTCAGGTTAACTCACACATACCGATAATCAAAGTAACCAATACATGAACTACCCTGACAAATTGCTGTTCCTTAGGTGGTTGCTTTCCTCCTTTACATGTCACACACATTAAAATAGAATTACATTTATTAGCTACCAAAATGATATTAAGCAAGCAGCAGCAAAGCATATCTGGCTGACATTCATAAAACAGCTAGAACATTTGCATCAGGCCTAGCCTTCAGCTCATGATAAGCCTGTTGAATTCATACACTTCTCCCCCAGTGCCAATGCAAATGATTTCCAAAAGCACTACACATTTTACTTCAAACTCTATTAAGAGTTTATTCAGAGTCTAAAAGACTCTGATGAGTCTTTGAAGAGTCTAAAATGTCATTTTAGATGTTTTAGTTAGCAATATTATAAAAAGAAACACTGTAGCATTGTGTACAAGTATATTTATTCTTATTTCTATTTGTTCTTAGCTATTACTGCTGGGAATGGGCTGTGCTTTCTTTTTTTCCTTGGGCCACCTTATAAAGTATTGATCTGGGTAGAATTAAACGCAAAGAATAGAATTAAATGGTCGGGAGAACAGCTGGAATGCACACGATTCAAACTTAACTCACAGTTATTTATAAGAAAGCACAACTGAAATTCAGCATTATGTGTTTTGAAATTATAGTCAGCAAGTATCAGTCCTTGAATGCCTTCTAAATGGACAGGCACCAGTGAAGTCTTTCATACATGCATCATTTCAACATCAACATATGATGTATTGAAATACTAACCTGAAGAGCTTAAATAATACTTTATCATCATAGTAGAGCTTGAACACACACAATGAAATATTAGATTTGGAAGGTCACTATCACTTAGCATAAGTAAAGTTAATCAGCAGCCCAAGATCTACAGAAAGAATCAACTTTCCTCCGCATCTTAGGAGGGAGGTTATTCCTCTTCCTGAGGAGAGGATGCAGTTAAGCATCGAAGTGAGCCTCCTCCTCAAGACAGCTGCAACGGGCAGAGGCTCCCAAATGCACTTCTTACAGGGAGCGCCTCTCGTGCCTTCTGCCCTGCTGCTGGAGAACAGAAAGACAGATCGCCTCAACCTGCTGAAAATTCACTCAACTTCCAACTACAAGTTCTACAGGGAGATGGAAACGAACAATAAAAAAAGGAAAAAGAAAAATCCCTGTAGGAAAACACTTAAAATATGCTAAGAAGCCTGAAAGAAACCTCCTGGCCAGCACTGTGAAGCTCTCAATTCTTGGTCATCAAAAGCAGACACGCAGAGTCTAATTTCTACATTTCATAAAAGGGAGCAAACCTAACACTAACACAATGAGAAAATGCTATAGCTAGAAGGCATATTATAACATGCACAACAAAAACAAGTAACTTGAGTGGTACAGTATGTTGTGTGTGTATATATATATATATATATTTAAAATCAGTTTTATTTGTGGCAGTCAATAGTCATGTAGGTATTTTAAAGTAAGTTTTGGAATACTGCAAAAAGCTTTGGGAAGGACTGCAAATAGAGTTGCCAATACACAAACAGCACTACACCACTGCAGGGGAAATTAAGACCTAGAGCAAAGGGGAAGCCACAGCAGGAACAGCATCAACAATGCTGTAAGGTAGAGCAATACAGATAACGTTTATCAGCACTATGTTCTTCTTCAGCAAGTGCTTTTAGCTCTTCTTTCACAAGCACTGCTCTGACACGATTATAAAAACATACCTGAGTTTTGAAAGTTATTTTATTGATCCCTGGTTCCAGTATTAAGTCATTACATTTTAACATGTGAGCTCCATCTTCTAGCGTCAGCCCTGAGGGCATATCCAGAGAAGTACTGCTCTCCTGCCTTCGCAGTAGCATGTGCACATTTTTGCAGATAATTCCTGTTGTGTTCAAAGAGTTATCAGAGGGACTTCGTTCATACATTTCATATAACTCCAGTGTTGGCAAGTTGTTCCTCGACAAAGGAAAGCCGGTAACCTCGCTTGGAAAGTTGATCACCCCATTGGAAGTTTTGTGCTTGGTGAGCCACTCGGCTGTTTTCCGGTAACTGTTTTTCTCAATGCTGAAGTGAACGTAGATGGCAATCTGATCCACTCGCACTGGGATGGGCATCTGGCTCAGCAACGTCAGCTCAATGGACAACTTCCCACCCACGTGGACAACAGCATTTGGAGGGTCAAAATGCAGAGTTTTTAACTGTGCAAAGGAGTGCATAGACAGTATAATCTTCTGACCTGAAAAGACAGAAACAGATTTCATTCTTCTCTATTGCTGCTAAACATCAGCGATTTTATTTTCTTAAAAAAGAAGCTTCAAAGCATTAACTCCTAAAATTAAATCAGATCAACAACTTCGAAATCTTTTCACAATAAATTCTTTCACGTCAAATCAATACTTCACTATTTTAAGTTTTACATCGCATAGAAGCATGAGAAACTTATGATGCTAACAGCTTATTCTCAAGTCACCTACTAAAATTTTTATTAATACTTAGGCTATTAAAAGGAGTAGCTGCAAAGAGAGTTATGCAGAAGTTTAACATTTCACTGTAAGTGTTGAATCATAAGGTGACGAACTTTCCATATAAATTAACAGCAAATACAAGTTTATGAAACCAAGGAACTACCTAATGAAAGTAACAAACAGGTACCAGGAGCCATCATCAATACAAATTTGAATTATAATCCTGAGGACAAAATATTGCTGAAGCAGAGGGAAGAATGAAAGGAAAAGGAGAGTTCTAAAAATAACAAGGTAGAGATTTAACATCGAGAAGAAATGGTATCATCGCAGGGCTGTCAGAGCCATGCAGGAACAAAGGTAAGTTAGGAATTGAAAAGAGCAGAAGATAAAATGAGCCACCCAAGCAGAAAAACAGGTAAGGGAAGGAGAACAAAGGCTCTGTGGTATTCAGAATGGAACTGTTAATCACCCTTTTATCTTCCATTTATATCAAATAAATATTCACAAATATTTCAAGCATTTTATGAATGCTCTGGAGTTGACAGGAAAATAACCACATTGGTTCTTAAGTTGTACATTAAGTAGTGAATCCAATCAGGAGAAAGATAACCATCATTTGGTCTACTTGCAGACCACAGCAACTTAAACTTCACATATTAAGAGTCAGACTCACCTTGACTCTCTGCTTGCTGATTGGCAAAATCTAGTATTTCTTGGCAGAAGCGTTTGCGTTCATCTTCTGTTAGATGATTATCACTTGCTAAAAGGCTGCTCGTTTGAAGATAACTAACAAAGTTAAGCAAACGTGAGGTAGAAACACATACTTCAGAAATTTAACTGTAAATGAAACAGTTCAAGAATTGATTTTCTTATCTGTGATATAAGACTTGCTTTTATCATTCACAAAATTTTCTATTAGGAAGGAAGCAATAAAAGATTTGCTATCACTTGAGAATACTGCAGTATCTTCACTTTTCAGTAAACTTTCTAAAATAAATCTTTGTAACACAAGCTTTCTTGTATATCAAAAAAGATTTCCAAGCATTGAAAATTCATTATTTGACAACAAATACACGCAGCATGTAAGTTAAAGCCCCATGAGATAACACAAAATGTAAAGTTAAGTAACTTCAGTATTTGATTACATTCTAATTTACCGGTGTGCCCTTTCAGTTTGCTGAGAATCTGCCAGCTGTTGCAGTACCATTTGCCATAATCAAGTCCTAAGGCATTCTTTATGCTCTTGAGTGCTGGGAATACAAACGCTCATTTAAGTACTTAGTTGAGACTACAAAGCTATTGGCTCAGCTTTTTTTGAAAAATATATACTGAAGCATAAAAATTTAGGAGTTTAGAATTTTTGTGTAAGAATTTTTAAAAGAGCAAGACATTTAAAATGCTGAAGTCTGATGTTTAAAAACAAAACAAACAAAAAAACTCCACACTCTTAATCATTTTCAGTTACAATGAAATCTCTAGCACTGTCCCTTAAAGGAGACTAAAACGTGAGTTTACAGGCAAAGAAAAACCTACACTTTTTCTAACCAGAAGGACAACTAAAAAAGCTGAATTGTTCCTTGCAATCTTCACAAGAATTGTCATGCAGAAAGCATTCTCTATTAAACTGACCATCCCAAGCTGAAATGCCTAGGGGAATTTCATTTAAAGTCACAGCATCAAGAAAAGCAGCAACCTTAAACAACTCAAAAAATCTCCTATACTCCCCTACACAAAACTAAGAAATAGTTGTTTTTTTTTTTTTTGAGTTTTGATTTCCCAGCGTTGTATTTTAAAGGATACTTTTCTATTTGCCCAAGCTGTTTCTGGCATTCTGCTAATTGCTTTCTTGTATGCGTGACGAGTAACGCCCAGCCTTCAGCAAGGTAAGTTTTCAGCGCTCCCTGAAGATAGACCTCTGCCTTCTGGGGACTTTTCTTCCTCCTTAAAAAGGAAGAAATAAAAGTACAGAACACGTAGGAACATTTGCAGCCAAGATAACAAAAACAAGATAACAAAATCCAGTGAACCATTATGCTACTCATTTTGCTAGTAACAGGTCAACAACTTGGTCAATCTTGCTACAATTGGTGTAAATACACCATGCGAGTGAAAGATTTGATATAGAGCTGTAGCAAATTAAAATTTGAGGTGAGTCTGCCTCACACAAATACATTTTCAGGATACAGCCATCTCAAACACCTCTGACAGTTAACTAAATATGCTTACTCAACTACATTAAAGCAGGAAAATGCTTTAATAAAAGTGGCATTTTCTCACTGTCCAGCCACTCCTCCATGATAGTCCTTAAACTTATAACTATCCTCTCAGCCGTAAATTTAAGTTAACTTAGGAGGATCCTTTGTAGCTAGATCAGTGTTGCATAATGAGAAGGAGGCTAAGACAAAAGACCACCCCCAAAACATACATTATTCTCAAGTTTGTTTAAAAAAAAAAAAAAAAAATCAATGCAGCAAGATCTTTCAACTGAATCAACATGAAAATTAAAAACAGAAAATATCTTTGGAAATGAACTTCCACGGTGGGCAAACTGCACAATTTTACAATCATAACCTCAAATAGGAATCTGAGTAGCCTCAAAAATAACATGTGTATCAAAAACTATGCATATATGTGCATGTATAAAATGACATGCTATAAAAGTCAGAAACCACATAAGAATAGCACCTTAACACAAATGCAAAGCTATCCCTCCCACTCTCTCCCCTCATTGCCCTTTTCTTCTCAGTAGAGGAAAGGAAGAAACCGCAAAACACAGGACACAAAGAGCACTAAATTATGGGGTGACATTTACAGTTTGATATAAAAGATTGCTGGTATTCTTGTTTTCTGGTGTTAAACAGGCTGAAACTTAGGACGCGTTACTGCAAAAATACTGTTAAAATTCCTTTAAAAATATGGTTCATTTTCCTCACAGTTTTTAGTCAAACTTTCCAAAACTAATGCATTTAAAACATTTGAAAGATTTACTTACATATAAAACTCTGCCAAGTCCTTTCCAACAAGCTTAGCTGAGCGAATTCTTCCAATATTTGTGTACATTTCAATGGTGGCATGGGACAGATCCTGTTTACAAGAAAAGAAATAAGTGTAAGCTAGTTATGTAAGTTTAGCTGTTATGCAGTACAGCATTTCACACAGAAATCCCAAACCAGTAACCAAGTAATTGCAACCAAATGACCAGAATGAGTCGCTTCTTACTTCCTCTCCATTTCAACACACCCATCAAATTTTATATATAGTTGTCGTCATCCAATATCTATACTGTAAATAGTAAAAGAAGCCTGCTAAAAGTATCATGAGGCAACTCAGACCCACAAAAATAATTTAGCTGGTTTCAAATAACAAAACCTATTCTTGAATTCTCCTATTTCTCAGTGAGTACATCTCATTACTCTACCGTTACACAAGAGAGCAGTGCTTCCTTTCTGGATACACTAATGTATCCTATCTAGCATATTGCTAGATTTTGTCCTGGAGAATCACAGTTAATGCTTCAAAAACAAACACAGAACATGGCACATGATTCTTCCACTAAGGCTACATGTAGTATTATTTTCCAACATACATGTCTCTAAGAGCAGTATGTGAAGATCAAATGAAATGTTAAGTACCAAGTTAGTTAGGTTAAACCCTTCCTCAAAGGTTTAAGGAATTTTCCTTGAACTTATGCAACTTGAACTTTCACTTCCATCTTGCTTAACTTGCTCTAAGCTTGAAAAAAGATATATAGCTCCTATTACAAGTTAGCAGTTTCAGATGCCAGTTCCATATACCTGAATAACCACATACCTCTAAGATTAAGGCACAGAGCCGGTGCACACACCTCAGTACGTTCTGTAAAATTGTCAAATCATCTACAAGATCAGACACCTAATGAAGTCTTCTTGGTGAAATAAAACCTTGAAATTTTTGCTTTCAACATTTGTAACGAGAATACTCAAAATCTCAAATGCAAACAGTCGCATCTGGAAATTTCTTTAGTTCCCTGCTTTCCTTCACTGAATACACAGATAAACTGTGTGCAATTTATGCTGCCACTAGGTAGGAAACAGTCTTTGACAGTGTAGCTGCTCTTTACTTATCTGAATTTGTTGCATAAGAATGCAGTTAGAAGCATTAACAGAAATAGGAATTTCAAAAGTAGCAAGCCCTGTAGACCTCACTTAAAATTCCTTAAGTTTTGGAAGATATTCATAGAATCACGGAGTGCTTAAGGTTGGAAGGGACCTCTAGAGGTCATCTAGTCCAACCCCCCCGCACACGCAGGGTCACCTAGAGCACGTGGCACAGGACTGCATCCAAGCAGGTTTGGAAGATCTCCAGAGAAGGAGACTCCACAACCTCTCTGGGCAGCCTGTTCCAGTGCTCTGTCACCCTCACTGTAAAAATATTTTTCCTTAAGTTCCTGTGGAACTTTTGATGCTGTAGTTTCTGGCCATTTCCTCTAGTTCTGTCAGTGGCCACCAGTGAAGAGAGGCCAGCACCATCCTCCTCACTGCTTCCCTTGAGGTACTTATAGACACTGATCAGGTCCCCTCTCAGCCTTCTCTTCTCCAGGCTGAACTTAGAGATCTGTGGGTGCAGGTTTACACTGAACACATAAGAAGAGATGACAATTCCAAAATTCTTAGTTTTAGTTTACCCATTTATCCCGTTTCATTGAGAAATGAAGTGTAAAAATGAAATCTGATATTATTGGACCAAATTTTCTAATTTTTTTTGGTCTTCATAATTTTCAAAACAAGCACCAACTAATTTTCACATGTAAAAGTTTGCTCAATTTTTCTCCATGTTTTCACTAGGAAACATTAAGACGAGTAGAGCAATTTCTGAAAGTATCAGACAAAAAAGTCAACACACACACATATGTATTTAAAAAAGTATAATGACAGTCAGATTTAAAAATAACACACACACAAGCACTGCATCTTTTATAAAAAGAATCAGATCATTGCAATGACTCCACAGTAATGGAACTGCCAGGAACTCACACACAGTAACGTGCAACTTTCCATGGTCCATGGCAGCTCCAACCCTAATATCCACACACATCCCAC
>NW_010584374.1:247788-267064 GCF_000705375.1 Tinamus guttatus | reverse complement strand
CAGGAAAAACATTAACACTCATTGCAAAATGCAAGTATAAAACCTGTTTGAAAGGATGCTGGTTTAACACATCAATGTACTTCTGGGGATAATGTAAATAACGAATGAATTTTGCATCACCAAATATGGTAGCTTAAGCATAGTCTTTTTTAATAACTGAATATACATACCTAGAGATAGTAACCTCCAGCCCTGTTACAGTAAATATTACAGTAAAAGCAAAAATGTCAAACATGAGACTCAATATAGGGTTCCAGACAGACAACAATATAGGGTTCCAGACAGACAACAATATAGGGTTCCAGGGTTCAAGTCAAACTTGGTGCATTCAAACATTAAACAAGCAATAATTTTGATATCAAAATACAGATTTATACTTTTAACATGCTTTTCAGCTTTGGAAAATTTGGCCCTAAGGAATCTATAAAGTAAATATCCCCGAACTATACTTACTAAGTAGTGTTTTTCAAAAGCTTCTACAGATGATAAGGCCTCTTTAAGTTTCTTATAAGGGCTCTGTGAGGCATTGGCTTCAGACAAAAGGAGAACAAGAGGTGTCACAAATTCATTTCCGTTTTAATCTTCACAGACATTAAACAGTGCATTTCAACGGAACATGGTTAGTAAGACCAGATTTTTTTTTCCTGAAGTAATTTGCTCAATTTAAAAACCTATCATTCCAAATTTGTACCAATGCTTCTAAAAGAAAATAAGCCTGCACTTTAAACAAATATCCATAAAGCATTTTAATCCTGAATTAAAATTCATGTATCATTCTACCTTCAATAGCAGCCTGTAAAGCAAGACGTTAATTGCTCTACCTTGAGCAACTGAAAGTTTCTTCCCTTCAGAAATAGCTTTGCGAGTGACACAAAAGCCCAGAACCAGTAAATAAACTAGACTGTTCAGCCACTCATGTAATAACCACTTTGCAGTTCCAGTTGCAGGTTATCTATTTGCATCACATCAAGAATCCTCCAAATACTTTCCAAAAAGTTTCAGTAATGTCTTCACTGCTTGTGTGAAAGCATTAAAACTAAGAAAAAGTACTGTTCAGGACTACTTACCTCAACATCAGCAAATTCAACATTACTGTAGAAAACATACTTGCAGTAATGGAAGCACACTCATAACTTGAAGTACTGCACACACATTCTCTCTTACGAGTTTTAGGGTTTTTTTGTTTTTGATTGCTTGCTTTCAAAGTTTCCAAGTATCCCTACATCCACAGAACTATTATCCCACCAAAGTATTTATATGGCAGGCACTTAAGACAATGTCAGTTATTACAAAGACAATATATATTCCTGGTAGTACCTGTTTCAGGGCGTTCTGCTCCCAACCCTGCTAACAGATCGACAGTTCTGTTAAGATCTTCCGAGTTGGGTCCCTTCTCTGATGCAAGTCCACACAAATAGCCCAGAGATTTTAGCTAAAATAGAAGACAGATGCTTGCTTTTGATGCTGTCAGGCTATGAAATAAACACAAAATTATCTTTTTCTGCCACACCATTCCTACTATATAAGATGTTTCCATGGGAAATGTCAAACTGCACTACTTATATAAAACATGTATTAAAAGTTGCTTCTTGGGAAGAAGGTGGAGAATCTTTCAAAAGTTATTGCAATGCTCATTCTAAAAGGATAGATTAATATTAAGAATTAAACTGCATACAACATAAGTTATTGACATGCATATATTACACATCCCTTCACACACAATATAGAAAAAGAAGAAATCCTTGTGTTTGTCCATATAAACATTACATTGAGGAAGCTTGAGCTATTCAGTAGTTACTACCACGGAAATATCTAGAAACTGCATCTGTATTTCAGTACACAAGTTGGAAAACCATATAATCAGGATATACAAATAATTTCCAAAAGAATTGATAAACTTGTAAATTCACCTGGAGGATTGTATTCCAAACAAAAACCTCCTTGAAGTCGATGATCAGCACAGCTAACCATCAAGCTGTGTAAAACACAGCTACCATTAACTCTTTCTGGACCACAGCCAGCATGCTTTATATTGCAGATATTCTCTGCCTGAATGCAGAGCATTTCTGTCAGTCATTTCGACATAATTCAGTTATGATGGTAAAACTTTTCTTTCTAAATGAAAAGCTCTGTTTGCCATACTACTCTATCACCAACAATGCATTGGCCATTATCTTTAATTCTACCTAATTGTCACTATTTTATAAATTTCTTTCATTTACCGTTCCAATCATTCTCCTACCCATTATTCTTGTACTTTTTTCCATTACCTTCTGCTTCTCCCCTCCAGAGCTCTTCTAACAGATTTCCAACCCAGTGCAGAGCTTCTTTAGAAATACACAAGCAGCACACGAAGGAGCCGATGCCCCCATTAGTGCTTTAAACATTTTGCTTGCTTCCTTTATTCTAACCTTTAGGGAGTCCCTCCTTCCCCTCTTTCTAAGAGGACTATTTCTATTCCTTCGTAATATTTAAGTTAAGGACTTCCAATGCTCAGCAGAATATTCTGAAGTTTACTGAAATTTAAACACATTATGATTAAACTATTTAGAAATATATTCTATAGGACATGCAAACTAGAGGATGAATTCATACTATCTCTCTTCAAATAAATCCACCAAGACCACAGCACACTATTGCAGTAGTTTCTGGAGCTTCTTGTCATCTATTTTTCAACAGCTGGAAGTAATAGCAGCTTTAGGCACTAAATAACTCACAGAGATGGAGTAAGCATAACTTGAAAGCATGTTTATATAATTGGGAAGGGGCTTAAACTGAGAACAGCACTTGACAGCTTTCAGTAAAGACTTTTTCATAGGTTATACTAAGGGGCAGCAAATAGTGGGGGAAAAAAGTCATTACTTATTTGCTGCTTCTACAAGCAAGCAAGGCTAACATATTCAGTAAAGCTCGATGTCTACTACTGCCATAATAAGCGAACTATGTATTTCTTTCTATCCATCACTCCTCTAAAAAGCTGAGCATACTCCAGTAATTGCCAGGCCTTGTCTGCTTGTACACAAACAGAACATAAATCTGGATGTCTCACCTGGAATAGAGTGAAGGTAATATACTAAAACTGTGTTAGAATTTCTTTAAAAATATAAAATCTGTTCCACAGAAAGAAGCAGTATTTCAAAATTACAATGGTACAATTGCAATGTATCATTTGCTCACCTTCTCAGTAGCATAGCTCCATAAACCGACTGTGTGGGAAACATTTGCATCTATTTGAGCCCTGTCACAGCAGCCTTCTATTCTTTGCAAGACTTCCAGACAACTCAAAAATACCCAGCAATCCAATGCTCCAGGAGGAACAGAGACCTGAAGATGAAGAGGTAACATTAAGTGGGAAAAAAATATTAGTCACATCAGAAAGTATTTCAGCAAAATACTTTTCTTGATACAACATAACAGAGCCACTTAGACCAGTTTATTCTAAGACTATGCAAAAATAGGCTAACTATTCACTCACTAAATATACATAAATTAGTATATAAAGAAAGACTAAGCAACAAAACAGAAATCATACTAATTAGATTTAATACACTCACCAGGAGGAAAGTGAAGGAAGAGTGAACTAATAGATACAAACTAGTACCAAGAAAGTTTCCAAAAATAATCCTACAGAAAGCAAAGTTGGAAAAAGAAATCTACAGCTATAAGGCTTTCATAAGGATACGTCTGACCTAAAAATCAAAAATATGCTATGAAGCAGATAAAAATAATGAAATAAAGACCAAGATGGGGTTATTAGACGGGTCATAATGGGAAAAGGGAGGAGAGTAACACAAGAATATTCCAAGAAACATGATAAAGATCAGCGTACCTGAAAGTCTGGAACACAATCAGAATAATGATGTGAAAATTTTGTTCATAGACAACACGAAAAAGATCGGGGAAGACTATGAAAGTCTTGAAACTCATAAACACACATGTACATAAATATATTTATATGAACTATTATTAGGGGAATTTCAAGTCTATTTTAGAATACATGGAGATGCCACTTAAAAAGGCAACATATCTGAAGTAGGTTTTCTGTTTTTAAACGCAGAATGTTAATGTATAATACAATAAAACCATATAAATAATAGAATATATTGCAGTGACTCACTTCTAATAGCTTGAGTTCTTGCACACAGTTGTGAAGGAGCGCCAGCGCTCGCTGGGAAACCTCCCAGGGTTTCTGCAGAAAGATCAGCAACGTGCACTGGCGAGAAAAGAGGTAACTACGCAAGTCCAGTAGAGTAGCTTCTTGGTTCTGAATTAGCTCTCTCTTCTCCATATCTATTGGTTTGCGGAGAATTAACCCATTCCAGCTCCTCACTGGCTGGCAAAAAAAAGTCAGCCAATTTGCACCATCTAAGTAAACAAAGTTAACATCCAAGAATCAATTACTGCTTTAAATCAAAGCCTCTTTCCTCTCCCCTCAGAGGGAGAAAGCTGGATTGCTCTTTCTTAAAGTCACTTATTTATATAAAGTGAGTAATAAGCTTAGTGACTTGACAAAACACCACAAACACAGCAAACCACCCCCTCCCCCAAATAAACATCACCCAATGCTGCCATAACTAAAAGCAAACCTGAATTGCAGAACACTAGAACCTAAAGTACACTTTGTCTAACTGCACATTTGTTATTAGTGGGCACTGCTTTATAAAGTATTTCCCAGAAATTAAGCCTACGTGAAGCTCAAAGCAAGCAATGTTTACTTCAGCATTTCTTACTCAGCATTCATTGACAGATAAGCCCTCACTTTCAGGCATGGCCTCAGGCTCAGTCAGGACAAATATATTTCACTGCAGTTATTCCAGCACTGGAGTTTTAGCATACTCATAACAAGTACCTTGCTCAAGCTGTTATGTAACATATGCTTTAGTTCAGTAAAATAGTTTCTAATTATCTGATACTTCTTGCACAGAAATTTTTCCAGAAGTTAGATAAAATCTTCTGCAGTGCAGATAAGAACATATTTGGCAATCGCTATGAAAATGAATGAAACTTCTCATGTAAATTAAAGAAAACCCAGATACTTCTATTCAGGAAGACTTTCATTTAATAACTTAGCACTGAGCTGTAAGAACTCACTAAATCTATGCTTAGATAATTACAGGTCGAGGGCTCCATTTATAACAATTGCCAAATAAGAAAAAAGTGCAAGTTTTCAGTAAAAATTACTTTTAAGCCTAAGAAACAAACAAACAAAAAACCAAAACTTCAGGTGAATAACTGATGTACACCGGAGCCTGAGGTAGCAGAAGTTCCCAGAATGTTTCATCTGTAAGTCATACATGGTACCCAAACAACTGGGCTGTTTTAGTAGCACAGTGTAGAAACGATTACAGTAAACATCTGTTCACCAGTTTAGGACACTTACCACCAGCCCCAAAGTTGACAACATACTGAGAGAACAAGGCATCCAGTTCATCATACTGCACTAATGCATCCTCAAATTGCTGCAGCATCTCAAAGACAAAGGCCAGTTCTTCCTTTGGACAAATAAGCAATACAAACAGCACGTTAAATTAGTCACATTTTGTATTAAAATTTGTCTCCATCCACATAAAGATCCAGGAAGGACTTTTTCCATCAGCACTCTCTCTCACTGCCCACACATAGTGTAATTTACTATTGTAACTCATGCATCATTTCTTCCTAACACAGAAAAGTTCACAAAGGAAGCTACAGCCCAATAATTTCCAAATCCAATAATTTCTGCTGTGTATGCAGATCCTGAATCACTACAAGTTATTGTTGATAAATCTATTAAATGCTTGAATTTAAAACAAATGCTGAAGTCTCATCTTCCACAATAGCAATAACCTGTTCTTTCTGCTTACGCAGTGAAGTTAGCAGTTACAACATCAACAAAAGTCCAGTTAAGCACAAAGAAGGCAGTCAAAGTTGCCAGTGGAAAAAGTTTGAGGGATATGGACATGCAAGAGGCAGTGCATGAAGTCAGAGACAAGATGAAAAGGAACTATTGAGGAGAGAAACTGTACAGGCACAAGACAAATCCAAGTGAATAAAGATTCAGTTCTGTTGCTCAAAACTATCTAGCTTTTCCCTATACTAGCTAAAACAACACATTAGAAATCTGAAATTTGAGGACATGCTCTACACAGGATCACCTACTGATATTAATCTAGGCAAAGAAAGCACTGTAATACTCACATTACACAGGAGTTACAAGTTTGAGCACCTTGCACAATCACACTAGCAGAACTTTTATCCAACATTCAAGAGCAAAAACTAAAAGGCTTTACAGACACCCTGTTTGCTTCAGTCTAGGTTCATAACACTTCAACAAATCTGAAAAGATTATGTACTGAATTACAATGCAACACAAAGCTGCTACAAGGAAGATCTGAGAAAGGCTGCTTTCATACTATGTCCTCCTCCCCGCCCTCCTTTCAAAGGATAAAAAGCATATTAAAAAAACACACACAAAAACAGACAACAAAAGAATTCAAACTAGAACTCAAGTGCTTTGTTCTTCAGAGAGATTTGTACCTGGACCATGAAATACTCGCAAAAGCTCCAACCTGGCTCAGTCCTTTTCTCTCTCAAAGTTCTCATGTCATCTTCAAACTTGCCCAAGTTTTTGGTAAAAGACATGAGAAGCAATGTCCTGAGTTTGGTCAGGAAGGCATTCCAAGATTCCTGAGAACGGGAAGAATCTTTCAAAGGGTCAGAAAGTACCACACACCTGTAAAGAGATTGATTAAAATTACTGGGGGTGTATTTACAATTCATATATACCCATCTAAATATTGTGCATGTCTGGCAGTATTCAGAGTGAACGAAAATTGGATTTTCAATCAGCACTAGCAGATAATCCCCCATGCCCCTCACACACACCCCGAAGTGACTTTTCTTCTCCTTAAACAGTATCACAGCCTTAACATACTTAGATAGAAATAAGCTTTAAGCATTTCCCACCAAATGGATACTACAAATGCTCACTTTTTAAAAGCAAATAATGGCTACATTATTTCAACTACTTAAACACAGGTAAAGGTGTAGCTATGCAAGGAAAAAAAATCTGCTTAGAAATGCAATTAGCAGAACAGTAACTATAGTTACTCCTCTCAAGGATTATGAAAAATGGAAAACAGGATTCATCAGACCACATATGGTCAAACAGTCAGGTCATTTAAAAGCATTCTCCATAGTATATTCTTGCAAAATGCCAACTTATTTTACACATCCTATACACTAGGACTCCCAGTGCTTCTCTGAAATAATGATTTAACAAACCACATCAATTCAGAAACAAAAGTCTCAGAATATTTTCCTTCCATTTTTCTACACCCTTCCTCCCTACTCCCCCCAACACAAAAAGGGAGAATGAACGAGTGTCTCTAAAAAACAGAAAAATCCCTCATCCAGGAAGAGTTCCATTCATAGTTAGAAAAATAATCTTATCCTATTGCCAAGTGTTTAAATGGAGACAACCAGTTATAAACCAAAGCAAACCAAACAAGTGTTGTTCGAACTACTTGCTAAAAGAAAGAAAGTGCTGCCAATGTACAGCATGTTACTGAATGCTAAAGGTTGGAAGGGACCTCTAGAGATGATCTAGTCCAAAACATGTTCTAACATGATGACTTGCCAGTCACTGTCAGCTTACAGAAAGGTAAGCTTTCATCTACCCTTTTAAATTCAAATGCTTATCCCATCATTCATTATTGTGGAGAAATCTTGCATTTTAAAGAAAATTTTTGAGATAGAATACATTCTGGGGAATGCTTTGGAAGAAGGAAAAAAAATGCGTTTTAAAGCTGGTTTCAGATGAAGATTTGTGTACACTGTTGTTTTTTAATAAAAGCAGGAATTATTTCATGCAGAACCACAGAATGATTAAGGTCAGAAGAGACCTTTGGAGAGCATCTAAGCCCAACCTCCTTGCACAAGCAGAATCACCTAGAGCACGTTGCACAGGATCATCACATACCTTCAGTATCATTTTCCTAAGAATAAAAAGAGCTGAAGAAACTGGATTTGAGACAATTACTTTGTAGTGTAAAGCTTATTAAATAGGATGTAGTAAGTATAGTGACAAAAAAGTCCCCTCCTACCTCATTCCAACTACCCCTAATATCGCTCATATTTTTTACAAGCACCTAAACACACACACAAAACAGTTCTAAAAAAAGACTGTTACTAAGCTTTCTCCCTTAACTCTGTCTCTAACTTGGAAGAGGTTTCAGTGTACTTGAAAGGTTTTTGAAACACAGTCAAAGCAATTGCTACTTCAAGAGCAATTGAAAATAAAAAAAGCCCGTTATTGCTTGTGCCCTCTCCTCCAAAGCACAGGCTTAATGGTACCATCCCTCTGAATGCCGGAATGAAAGGTCCTTAAGTGACCTAGGACCCTGTTATATGGGCAAATGAATTTTTGATCAGCAAGTAAAAGAATGCTTACCTGTCACTTTGTTTGTTACAGAAGTCATTTCTTATTTTATCCACTATAGAGGTTCGGGGAAGGATATTTGTTTTGTTCTTTTTCTTGGCATCACTCTCTACTACTACAATCAGCCAGTCCACGGAGCTGTGAGCTTTGAGAATGTTCTGCCACTTGGTGATGTCATCCTTGACTGTAGCTTTGTAGGCTTCCGTGTCCTGGCATAACAAACAGTGAATCAGCAGACAAACGGATCCTCTGAACAATTTCAAAAGGTAAATTTTGTTCCAACAGAAGAAAAATGTACAAGAGAATTTGTGAAAATGAGGAATCCAATGTGTGGGAGTTTGGCAAGGTTATAGCCTTTCAGTGTCTTTTATTTTTGCTTAATAGCACATATATTCTAGAATTTGGTATACTATAATTCTTTAGGTTATTGAAATTAAGATTTTTAAACTCTTAAATTTTTTTCTTTGTATGTTCTTAGTCTTTACAACATAGTGCACTTTGAAGTTAAAAAGCTTAACTATTCTGTTCCCACACTGTAACACAACCGTGACATTGAAGCCTTCTAACACTGCTGAAATCTAAGTTATTACGATAAAAACCAGCAAAAGTCCATCTTTATTTGGTTGGAAGATTTTGGCTTTTTTTTTTCTTTTTTTTTTCTTTTAAGTATTTCAAAAACTAAACTCTCCAGGCTGTTCTCAATAGCTTTCACAGGTGGCATCTCTGAGTGACCACTGTTCTTTAATTGTGTAACTGACTTATAACAGAAGACAACCACCAAGAAGTGCAGATAAACAGGATTAAGATATTCTACATTTTATTCAGTTTAGATTGCTGCCCTGTATGAATACCAGACAAATAGAGAACAAATTATAATACATAAACCTAAATGGGTGTGTATACATAACCTTGTCTGTAGACATAACTGAAATAATCTGGTCACATTGTCATACCACGAAACATGTGTGCTATGCTACTGCAGTAATACTGTGAGATCTTGGGACTTTATTTGTGCCAAAGCACTGAAGATGGGTTATTCAAAGTATGTCCTTCCTGTGCCAAGCACCACTGCAAGTAAATATTGCTCACGGAAAGAAGTACTCAAGCTGACAAACTTTCCAATATACTAAGTATGCAATGCTTACGCAACATGGACCTGGTTGTTCAAATAAGCATGAACAGCAAATGGGAAATACCACAGAGGACAAGCAGAAAGTCAAAACAATTTCACTTTCAAAGTCAAATACTTCATTTTCAGGATGTTTTTCTAATACTTACACAACATTCTGTCCAATAAATATGAAGAAAGGGAAAGGTCAAAAGAGCCTTATTTCCCTCTTTGGGTAGTAGCTCCTCTTTAAATTGAACGAAGTTAGATTCTAGATGAATCATCTTCGGAGGGCGCCCATAAGACCTGAAGAATTTAAAAGGAAAGTTACCGAGATATTTATATATTTTTGTAGAATGAAAATGAATTTCGGTGAAGAACAAGGTGAAGTACTCTGGCCCTGGAAACTCTGTAATTATGCTTACTGACACCTGATCTGTATAGAGTTAACTAAAATGACACCACTTAAAATACAGTCATCTCTTAGCAAAACAGGGCCTAGAAGCTTACAGCTTTCCTTAAAGGAATACTTTTCATGTCTATGTCATCCAGAAGCAGAAAAAAAATCCAAAATTAAAATAATCCCCCAAATAGTTTTTCCACCAGAAAACGCCACACAACTTCATGCAGAAAATTACATTTAAATTCTGCCTGTATCGCCGTTAAAAACAAAACAAAACACAACAACAAAAAAAGCCAGTTACTTTCAGAACACGACTGCCTGAAGCAATATCAGGCCATATACCAAAATGAGCAAACAAAACCACAACTTTTTTTTTTTTTTTAATAGTAGCATAGCTGAAATGTGGAATTTGTCCTCTTTTTTTTTTAATAGTAGCATAGCTAAAATGTGGAATTTGTCCTTGAGTGCACCACATTTGATTACCATTACTAACTTCTTTACTCAACTGAGCTGTCATTTTCAACTCTATTTATGGCAAGAACTTTTTAGAAAAGTATGTATTGGTGGTTCTCTAAGTCTAGTAACATACACTAAGTATTATAAAAGGAAATTAAAATTTACCTCCTCCATTCCATGGGTTCTCTTGGAAGCTGCTGAGAAAGTGTAGGATATAGGGAAGTAAATAAATTCTGATCTCCAGCACCTAGAAGTTAAACACATTCATCTACTTATTGTATACAGAATACATAAAATATTAATAAATTATACCACAGTTTATTTCAATAAACAAGGTGTTATATCGTATACTGCATGGAAACTGAAGTCTCCCACTTTTTTTTTTTTTTGTATGAGTGTGTGACAGCTCACACATTTTAACAAGGTCCATAATAAACATACCGCTTTATAATTTCTATATGATTTTCCACATTACTACATAATCCATACACCAATGAGAACAGTGCACTCTGAAAGATGGAATATCACTCATATAGCTCACGCAATGTTAAAACAAACAAAAAATCTTCAGCCAGAGTTAGTAGCCAAACACAGTACATTTAGAAGACCTCAAGGTTTTAGCCTTCAAAACACGGAAGGATAGTTAGACAGCAATTCACTACATTTTGCAGTTGTGCCTACTGTGAGAAAATCAGCAGAATTTTGCACCTTACTAGATTCAGCTACTCCTCTCCCTCCTTTCTCTGCTACTTGGGGCTGCTGTGAATACGAAGTGGTTCCCTGCCTACTAAAGGCCTATGCTCACTGCTTCCAGAAAGGTCAGGCCCATTAACACTGCGCAACAGCTCTGGCTGCTCTGTAACCACTTGAGCTTTGGGCCACGCTTGAGTACTGAAACTACACGCAGCTTGTGAGCAACTGCATCCAATCTGAATGCCGCTTGAGTAACCGGCCTACCAAAAAAGACAAAATGTGCATTATCTGCAACCTACCAATATCAACCCTTAAATTCTCTTCTTTCTTTAGGGGACAAAGAGAACATGAGAGGGAGATAGTTTAAAATAATATTCCAAAATCTGATGGCACTTACATCTTTGAGCAAAGAGATGGCAGATGCAGAAACAAGGTTCTAACTGGAAGCAGGCTGACTTTGCAACACACAAACCAGTGTATAAAGCCCAAATGGCTGTTCATGAACCTTAACAAGGAAAGAGGTAACATTTGACTACTGACAGACGCATCTAAGTGAGACAGGAATAAGGAAGTTCAGAAACACTGCACTTGAGCATAGCGTTAAAATCTGTTACGTCATGCACCCTTTCTAAAGATGGGGTAATAATCTGACCCATCCTAGTTTCACAATATCACTTATTGAATCTCTCATCTGTATGCTGCCCTGAAGCTACGACAGCTATCACTCTCTTCCACATAGCTCCTCTTCACTGCCTTTTTCATCTTCGGCTGGCTCTATTACCCTCTGCCTGAGACCACAAATTAGTAAGAAAACCTTTATTTTCTCCTACAGAGGCTGCACTCTCTCCACTCCCCCTTCTCCTTCCAAGAATTTCCTGAGCTTAAGATTTTAAACAGGCATAGAATCATAGAATGCTTAGGGTTGGAAGGGACCTCTAGAGGTCATCTAGTCCAACCCCCCTGCACACGCAGGGACACCTACAGCACATGGCACAGGACTGCGTCCAAGTGGGTTTTGAAGATCTCCAGAGAAGGAGACTCCACAACCTCTCTGGGCAGCCTGTTCCAGTGCTCTGTCACCCTCACTGTTAAGAAATTTTTCCTTAAGTTCCTATGGAATTTTTGATGTTTCAGTTTCCGGCCATTTCCTCTAGTCCTATCAGTGGCCACCACTGAAAAGAGACCATCCCCGTCCTCTGCACTCCCTCCCTTGAGGTATTTATATACACTGATTAGATCCCCTCTCAGCCTTCTCTTCTCCAGGCTGAACAGGCCCAGCTCCCTCAGCCTCTCCTCACAGGGCAGATGTTCCAGGCCCCTGATCATCCTTGTAGCCTACAAACAACTCTGCTATTTCCCGGTATTTCTCCTTCTACTGTCTTTTGTAGTCATCCTCTATTTCATAGCTCAACCTGAACAGGGAGCTATCTTTTCCTGTGATACAGGGCACAAGGGCTGCAGAAGCACCTGACATTCCTCCTTCTCCCTCCCATCACACAATCACATATCTTGGCACAGAGGCAGAACTACTTGTGCATTAGTTAAGGAAATTTTACTTGTTTTGTAAACCCCCTTTCTAGGTCACTCACCTTTTCCCAGTCTTCTTACACACACTACTCTGATTACCAGCCATTAGCGCAATTTTGGCTGCATATATATATGTTTTTTTAAAAAAGTCCATTTAAAAGCTGAAATACGCAGCCAGATTTTTTTAACCTCTGAACACAAAGACTATTTTTCAGCAATAGTTTCCCAGAATAGAAAAAGAACTCTATTAGTACTTTAGCCTGAAGTCTCCAGAAAGGTACAGATCAAACATTTTATTCTTGACCCTCCACCTGCAGCCTATTCCAAATTAAGCATACTATACCAAACCTTAAATTTAAGACTACACATAAGTGTCTAAAGCATGTTAATCATAATGTTACCTCACAGCAGGCTACAATAGCTCAGTGAGCTGGACCATAGAGAATAGTGTGTTGATTTGCAACTCACTACTACCCACAGAGTGAAACATAGCTCAGTGGTTTAGCAACAGCAGGCTGACCACATCACATAATAATCTAGGAAGCTTGGGACCTGAACTAGAGGAACACTTGTGTATTTTACCTCTGGAGCATAAGAGTCTTTCCACATTGCCCCTAAAAATCCTGCAGGTGCAGGCTTCAGAACTTCACATTTTGAGTGAAAAGGATTGATCCAGAACATAGAGGAACCTCTAAACCATGATGCTCAAGTATCCTGCTATTACAGACAACCTCGTCACATTGGGATCTTAAGAAAAATTAAAAGTTTCAAAACCAGCTAGTAGTTCTTTTTTTCCCCCCTCCTGCATTGGCCATGATAGCATATAAAATGCACAAAAAAAAAAATCAAGGCAAGACTCAAGAACTAGAAGGAAAGGGAAAACAGACATAGAAAGCAAAATACATCAGGTATCTTTAAACACAGAGCAAATGCTTCTATAAATTACGAGAACCTAACAGATCATAACATTTTGAGCTCTGATCAACTGGACCCTGTATCTGCTGTAATCAGCAAATTCGAGCCAACCCATCTCGAAAAACATTAAAAATTAAGTCACCATTAGCAAAGTATTGACACAGAACAAATATCAACGGGACTAGTTATTAATGTGAAAATGTAGTTTTCCTTGCGTGTAACCAAATTTTGGAGGAAATGTTCTGAAAACACACCTAATTCTGGAATTTAAGCTGCAGCAAATCCAAAAGCCCGCAGAAACTAAGGATTGCTTCAAAGGTATTTGTTTTGTTTCTTTTTAAAAGAATAGTGTGTCAGGATGCCTAAGCACCTGACAATGCATAGTCTCTAGAATGCAGATAACCTTCTCAGCTTTTGTAGCATGGGTATATCTCAGTCCATCCACCTCCCAGATGAATAGCAACGCACACACAAAACAAGAAAGCACAACACTACCCCATGCTTGGAGCTGCATCACTTGCAGTAATTCCGCAGTAATATTCAAATGCTATAACTTCAACAGAAACCCTTCTGGAGAATGGGCAGAAAGGAGGGAGCATGCAGGGTTCCTTTCTTTCCACCACATTAAGGTTGAGAAGGCATGCCCTTCACCGCATTGAAGTACTTGACAAAGATAAAGCAAGACAAACAGGCCTGTGCCCAGAAAGCAAACACAAATGAAGCACACTGCAACTTTAGAGTTTTACCAAGCCTGATGTGAGAATCGCAATGACAGCCTCGCAACAACCCTCAAAAGGAACAAGCATTCACTTTGTAATAGCTGTCTGATAAAAAGCCCAGTAAAATATTGACACTTTTTAGTTTCATACGTGCCTAGAAAACACCAAAATCCTAAAAACGACATTATTTTTCTAACCCTCTATAAATTTTAGATGCACATAGGCTTTGCCACTACAGTATCTGAATATCCAACAATATCCAACAAATATCCAACAATAGTATCTTTCTCTGGAGGAAACTGCGCCAACCCACTAACTATGCAGGCACTGTTAAGAACAGGCTCCTGGTCTCAGATGACTAAGGCAGACAAATATTTTACCTTGATAACAACAAACCCTGTGGCCTGTGCTAAAAAGCTCCAAAATACACCTCTAAACAAGTTCAGTCCAAGCCGACAGAGTAGGCTGACTTGGATTTTATTCCCAAATAGCACTCAAGGCTACCTTTTCTGAGGCCATTTATTTTCCATTAGTAAAAAGTTCTGACATTAATGCTTTTTCAAGTTTACTTGCCTACTATCTGCAGCTTCGCCCAAGGTTTTGGGAGGGATTGTTTTTAGGTTTCTTCCCTCTCCCTGGTTCACTTTCAGAAAAGGTCTAAAGATCAGAACGGAAAACAACTGGATCACTATATAAAGTCTTACTTGATTCACTAGAAGCCCATAGAAGAAAAATCTTTAGCAAGCTTTAAAACCTTATTTATTGTCATATCAGTAAATCTAATAATTAGGGGTACTAACAAGAACAAAATTTTTCTTATGACATATGTTTTAAGGTATATACTACAAAGTAATATTGAATCAACCAGACGGTGCAATTGTACATGTGAGTCCTATTTGAGAACAGGGAAAAAAATATATATATATATGATACCGGGGCTGAGGAGGGGTGTTCTATTTTATTTATTTAAAGTTTTACTAGCTGGAAACCATTCAAACCATTTGGGCTATGTGTCACTTCTTGCCTGATACCGCTTTTATTATCTCTCTGTACTAGTAACAGAAGAACTTTGAATCAAGTTCTTCGAGTACTAGAACAGGAGGCTTAAAGGCGAACATTAAACATTTTCCCTGAGAAAAAAGACAAGACATAACTCTTCCCACCTCCCCTTTGATCAAAGTAACCTCTTCTGCTTATTCTTATCTTACAGACACTGGCAAAGTTTCCATCGATTTTTCTGATGGCTTTGCTATGGATGTATTACAACATCTTCTCAAGAAGAACTGGATGAAAGTGATTCTTTTTCTTTCTTTCCACATACTAAGGAACACACAAATTTCTACTTGGACAGACAACTAACAGTGAGAAAAAACATATACAGGCACACATGACAATTAGACGCTACAAATTGACATGGAAATGTTAAGAACTACATGAAAATAATCACAGAAGAATAGTTTGATAGGAAAGCTCTGAAGAACCTGTTAAATCACTTTACAGGATTATCTGAGTCAACCTGCTCTTTGTACAGATAAAGCTAATAACTTAAATGCAAGCCAACCAGCTAAGGACACACTATTTCATCTAAACCTTTTGCTAATATGTATTTGCCAAAAAAAAAAAAGTCTCTCATACAATTTCAGAAAGCTTTTGAAACATTAAGCTTCCAATTTGCTTCATGAGAAAGATGCAACACCATTCAGACTTTCGAGAAAAGTCATCTGCATTTTTAAAAAAGATTATTTCAGCTCAATATTTCAGAGAAACTACCCAAGTTCCTTGTATCTGATGCTCTGATGCAATTGCTCAACTTGCCTCTTCAAATCTCACACTGACTGAAATCGCTTAGTAAATATACAAGTTCCAGCAGCCATGAAGATAAACTATTACCAACTTCAAATGATTGCTTGAAAGGTAACTTCCCAGAGTAAACAACCGCAGCTGAGTGGTAAGGCTCTCCACTGGATTTACAGTGTAGTAAAGACAGACAATATAAAAATTCAAACTAATTTGGAAAGGAGTCATCATGGCACTCAAACCTAACTAATGAGAATGATTTAATAATACATGGGTACTGCCACTCTGAGAAAAGGGAGAAGTGGGAGAAATTGCATCTTTCTGTGAAAACATTACTTTTTCATAACCACAAATATAATATGCCCAAAGAAAATTTCTCTACATGTTTTTTATAGTTAGGCAGTTTACCTAACTGAAATCCATTACTGTAGATGCTTTAATAAATATATCTTTTTTGCCAATAAAGCGGACACCATAAGCATAAGGCTAACACACCTGGATACAAAGCCCTAGGCCAAAATTATTTATTGACAGTAACTACACGAGAAGAATACAGAAACAAAAACTATATCACAACTGGAATCAAATATACAAGCCATACAGAGGCTACCATTTTTACTTCTACAGTCACAAGCCAGGACATATGGGGGAAAACTTAAAGATTGCATTGATGCAGTTACTGCACCAGTGTTGTCTCTTACAAATATACAGGCAACCTGCCATTCTTAAATACCAGGGAAAATATTTTTTACTGTATTTCAGTATAGAAAGTCTGAGTCTACAGATTATTAGTCCAGGTCTTTAGAGTCTATAGAAGCATATTATATGTGGAGAGAGCAGAATAATAAAGATCGCCTTTTCAAAGGAAAAAAAAAACTGGGAATACACTTTGGAGTTCTCATTTGTAAAGTTTATTTTCAGGTTTCTCATTTTCCTCACTTTCTAGAGTTCCTGAGCAATCATCCCACCTTGCAAGAATTTTTATACTTAAGTTAGTATTTTTATATTTGCTCCTAAACATATTTTTAAAAGATACAAAAGCTAAGCAAAACAAAAAAGAGGTAAACTGCAAGTACATTAAGCCCACAAGTTTGAAAAGATCTCTGTTCTTCATTTTTCATTTCAAATGTTAATACATATCTACATAATCTTACCTACACTCCCCTTGAAATTACAACTTCAGGAAACAGATTTTAATTCCTTCTTAAATTGTCTGTCAGGCTTACTCCTGCAGTTACTGTCTTTTCTCTACCAGAAATCTGCAGTTGTGTTAAGCAGAAATCTGCAGTTGTGTTAAGCAGAAAATTTTACAACTGTAAAATAGCAAGTGTCCGGATACACTAGCCTTATATAAAATTCCACACTGAAATGGAAGTGAATTTTAGAAATATCATCCCAACTCCCCAATTCTGAACAAAAGCAACAAAATGCGTTAGTACCTTGAAAGTCTCACCCTCTTTGTACTCCCAAGGACTAGATTAGAAATCCAAGAAAGCTCAGACTGACTTACCTATCCAGAAAGGGATAACTATTCTAATGCAAACAGATCTCCCATGCACAAAAGTACTTCTGTGAAAGTTTAAAAAGGAATATCACTTGAAAATATACTCAGGTACGTATAGAATAGCACAAACTTCCTAACATTATCTTCCACATTAAGGAACAAATAAAGCTCAATTCAGGATCTTACCAACATGCCAAATTACTTTTACAATACAAACTCACTCATAGAATAACTCTGAAAGCTCTGAAAGAATAACTTTCTTTACTAGCTTTGTAAACAGTGTAAACAGAAGCAGTGTTTTCAGAGCATTCTTAAATTTATTTCCATTCCACAAATTACATGATGCAAAAGCATTTTTTAGAGAACATCACTCAGATATTAACTCAGCATGTTGAAAATAAGCTTCATTCAACAAAAAAATCTCTCTCAACAGTTTTTAATTACTAACAGCCAAAACTTGCCAGAAGCACATCTAAAACTGGTCGTAAAAGGAAATACTTATAGTTTGAGGTACAGCCTCACTTGACCTTCACTTTTCTTGCACATAGTCAAAAAAGTGGTCTCTTTTGCAACTCTTGTTTCCCACTCATGTACACCTGCTAGGTGGGACAGCCACCCCAGACTGCTTGACACCAGGACAACCAAGCATAGTCAAGCTCTATTTGTTGAGCAACTGGCTTTGAATGCACTCGCCAAGAAACCAATATCGAAACAACAATTCTCCTCCTCCAAGATCAAACTTCAACTGTTCATAAATCACTTGCTGTATAACTGTCAGAAAAGCTTTCCCTCAAATAAAAGCCATAATTTTCTGGAATGCACTTATTTGAACTTCCATGGCCTTTAAGTACTATTCTGTGGATGAAGGAGAAATGAAATAAAGCAAAATGCATTGCTGCAATTAAAAGTCGAGTTTTTCATTTGGGGGAAGGAAGAGTAGCAGGTCACCATTGCTGTATTCAATAGAGAAGACATTTCTTCTGCTTAGCAAGCTTTATAATGTGATTTCAAATGTCTCAGTCCAAGGCCAATCAACAAGGGATGCTGTCATGCTTGTTCATACTTTCACAGTCCCAGAAATGATTACTTCAGTCCAGTAGCAAGGCATACAAGCAATACTTAACATTCATTTCTTGTGAGGTTCAAGGGTTCACCTTTTGTAACCACAAAACACACTCACTACATGAAACTCAAAGAGTTTTTTAAGCAGTAGGTAATTTTGCTTGAGTAAAGCCTGAGGAAATTGAACACTTGGAACTCTGAATATCTCCTGGCAATAAGAGGTCAGAAATTCCTTTATTAGTTCCAAAGAATAAGTAAATAAATACATAAAGTCTGAGGGAAAGTTACATGCACTCTGACAGACTGAAAGTTGATTTTAGAGATTCAGATCATAAAGAAATAGCAAAGACTGACACCACACCACAACCCAAACACACTCATTCTCTACTCAACTCAGACATATTCTAGTTCTAAATACAAGATAAAAACAGCAAATCTAAAATCAATTTCACCCTAGAGCACTAGCATAGCACCTACAAGAGAAGCAACCATATTCTTCACATATTTTCATATATGTACAAACTTTAACCTGAATGAAATGGATTTCAAAAGAGTCTTGAAGCAGGACAAAGTATTCAATGTTTTGATAAAACAAGCAGATCTTCAAACACATTGAACATATTTCAGAATTTTATTAGAAGCACACATCTGCACCACACATCCTAGAATACTG
>NW_010584374.1:196676-246414 GCF_000705375.1 Tinamus guttatus | reverse complement strand
GAGCCGGCCCCAAAGCCGTGAATGCCTTTAATTAAAGTTTGCATCGCCCTAACGAGCTTTGTCACGTTGAGACCCTTACTGTGTGAGAAGGAAAATAAGCAGGACTAATCGTTGCGGGCCGAGAATAAATCGGATTTCCCGAAGGGATTTAAGCCTCAAATCACTGCCTTCAAGTAATTCCTTATGGCAGCATGGAAAACACTTTTTTTTTAAACTCTTTTGATCTTTCTAGGAAAAATAAAAGTAGTGCATAGCACTCATCCAGTCCTGCTTTCAAAGCCTAAACCATGGTTGTTGGCGCCTGCCAGCGCAGGTAGTTCGGTGGGAGTAAGCGCATTAGGGTATTCTCAAATACGGTAAGCGGCCGTGTAGCAGGTCACCTTGAAGATGTATCGTGGTGAATCAGGCAACAGATGGTGGATGTTGTAATTCACCAGCCGTGGTCTAGGAGTGTGGAAGCCCTGAGGGAAGGGAGAGGGGGTGTATGGAGAGCGAGGGCAGGGAGAAGAGCAGGAGGAGGGTAGAGGGAATAGGGAAAAAATCGGAAAATATCTGGGCTGGTGAATGAGTGGAGGGGGGTATGTGGAATGAGAGGGAAGTGCATAACCAGCTCATGCAAAGGAGGCAGAGCTGTAAGTTTATTTCTGTTCTGGAGCAATGGAATAGCAGTGAATATTGCCCTACCACTTCAAAGATACACACTGTGAGTTATTAAAGGCATAGCGGTAATGCACTATTATACTTATGTTGGATCAGATTATGATGTGTATTCCACATATATACTTGGATGTTTGTGGAGAATAAATGTACAAGGGCACCACAATTAATAAAACTGACAGAATGTTACCATAGTCTGATTTCTTATATTTTTAATGAAGCTTACTGTGCAGTTTCTTCAGAATCGAAAACACCAAATGGAGGATTCACTGCCTTATTTTATACACACACACACACACATAGAAGAGCATGCTCAAGCTATTCTACCACAAAGGGTAAAAATGAAAAGCATCGCAGTCGCATATAAAAGCAAATGTACTCTAAGGCAGGACTATAAACATCTATATACCAACCATAATTGTATGTTTATTTTACAGTGACATTAATGCCAAGGTTCTTTGAGTGTACACATATTACCAGCAATCCATTTGTTTTAAGAAAAGGAAAAAAGAAAAACCATCACACTTAAGTGCAATGTCGATTCTTTGTTTCCTGGCCTCATAACATTTGTTTTGGAAATACCAACAGCATCCCTGTGATGTCTTCCAGTTTTATCTGCTCTTATCTCTGTCTTTAGCCTACTGTTTTGGTCTGAGGTTACTTTGTCCATTTGTTCAGGACTTCTCTCTCCTTAGTTAGTTAGAACAAGAATAATTTCTAAAGTGCAGTCAAATGCAAAAGTCTCTGCAAGCCCTTAACTTTGAATCTTACCTAGGCATTTACATAAAGCATGGGGCATGGGACATGGTCCTCATTTTCAGGTGAGAGGCTGGACACCAGCACTCTGTCATTGCATAGGGACAACTGAATCCATTCTCCCTTTGGATGGAATGAAATAGAGTGGAGAGAACTGCGTCCCTGCCATTGTCCTTAGCCCCCTTGGCAGGTAACAGATAAAAGCTCTTCCAGGTTCCCGTCCCTGCGCTCCGTGGTCAGCGTTTGCTTTGGAGCCAGAGGAGTCTCCAGCCCGTTGTCTGGTGGTGACACAAGCGGCAAGGCCGCTCCTTGTGATAAACACGTCCGTCCCGGGCAGGTACCCGAGGTGCATCGCCCGTGTGGGTGCCACGATGTATCAAGACACCAACAATTTCCTTGAAGGAAATCACTGCATTTATATGTAATTTTGCAGTATCAGTACTGCGTGTGGCAAACTTGTGATTTACTGAAGCAGAAAGGAAACAAAACATTGTTATTTACATGTGCAGAAAATGATAAATGCCTGCGTCAGCCCTAAAATAACTCATTTCATGCTTGCAGAACCTGTTAAATAGACGATTGTGCACAGTCCTAAACAATGTAAGTGAGAAGCTAGGCAAAACCAAATTAAATAAATACAAATCCATTCCAACAACCTCTTTAGCAGAGAGTGGTTCTCCCCTGTTTTTCTAAGATTAGAACTAAAAATCAATAGCTCTTTGGGATTAAAAGTTTTAATGGCCATAGAATTTCATATACATTTCTTTTCCTCCTTTTTTAACTTTTGTAATCACAGTATAATGGTTCCATTAAAGAAAAACTGACTTAGCTGCTCTTTGACAGCAAGTGAAGCAAATGCTTCTGCACGTGTGAATTATTGCCACAACCTCCCACTTCACCCCCCAAAAAGATACAAGAGACCAACATTAACTGTTCACTGTGTTCCTAGGTGTTTAATTAGAAAACAATATTTGAAAGTGAATTTGTTGACTGATCTCTAATGAAAATAATTTCCTGTTTCATAGCAAAGTATATAGTGAGCAATTAAAGCATTTTGAAATAGAGACTTTGACAACATTATGCCTTTACCTTACATATTGAAATTAAGGGAAGAGATTGTCATTTGGGGAGAAAAAAAAAGTGGGAAAGGGTAAAGGGGATCCCCTGAATTACAATTGAAATTTTACTTTTCCTTCTTCCTTTCTATGAACCATGTCTAAAAAAAGCCTTTATTGGAGACCATACATGCTGTGAGTGAGCATTACTTTTGCACCCACAAAAGCAGTCATGGTGTGGACATGAAGCCATTGTTGACAGCTACAGTTCTCTTCTGATGTGTCTGGCAAAATAAAATGTCATTCCCACTCGCAAAACATTCCTCATCACAATCTCTAGCAAAGCAATTAGCACAAACACTTCATCATTTCAGTTTGCTGGCCCTTGGGTGCCTGAAATTTATCCCTAATCCCATTAGCAGGGCAGAACTAAACCTGTTCTTTAAACGGTGAAGCAGTAACGGAGGAGGAGCTGAAGTGGGCGCAGAGCCTGTGCAAATGTTCCTCCTGGGTACCTGCTTCATAGGTAGAATGGATACTCAAAGGTCTAAATTTATCATTATCTGGGCAGCAGTCAGGTTTGAAAAGAAAAGTTTGGAGGAAATCTCTGCAGGAAGACTCTTTCCAATGAGCAGGTTAGAGGAGAAATCCTCCCTGCATGGTTTTCTCATTCCTGATGGGTCTCCAATCCTGAGGGATTTGGCAATGAATAATTTGGAAGAAACGTTCTGGCTTTGATCTACTTCCAGTCAAACGCATTGCGGTTGCTGTTCTGATTCACTCCAGGGTGTTTGGGATTAAAACGCCTACTTACTAATGGTAAACACATTCTTTTTATACAGGGAAACCTTATCCTAAAGGAGGAATTAATTGAGGAGTCCCATCTAGAAGCAGCCTTGTAGTTCTATGTCTTTTCAGTCTGCAGAAGCGAATTAAGCTATTGGCACCCAGCGGCGTGGAGCGGTGCCGCCAGCTGGTGGCTCGGCCCTGCATAGCCCTCTCCCAAGCACACGCAAACCCTGCCAACAGGTGTCCTCTTTGTCAGGGTTTTCAGCTAATTCCTCTTATTCAGAACACTGAATCTCGTAAAAACGAGATGCGGTGTATCTCGTTACACAAATGCAGTCATGCTTCTACACTTGATCCATGTGCATCTCTTTCTCTAGATTTTTGGGATTTAAGGTTAGGATAACATTGAAACCAGAAATTACAGATACACCCATTTGATATCTTTTAGCAGTGGCTTTTCACGTTATTCTACTGCAGGAGCAGAAAATACGGTGCCTGCCCTCTGTGATTCGTGAATTTGTGTAAGAAAGCACTTATGCTGGAGGAATCCTTAACTAAGTAAACTAACAAAGCTCGCAATGAGGTAAAAAAAAAAAAAGTAGGAAAAGTGTTGACATGGGGAACATGGGGAAGAAAATGCTTTTATACTATTCTAAAATGAATTCTTGTTTAGAGTGAATGTTATTAAAAGAAACCTTTTTAAATTATAAGGCAGGAATCATTTAACTAAAAACAACAGCCAGAATTTTATGGGGTTTTTTTTTCAAATTCTTAGAAGAAAATTATTTGAAATTATTTGAATTTGTTTGAAAATGTATCTAATAGCAATAGTATTGGAAAGCTATTCCCCAGAAGCATTTTCCCTCCATCCACGGATGTGCGTTTCTGACATGGGCTTCTGTGAACGGTCTGCACGTCCCCAGAACGTTGTGAGAGGCAGTTTGCTTGAGTTATTGCAGGCAGCCTCACCTTGCACGTAGGAAGAGAAGATGGTTTAAACTGATAAATAGATGTTGAGTGTTTTGCAAGCACGTTTATCCTAGCGTGGTAAGGAAGAACAAATTCAAAGTACATTCAGGGTAACAGTGATAGGTGTCCAATGTTGCAAGCAACTGCTCCTTTGTGCCTTTAGGCCACACTAATAATAAAGTAAGAAAAGTAGACATGACCTCTTTTACTCAGAGCTAACACAGGGGTCAGGTTTGCAGTTGAGCCATCACTGTCCTTGCCTCCTTTTCTTCTCACTTAGTGCGTCATTTATGCCCATTTCCTGAGTATTTCCAAGCTGATTTAAAACTAGCCAGTAGTGCTGTAGTGTTAGAGCCTTTCACAGCTCAGCTGAAAGCCAAACAGCTTTTCAGTTAGCAAGCTCCTGCCACTGGCAGAAACAAGTTCAGTTCCCACCACAAAAAGAAACCCCTTAAAGCTCAGAAATCTCTGTAGCTCTAGAATATTTTCAGGACTTCCATCTTGGACCTGGGCTGCAAACAGGAAACACTTCTGCTGCCAGCAGGCAAGTGCTGGGGTTGATCAAGTGGTCTTGAATGTTAAGGTCCAAGCCAGCAGCGCCCACTTCTCCGGAGAGTGTTTGGTGGCTGCTGCTCCGAACCTGCTTTTTCCTGCTCCATCAGCAGCCACCTCCTTGAATTATCTAGCTCTACCAAGCACGCAGTGTTTGTTGAAGGGGCAGCCATTGCAACATGAAAATGAAAAGCAGGTGAATCAGCCCGGGAGAGAAGAGTTTCATTTCCATTTATGTCAAGAGTGGGAGAGAGTCTGGGGTGGAGTCCTTGAGCAGTCACATCCCAAAGTGGTTTGTGGCTTGTT
The DNA here is from genome assembly GCF_000705375.1 of Tinamus guttatus. Next base: position 241,330 of record NW_010584374.1, on the reverse strand, counting down.
TCCTGTTTATGTGGAAAGCTAAACTATTCTGAAAGACGGATGTGAAGCCTGAAGGAGACAGGGGTTCATTTAACCTGCCGCAGGCATCGAGCACCAGGTTGCCACTCAAGAGGGAAATCACTATTGCTTAAGGGGTGGTAGCAGCTACACCCCATGGCCCGCGCATGGGTGCTTCTCCAGCTAAGTTCTGCACACACAGGACAAGGACAGGCCTTTCCTCCAGTCTGTTCAGGACGCTACTCATTTTCCCCTGACAAACTATTATAAAAGTGGATGTGCTGTCATCTCTAGAATTTACTTCAGGTATTAAAGGAAAGATTTGCAAAACAAGCCTACAGCAGCTAATTCTGGTTTTGCACAGACACAGTAATGCAGTAATTATGTTACTGCTGCTCTTCATTTATCCTCCTACTTGGGCCCGACTTCGAAAGAGTGCAGGTGAAGTTGCTATGAGCGGGTCCATAAAATTCCTAATTCAATTTTCTAGGCAATAGCGTTTCTGTTCATCCATCACACTGGTCTGGGAAAGATCTCATAGGTCCCAGGTATAATTAAAAACTGATGGGAGGAAGGAAGGAGGGAATCTTAAATTGAGTTACACTGTTATTTAAAAACTCTTCTCCGAGCTTATCAAGGGAAGGCTCATTTTACAATTAACATGTCAAAAGCCATTAGCTATTAAATTAAAATGCAGTATTAATTAGAAATTAGCAAGCTTACCTTAGGCATGTGCTCCCTGGTTGGCAAGCTGGAGGTAGTACTTGAGTAACTGAGTCTTACCAAGAGGCCTAAAAGGCCATCAGAACGTGCCCAAAAGTAAATAATCAGGTAAGACCCCTTCACCTTAAAGTCCTGTTGTTTTTTCTTGCTCTGGATCAATAAAACTGTGTTCTCCCATGACCAATGCAGCATCCTTGGGTGAAATTTGGGCAGAGAAAGGGTGGTTTTTAAATGCGCATGGGGATCTAGTTTTGAAGAAATGTGCTTTAGTGTGGGGACAGGCAGGGAGTAAAATGAGGCCCCAGTGTTGTAAAAACAGAAACAGAGCAGGGAGAGATGGTTATGTCCTTGGACATAATTTTAAAAGTACTGCAAAAAAGCACCTCTTTGCTCTGTTTTTAGCAATACATGCAGTCTTGCCTTTTTCTTTTAAACCTGTGATTCTGACACAGCGATCTGTAATTCATTCTTGCTGTGAACTCCCCCTTCCCTCCCCAGATAATAAGGCTGTAAGTATATCTAAAGGAGGATGCTACTTCTATCCACAGTCCTCTAGCAGAGCTGCAAATAAGCGGGCACTGTCTTTACGTCCTGTATTATAGTCTTTTCTAGCCATGCTCTGTAGCTTCCTTAAGATGAAAGGTACCATGTGAGCCGTGCTCTAAATGCCAAACTGGAGTTGAGCTAAGAGTAAGCTTGGGAAAAAAGTAAAAATAAAAAAAGAGAGATTGGTAAATGAGAAAAGGTTTCTTCTTGCAAGTGAACAAGAGCTGCTTACCTCTGATGGGTGACTTGGTTTTGTAAATCTTCCCTTCTGTCGCAGCAACTAGAAAGGTATGTTTGGGTGCAGCAACATGTTGGGCACTGCTTCTGAATCCATGCTGGATCCCAAAGGGGCCCGAAGGAATTCCACACTTGACTCCCATTAGCACAAGGAGGAAGTTAGGTGCCTGATCCTATTAGTGCCTTTGAAATTCCCAGAGCCAATAGTAGCTCCAGAGGTTCCTTTATGAGAGAGCCCTCTGAGAGTAAGAAAAAAAAAGTATTGCTTCAAAGCAGTTTGTTCTCCCTAACCGTATTATCGCACTGAAGTTAGCCAGAATAATTCATGTTCTATTATAGGCAGTATTTAATTTAGATAGGCCGAGTGCTGCTCCTACGGTTGCCAGTAAAAGCCTGCGTAGCCCCAGGGAACGGCGCATGTGCCGGCGTCCGCCACGGGTGCCACACACATCCTGGTGTTTTCCGTGTCATCCTGGCGTTTTTTTTCCTTGTTGGTCTGCCCCAGCCTGGCATGGGACCAACCCCGCTCTGAGCAAATGCCCCTCACCCAAAACCGAGGGCTCCAGCTCAGCGCACGCAGCGCGTCTCGCCTGCGCCTCGCGGCTGCGGAACAGCCCAGCGCGCTTCCACATGAGCCTCCCTTGGCAGTTGGAGAAGGTCTGCCGTCCCCGTAACGGCCGTTCACGCCAGTCCCTGTCACGCTGGCTTGTTGCAGCCCTACAAGCCCGTGTGGAGGGTGCCCCGCGCGCGGGAAGCTTCCCTCGTGCCCTCGAAGCTCCGCAGGCCGCTGGGCCGCGTCCCGCAGAGCCGCTTGGCAGCGCGGGCGCCTCAGGCCTGCGGGCCCCGCTCTGCGCTCCTCTCCCACCTGCAGAGATGCTCTGTTGGCCGTAGGAGGCAGTTTTCCCACTGCTGATCTCTCCAGAGACCTTTGTGCATGTCCTAGTTGCCATCATGGGCTGAACTGGACGTAGTGCCAATAAACTCATCATGTTAAGGGGTATTTTCTGAAGGGGAAAGCTCCAGGGCCAAACACGTAGCCGCCACCGTGTTCTGCTCAGTAAACCGCGCCGAGACTAAAGGCAGAGGGTGCTGGCAGCCTTGTCCTCCATTCTGGAAACCACCACAAACCAGCTCGCACTTTCCCAGCCGGAGGGGAAAACACGGATGCCAGGGAAGAGACCAGGCCACCATTGGGAGGGCTTATACCGATATTGGGCATCTTCCAGAATTAATCCTACCTAAATACGCAGGAGCGAGGAATCAGTCTCCGGAGATGCCTGTTCCCGACGGCGTGCACATGGGGGAGCAGGGTTGGGAAGCAGGATCTTTTTATTTTTCTGTATTTGCTTTATCTAGGCTCCTTTTCCCCTTAAGTTGTCCCACATCCTGCGGCTTTCCCACACCAGCTGGAGGCACGTGGTCAGCGTGGCTTGACAGACCCTTCTTCCATTAAACTTAAAAACAGAGACTTGCTATTAATGGAATTAGTGGGATTCTGAGAAAGCAGCACTTGAATCTGGTGATTTGACATCTAATAATACCAGACTTTTTACAATTTTATGTTCTAGAAAAAAATCCATGTTGAAAAATACTGTCTTATGTGATGTTGAAGGTTATTTGTAATATTTGTAAAAAATGGCTCCTATAGGTACCTGACTTAACTAAAAATATTGCGAAATTACGTTTCCCTTTTCAAAACAAAACACTGCTTCCAGTAGGTTTTTCTCCAGGTGAAACATGAGGACACAAAGGTGTTTTGGGGAACAACAGTCTTATAAGGAACAGGAAAGCAGCAGGATCAAGCCTTATTAAGCAGGATCAAGGGGTTTACTAATTTTGAAGAATTAATCATGTTGCATGTTGAAAGCTGAGTATCTGCATTTCCCACAGTACCACCCTTTTCACAGTCCCTCCTCTTTTCTCCTTGTTTGGTGATATCAGGTTGAAAGTCAGATTTTGAGCTTTTCACAGCACAGCCATGATTTTTTTTTTCATTAATTTTCATTATTACTGTCATTACTCAGCACTCTGAAATTTGACAGGCTTCCTCAGGAATCGAACAGAACATTTCTTGTTACATTTGCTCTGTGGAGAGTCTTGCCTGATTTTGCAGTGCTGTTAAGCAATAAACAAGAGGACACGTAGCTTGGAATACCCTTCCGCAGGGAAGCCTATTCATGGATAATTCGGCATTTGGTTCACAAAAGTGTGGGAAACATGCTAGAAACTGCAGGTTGTGGCCTAGCACCACCTCAGGTTTGTAAACAGTTGCAAGCATAAGTGAATTTCACTTAAATTTTTCGCTTTAAGCAGAGAGAAGACCCAGCAGGACGGGCTGCTCTCACTGTGGCGCAGTCAGCAACCTGACCAGCTCACTGAGGAAGTCTACAATTGAATGATGCACCTCAAAATTCTCATGTCTGCTGTGTAATTGGGCCAGAGACAAATTAAGAGGTTAGGAATAGCAGTGTGCAGCACTTCTCTGCCTTTGAACAGCTTTGCGCTGATGGGAACAAGAAAAGAAATAGCGTTTTCCTGAAAATACCTGCGGAGCTTGTGCTGCGCTGCAGCCGGCACGGGGGGAGGCCTGTGCCTGAGTGTTCTCAGGCTGTCTCGTTTCTCTCTCCTACCTGTTTTCCTCACAACCGGAGCAATCACAGGGCTGCTCTGGATTATTTCACAGGACAAGTAAATACGGGAGATGTCACGGGGCACCTGGGCCACTGCTAAAGGGAGCTTTTGCAAATGCTGCCCCACAGCAGCCAGATGAAAAAGAAAGGCAGTTCAGACCACAAGCCACGGTGAACGAAGGAAAACAGCGAAGGCATCAGAGTCAAGGGAGCCTTTTACCGCCCTTCTTTTACTGCTGCCCAGTAGGATTTCTGCCCCAGATTCCAGGGTAGGGCCAAGAGGGAGGCACGTTCTCCAGGCTCATTCCCACTGCGGTTCTTCCTCCGGGATGAAGGGGAGCTGCAAGGAGCAGCGTGGCTGGAGGCACCAGAACAGCAAGTGAAACAAGACCGAGCAGCCCAAGCTGGATCCAGACACAGCATATGTGCGGTAGCTGCTGCAATATTGTGAAAAATATGTCAGTTGATGCACCAAAATTTCTGAGTTTCTTACAAAATTGTCATGATGTATGTACAAGAGCAGATCAAGCACAAACTGTGGCTTATCGCTAGGTGCCCACGCAGAAAATGACCCTTGAAATGCACTTGTAATCCTTGTGCAAAACTGCACGTGGCCTAGAGAAAAATCTAATCCCTTCATAAGAGCTTTTAAAGGTAAAGCAGTTGCTCTGTGGAGCAGGTTTCCACATGCTGTGCAAATGCCGTTTAGCTGGTTGGCAAACACTGCCCAGTCCCGCTATGGAGCCTTCTGCATCTGTTACACGCACTCAGGTTATCGCTTCTAGTCAAATGCCTTATATTTAGAATGGAAATTTAGAAGGCTCCTGCTTACTCCTCACAGTGGTCTGCGGATTAGTTTGCTATCAGAAAGTTGCTTCCTAACTCCAAAGTACTGATATCTCTGCAAATAAGCTCTTTGCTTTCATTTTTTAAACTGTATTTTTGGAAGGTTTATCAGGGAAGAAAGGCCCCATACCTGTACCAGACCTGTACCAGCATAGTAATGCTTTACAAATTACTAACACTGCAGAAGGATTCAGCACAGAATCACTTGATCACAGATCTGCGGCATTCACAGAGCAGAGCCGGGAGAGGTGGGGCTGGCATGGGAACGGTACTTACTCTCAGCAGAAATCATTAAAAATAACACAAAGCTCTTTATCCTGTTCCTAGTCCCATATAAATTTGGGGGGTTGTCTGTGTATATATTGCAATGCTCCCTTTGTTATACCTGGTCAAAGTTAGGCAGAGCTTAACCAGGCAACGCTTAATTTTGAGATGAATTATAGGAGAAGAATAGTGTTTGCTAGCTTTAGAAGTGCTCAGACAGACACAAGGGAAAAAATGTTATAAAAATACTCTGAGTTACTACCTTGCTATTCCCAGTTCAGTAAGTTTTAGAAAAATCAGTAAACCCAACTGTAAATGACCCCTCCTCCTTGTGCTTGGATTGCAGAACAGAGTAGACGATGCCATAATAAAGGATTGGATCTAAAGGAGGGAAATAACGGCTGCTACAAACACTGGGTAACTCTGCTGCCGCCCCCCTCAGGCCGGGACATCGGGTGGCTCCAAACGAGCTCTGAGGACGCGTGTGGGAGACCAGCGCCTGGAGCCGACCACGGGTTTCCTTCCAAAGCTGGAAGCAGCGAGGAAATAGCGCCGGCCTAGCCCGAGCTTTCTGTGTGGAGGCCAAGGGAGAGGAGGGAGGCGGGAAGTGCAACCCCAGAGGAGCATCTTACCACCTAACAGCACGAAACAGACGGGAGGTGGGGAACACGGACAACACCCCCAGCGTAGCATCCGAGGGAGTCTTGTGTGGGGGATACTACATCCAAGCTGTTTCCTCTGGGTATATTGAAGTGATAACTGCTGTGAAATACATAAGAATCCTCTTAACTGGGGAGGCTAGAAAGGGCCCCTCCAACTTCCTGCTGCGCTTCAGTACAAAAAGAGGACACATGCAAAACCCCCATAACATAGAAGTCACCATGATGCAGTCAGGGTCCCATCACATCGTGCTCCGTCCCCACAGAGCGGCGCGCCTGCCGGCCTTTGCGCAGATGGGGGAAAGGTCATACCCTGTTAACGAGATTCATCCTGCATTATCCGGCACTGACAAAAATCTCGGGAACAGAGCCCAGCCCGCCACCAAACTGCTCTGTCTGTGCGGCCCCGCGCTAGTGCTGGCTCGAGGCACAGCACGCAGGGAGCCGGGGAGCAGCGAAGGGAGAACCCGGCATGGCCCAAACTCGGCCCTTGCAGCTTAGCCGAAGGATGACGGAGGAACAAAGCATCATCACAGGTACTTTCCATAGGCACAGATACCAGCAAGGAGGGCAGCATTATCTCAACACCAAACAGCTAAAGAAGCGTCACACAAACAGGCCAGAAACGTAGCTGGGGTATAAGCTGGGGAGCCCAAGGTTGGCTGGGCCCCCTTTGGCCAAACCCAGGAGAAGGGGAACGAAAGTCCCGGTTTGCTTCCAGGTGGGAATGCAGGTGCAGAGCAGAGCTGAGTTGCTGGGGAGGTCCTGTATGTTCCAGTGAAAAGCAGAAACAGGAAAGAGGTCAGATGTAAAAACTGATTTAATCTGCAGCATCTATTTGTACAACCAGCTTCCCCTGCTGGACTCTCAGCTTCTCGGATCGTACAGAGCTTTGCAGTTACTTTGGAAGATTCTCCAGTAAAGATATATTGTTACTATGAACGCTCAGCTCCTGTGCACCCTCCCTCCACAGTTCTTCATGACATGTTTACTGGCTTGGCCCCAGCCTCAGCGATACGATCGGCCTAGAGCATCGCTGCAGCCACGGGGCCTTGCACCGATCACGTTGCAGCACAAATGGAAATCAAATAAAGTGAAAAGGAAATAGCCCTTAGAGTGTGTTTAGTTCCGAACAATCACTGGCAAAAACAAGAAGGCCGCAGATCTCCCATTCGCATGAGCTACTGATTAAGTAACATTGCAGCAGACCAGATGTTGGCAATAGTCCTTTTTCATTTAAGCACAATTGAAAGAAAAAAGAGAATCCGTGCCAAATTCACTTACAAACAGTCAAAATAAGCAGCTGAAAGCATGAATGAGATTCTAACATACAGTATTCTCACACAGCCAAAGCTAGTTTATTTTACAAGACGAGTCTTTTGCATTAATCATTTTCTCAAAGCCCAGTAAAAACAGCTTAGACTACTTAAGCAAAATTTAAGAGACAACTTACAAAATAATATTTGCATAGCACTGTAAATCTGTGTATTCATTTGGGGCACATTCCTTTTAGTTTAGAAACTATGGTAGGTGACAGTGGTTTCTTTTTTTCTCAGTAGTAGGTTTTACCAGATACGGACACTTTGTTTTCTTCTTCTGAACGTCATAAAATCAAGCGTAGGAAACAACCGTAAAAACGTACAAAAATATATACACATGCACAATAAATGCATACCCTGTAGAGAGTTTTATTACTCATTAGATTTGGCTAACACTGAGAACGTGGCGCTTGCACTTCCCGCCAGCCGCCACGGTTGAAGGCTGTGGCGATGGGCGGGGTCAGGGCGGTCAGTGCTCTCGGGAGGTGGTTCCACTAACGCTGCAGCACTTGCTGGTGTTCGTTGGGACCGAGGAAGGTGCCGGGCGCCCTTCAGGCGTCCCGACTTGCAGCTCGGACACAGCTGAAGCGAAGTAACCTAAGCAGGTAGAGGCCATCGGGGTGCACAGATGCGTATGAGAAATGAGGTCTGTACAAGCATTTCATGCCTTGGAAAACCAGATTTCATTCCTAATCAACCTGTGCTGCCCATCCTCCCTCCCTTCTCACATTAGATCTACTTAGTAAGTTGTTGGGTTTTTTTTTAATGCTTCATCTGCTAGTGGAGTTGGTAAAGCTTCTCAGATATGCACCATCAACCTCACCCAAGTACTCTGAAATGTTCAAGTGAACAAACTGCTTTTTCCAAGTTTCTAAGAATCAGAGTAGCTTGCAACTACAGATATAGTATTTTAAAGAAAAATAAAGGTAGTGTTCTATAAACTTAGATAGGCTAGTGATAAAAGAAACACGATGTTTACATTATGGATAACAATTCACTGTCTTCCCGATTCGTAAAAGGGTGGGATATTTTCATGCTATTTTCTAGTGGGTAGCAAGCACCGCATAGAACCCTTACACTGACTTCTCCTTCAACATGATAGCAGGTTGAAAAAAAAATAAATCCATGAGGTTGGTGGTAGAGAGATTGCTGAGGAAAGTCAGATAAACTATTTTTCAGGACAAAGATGAGGAAGCAGCGCAGCAGAGTGAAAGCTGCCAGGTGTAGCAAGGAGACAGGTCCTTCCCAACCAGGTCTGAGCCCAAGTAGATGACCGCGGCCAGCGTTGCCCTGTGGGCGGCCAAACAGGGTCACATTCACACTGGGGAGCAGAGCCTGCCTGCCCACGTACGTGCCCAGGACTCCCCTGTGAAGCTCCTGGCAGTTACTGCAGCCTCGGTGCAGACCAGGACACGGGCCGGCCGCTGCTGTGAACCCAACTTGGCACCGAGCGGCCTCGCTGCCGAGCCATCCAGGAGACACTGCGAGCCCCAGGGCTGCATCCTGTTTTCAGAGTGAACCTAGGAGTGGATTTTCCCCCTTTCCACTGCGCTGGGCTGCAGCACTTGAGTGAAACACACTTGGGCTGAATCTGCCCCCCTTGGCCTTAGACCTGCTCAGTAACTGCTTCTCCGAGGGGCCAGAACCTGCTTCAGATTGAAGTGTGGTAATATTCACACTCTGCTTACTCTGTAGTGTGAACTCAGCTTAAAAAAAATAAATAATAAAGCCTTCTACTCTACCCTTTAAGCAAAAAGTGCTTGAAATGAAAACAGCTCTGAGGGAGGTTCCAGACAGGAACAGTGCCCTCATCAGATATTAAATGCACACTGACCACCTGCTAGCGAGGTATTCCAAGTGGCAGTGAACCCCATGCACTAACTGCCTCCAAGTGGTGTCCTCGCTGCCAGGGAGAACCCTGCTAGCAGACACTGATGTGGCACCAGCGAGCAGGCCGGGGTAGAACTTGGTCCCTAACACACGTGTGCTCGGTAGCAGCATGGATGTACTACCAGTAGACTCAAACCCAACTGTGTCGCTTCAGACCTACCAGACCCCTCAGCCAGTGCTGAAGCGTGGGAGGACAGAAGCTCAGGCAACACGAGGCAGCTTCGGGGAGGCCGGGCTGGAAAGCTCCATGCTCCCACAGTGCGGTCGCAACTGAACAACACGCAGAAAATCCAGGCGAGCAAGTACATAGACAGGAGGAGATGGAGACAAGAGGCATCCCACAGAAGAAGCGGGCACACACAATCACTTTTTCTGTGAACACCAGGCAATTAGGACACGGGTAGTAGTCATATTCATTGGTCAGCAGTTAAGTGCAGAGCCCTTCAAGGTAAGTGAAAGCAGAGCAAAGGATCATCGCTCACGCGCTTTGCGCCCAAGGCAAATACTTGGTAACACAAAGTCCACCGTAGGAGCACATTTAGCCCACAGTGAGCAACAGAGAGTGGTAATTCCTATTGAGTCTGCACCTCTGGATACCGGTTATCCGGACATATCACATATCCTTCTTCAGCATCATCTTTTCCTGCCTTCCTAACAGTTTCCATGAAGCTGAGAGCTCTGCCCGCAGGTTCTTAGCAAGGTGGATGCAGGTCACCACGATGCTACCTTGGAATTGCACATCCCGCTTTGAGAGCGACCTCACTGTTGTTCGCGACAACGATACAGCTGCCAGGGTGAGGAGGGCTTGTCCATAGTCAGTCTGCAAAACCACGCGGCTTCTGAGCCGACGCGGAGCTCCAGGAAGGGGAGCTTGCAAGTCCATAACCAAGAACATGGTGCTTAACCTAAACACCCAAGCAATAAATGAAAGGTTTGAAAGGTGGAGATGCTCCTATAGCACTGAGTTTTATTAAACTGACAGACAGCATGGTTGAAAAGCAAAGACAGAAAACATGATATATTTTTGTTTATTATTGCTCTTGGAGGGCTTGGTAGTCAAATATACAAGCTATGAGCTATTCAACAGAAGAAAATAGCGTAAGATATAAAATCTATGCTCACTTTCCCCATCTAAGCCACCTGCTAGTCTTCATTAGTTACATTAACTTCAGCTATTTCCCATCACGTTAATTTATACATACTCTGTGTATGTGTGTATATATATTTATATGTGTATAAAAATTCAATTTCATGAGATGAAACTCAAAATGAAGATATTTGTACTGTTTTCATACTGTTTTGTGCACTGCTGTATTATTTCAGTTTTCCAAATGGTTACTGATATGTCTGCTTAGAAGAGCAAAATTTAAGCAAATGATATTTATTACATTTTCAAAAACAAATGCGGTGACTATAAGAAAATATGAAATGTTGACTATTCTACCCTTGATGTATGTGCACTAATCCCACAATTCCTAAGAGGGAGTTGCATGCACTAAGAGGAGAAAAGAATCCCGTAAAGAGAAAGGCTACTAGTTTCCTTCCCCCTTAAACATTTCCCCTCTTCTTGACATTGAGGATCTTATTTTGCGAAGTTCTTGTCGGGCGCCTCAATATGCTGCAGAAAAGGTAAGTGTAAAAACATAGCCTGCAGTCAGCTTGCTTTGCAAGCTTTGTTTTGCTAAACCAGTACCAATTCCATATATTCATTATCACCTTCAGAAAGCAAGAATACAACATTTGTAACATCTTTCTACCATGCAGGAATTAAACCCACTAATGAATTATGTAATAAAAGAGGGAAAAAAAAAAAAAACCTCACTGGTTTTGGTCCTCTGATCAAAACAAAAAAGAATATTGGAGAGTTCTCCGTATCAGCATTTGGAAATATAACTGTATGTTTCAGGAGAGTGCAAAAACATCCGGTAAGGAAAACAAATTCATGGCCAGGCTCTGTTCTCAATTTCCAAGGAATATGCCAAATTCCAGCGACATTTAAGAGTTTCGTACCCTCGGCCTGAGGGCAGAGTTTTGGGGGTGAAAAGCACGATATGCTAACACCGAGGCTGCTGCTCAAATGCTGGGATGGGTCTAACAGAAGACACACAACACAGAACAAATCCTTCAAATCTCCTTGTTGAAAAGACACCAAAGAAAAACCAAGTGCATGACAGAACAGTGATTAATGACCCAAAGTAAAATATTTTTCTAAGTTACAAAATTACTCTTCCAATGTTTAAAAACAAAGAGCAACCTGTGGGAGAAGAGGTTACATTCCAAGAGTTAAGAGTAAATATGAAAAGGTAAATTATTACTCTCCTATCTTGGTTACTAGAGCAAAGATGAAAATAATGGTCAGTGCTTTGATAAGATCTGTTCTTTACAAAAGTGAGATAAATAGTCTAGTGGCAGCTGGGTTAAAACGACAGACCTTGCGGGTCAGCTTCTGCACTCAGCTGTAGATCTGCAACCCCTTTCACCAGCTTTTGCATGTGGCTAAATGCAGAATTTGGCCTTCAGATGTATCGGTAGTCTCCATCTGTCTGCAAATAATTCCCCAGCTACGTATACAGCAGCAATCTACAACATCTCAAAATGTGCGTTTGGAGAGAAAAAAAAATGTACAAAGGTACATCACAATTCTGACCTCTAATCTTCAGTGAAAAAACAAAATCTGAAAATAAACAAGCAAAACTAAAGTTATTTAAAATCCCTGAAGAGATCCCAAACTTACTCTAGTGCTTAATAGTATGGCTCACCTTGCAATGTACTTCACATTAACAACTAAAGCACAACCAGATAAAAAGTGCAGCACAGCCTATTGGTAGAGCACACAGGGTAAGATCCTGTCCCCACCTGAATCAATGTCAAAACTCTCCTTGAAAGCTGCCAGCATTTGAACTCTGATTGCTACCAATCTCTCCTTTTAGAGGTACGTCGAGTAGAAGACGGCTTTTTGACAACTACTGTGCAAGTGTCTGCTGCTGCCTCCCAGTTTACTGAGGGAGATTCCTTGAATGGGACTTTGGTGAGGACAGACATGAGCAGAAACAAAAGGAGGAAACATCAGGACAATTGAATAAATTTCCTTCTTTGCACAACTCCAAATCCCACGGTCACCATTAATTCAGAAAACAAGTCCAACCAGATTCAGTTACATACATGTATGACACAAAGCAGGGCAAACAACACTCAAGACCAAAGTGGTATGTTGAGCTGAACCTGAGCCTCGAGCAGCTGGCAGGAGATATGATGAGAATTTTATACCATTTTAATACTAGTGAATCTGCTCCGCAGAAAATGCCGTCAGTGAGGTGCTGCTCCCATCCAAACTCCACTAGCTGCTCTAGTCTCTCTCATTACAGGAGTTGTGAGATGTTGCCTGAAAGTGAGGAAGTGTCAGCGTAACATACAAATAGGAGTTCACCTGTAGCGACGACAATGCAGCCCTTCCAAAATGACACTAACAGACAATACCTGTCAATTAATTTAAGGGATTTTTTTTTCCTCTGGAGCATTGATAAAAAAAGTCGGAAATCAACAAACATTATGTTGGCTTTAGCAAGAGGAAACATTCAGTGGCTCCTGTTGTAAAAGCAGGCGTAGAGCTCTTGAGAGAAACCAGTGTGTTCAGTCATCTGAAGATGCACATGGCCATGTCCAGTACCCGCTTCTACCCCTCCCACCCCTACGACCCCAAAGCAAGAAAAATTAGTTTCTTTTTTCCTCCATATTTTTTGCCATAGCTTGACTACAGTAATCCTTAAACAGGCAGAAAGTTGATGCTTTCACTTCAGTTGATGCCTCCAACTTCTTCATTCTTGGCTCAAGTTTTATTCATTAATATTAGTCATCAGTTATTAAGAAAAAGATAGTTTCTAAGTGTTTTTGTTGTTGTTGTTGTTTTGTAACTGAAGTTAATTGGATACCACAGTCTGGTTACATGTGCTGAACTGCAGCTGTCAGTTACTCCTTTTTCTTGAATTCTTGGTTGCCATAGCTGGAGCCTTTTTCTATTTCAGTTACTCCTATCAGTCTACGAACTCCAAAGGAAGCTTAAAATACAACAGAAAAATGGGAGGCACATTAAAGCCATTACAAGATTCAGGAAGTTGCACACAACCACACAAGCAGAACATATACAACTTATCCAAAATCTGAAAGCAGCAGTGTCTGCAGATCACCCACTGATTACACACAGGTCAGATGTTACCAAAAGAGGATGACAATCTAGATTTAAAAATATCATTAATTCTCTGATTAACGGTGCTGGAAAGCCTGGAAACCCCTTTTTTTTTTTTTTTTTTGCTTTCCCTCCGACCTGTTTCTTTTTTTTAAATCACTGACAGAATGTGCAGTAAGAGCGTGTTCTCCTTCTTGTATGATGATATAGGGCTGCAAGAGTATTCATCCCTATTCATTCCAAAAGATATAGCCAAGATATAAAGGTGAATCTGTCTCAATTAAAGCTTTCCAAACACTCAGAATGCTACATAAGACAACAAGTCTAGGGACCAGACCCTCAATTTTTATCCAAATATTTTTCTGCAAATTCCGTTCACATTAATTGACCCCCTCAACTTATCAAAGATAATGCATCCCACCTTGTCCCTCTGGGCTTAGCATCTTCCCCTCAGCTTTTCTTACCTGCTCCAACAAATCCCAGGAACGCAAGGATAAGAAGAGGTGATCCACTTGCAAAAACTCCAAAGCCGAATGTGAAGAGAGGAGACAGGAGAACTGTGGCCCAGAAGAGAAAGTTTAGGAGAGTCCACGGTCTTCTAGGAGGTTTAAACTGCTGGCCAGGGAAAACGCCTTCTTGATTATACATCTCTTGCAAAGCATCCTACGTGAAAGAGAGGATGGACAAGAACATGCTCATCGTGTTGCACAAAACAATCCAAGAGCAGTGAGCCCCAGGACAGCAGAAGGTCTCTGTCTGAGAGAGCACTCGGCAGCCACTGCCATCTGCTGTCACTTCCTTGGGCATTTCCACCTCCTGCCAAGGCCACCCTATTAAGCCCTTTAAAGGGAAACTTGGCCACAGTCAGAAGCTGAAACACCACCAGTCTCTCCACTACCTAGTGCCTCCACCTTTTCTATTAATTTCTTAGGAAGTGGGGGCAGTTTCCGGCCAGACACCAATTCAGACACTGCCTGCCCCATGGCTGGATGCTTTTTCTTCCTGTTTTCATTTTGGAAAGATCAGCACAATTCAGTAAAGCACAGCAGAAAATTGCTGCATGTACAGCCAAAAGAGGAAGGTAAAGCCCAAAACAAACAGCCCAAACAGCATTTTAACATGAAGCAAAGATACTGGCAACTAGTTTGCCCTGGGAAGCTTCTGAAATTTGTAAAGGATGGCTCAGCAAGGCTATGTTTCATGTTTTCCCCCCTACTTAAGTTATTTTTCTTCTAGCTTCCCTTATGAGGGGCTAAAAAGCTCAAGGCACTGCATGTCCAAGACACATCCTTTTGATGATGTTCCTTTATTTTGAAGATTTCAGTTATAATGGATCACTAGCACCATGAGATCAACACATAAAATACCCCCCTACATAACAATCTCTTCCCCTAGAACCATCTGACACCAGAGCTGAATGGAGATACAACCAACAACACCACCACCTTCATCAAGATACACATTTAAAGTTCCCCAGTCAAGCCTGCATTAGGGCTGGGCAACCTGAAGTCCAGTTTTCCTTCCTCTCTGTGCAGAGCTTAAAACTGTCATCAATAAATTAACCATCTAAGGGAAAAAAAAATGAGAAAAAGCTCTGAGCACTTTAAAGATACTCTGACCATGGGCTACGCTGGTCTCTGGCAGCAGATCTTGGGGACCGTGTCACACAACTGCAGAGACATTGCAAGGAGGCAGAAGGAAAGCAAGAGCAGGAAAATGAAAGCAGAAAGGAAGGAGGACAACTGTGGCTCACAGTCGAGAGTAGCTGCCCTTCACATACTGTTATCATTCTTCTCAAGTGGCTAAAATCATCTGTAGGGGAAGTGGAGCTTTTAGAAATGCATGACAGACACCAGAGAGTTGAAGAACACAAAAAGATAGAGGGATACTAGTCTTCCATGGCCTGTGTTTCCCTCTGAATCCCATACTGTTCCTTTGCAATTTGAGACCTACTTACTAGCCACCCCCATGTGGCCAAGGACACAAGGACAGGGCTTCCCCGGAGCTGGCTTGAACCATTCCGCCCAGCAATTTGAGGAATGACTGCCAATTTTTACAAAACATTCCCATCTCCTCAATCGCTCCAATAGAAGAGTGTGCATCACCCAGTTCTTGGGCACACTGTCCCTGGAAGCCAAGAAAGCAAAGCCTTTTACCTTTTCTTGGTAAAGCTTATGAAGCCAGTTTGCAGCTTCCTTTTCATCTTGAGGGATATCTTCCAGAGGAAATCTCCTGGTTTATTAGAGAGAGGCAGAAAACAGAATTAAAGAAAAATCCAGGTATTTGACTTACAACCTCTTCTGGGGAAGACCTTCTACTCAACACCAGGCACAAGCTTTGGAGTTCTTAAGTGTGGAGAAGACCTGAGAGTTAACCAAACCCTGATTCTCCACCTAAAAACTCAAATTCCAACCCCAAAAGAAACTGCACAGTCTCCCACCAGTCTCAGAGCACATGAGGAAAACAAGTATTCCCATTAAAACTCTGTTGTTCCCTCAGTGGAGCCATCACCAGCTGAATCCCAATGAACGCTCACTCATATACCCAGAGCCGGGAAAAAAAAAAAACAAAACAAATAAAAAACAAACAAAACTACAAGTGACAAAAGCCAGGATAAACTTAAATATAATTTATTAGTGGAGAGGGAAAAAAAAAAAAAGAACACTTTAGGGGGATTGGAAGGTTTTTTTTGTTTGTTTGTTTGTTTGTTTTTAAATTCCTGGTCCTCTCGTACAGCACAGTGGTGAGCGCAAGCCCATGATCTCTGGGAGGAGGTCAGGCACAGCAACCCCAGATAAAACTTATTGCTACCGTTCACTTGGGAGTAGGTTCTGGCTGAACAAACCGACCCCCGCGAGTCTGCGCGAGCAGGGGAAGGCGTTTTGCTGCGCCCAGCACCCACAAGCACAGGAACAGGGAACAGCCAGGCTCATGTCAGCGCAGCGCACGGCGGAGCGCTGCGGGCCACCTTCCTTGGAGGGCTCAGCTTGAGAAGCCAAAGCCAGCAAGGTTCAACTGTTCACAGTCAAGTGGCAACCTCAGAGAGGACAGGGAGTAGCCCAGCTGGCGAGTCACTGAGCCAAACAGAAAGACACTACTGGGGGGGAAGGCAGGGGGAAAAAAAAAAAGAGTCATAGATGGTTGGCCAAGGATTAGGCCCAGTTCAATGGTGCAGAGCTTCCAATACATTTCTGCATGCCCATAAACCAGCCAAACACTACTTTTTCCTTGCAGATTTCCTTTTAATAGCTCTAACGGGAGGAGCCACTCAATTAATACTCAATAAAAGCTTGACAAGCAGTCATCTGCTGAAAGCTCTGCTAAAGTCACTCTACTGAGATCACCACAAGAGGGTACTCACAGCAAGAGCATCCGGTAATTTAGATAATCATTTCTGTTCTGGTGGAGCCAGTCAGAAGGAAGACTAGATCATCTACAGACAGGCTAAGCTTCTGCCCGACCTCTGTGCGGGTAACTGCATATTCCTTTTAGCTAAAAACATGGGATTACACACTTCCATTCTCCGATCTAAGCCAAGATTCTCAGCACATTAAGGAAACAATCAATTTTCAACAAAAAGGCTGTGAAAATAATTTCCTCAATGTCATAGCATCCTCCTCAAAGGAGATTATTTTTTATGCTTAAAGGTTTTTTTATCTTGAAAGGGTTGATTCAGGCCACAATCACAATCTAAAGTGAGAATTATCTGAGCAACAGAGTCATCATTTTCTTTAATAGAGCACAATTAGTACTTTCACCTGGCTATATCATTGCTATTCAGCAGAATTTTATCAACCCAGGACTATTGAAGACTACATTGCTCCTCTTTCTTCCCACCACCTCTTCAATACATAAGACCAACTGGCGTCCCAGCCAGCAAGCTGGAGGACAGTTAAGTGGATACAGCCACTCGGTGTTTTTCCATCAGAAAGACCAAAATCTCATGGAAGCTGTGCAGCACTGGAGAGCAGCCCTGGCACACACGTCCTTCCCAAGGCTGCAGCACTCGGTCTCCCCCGGGCTAGACTCTGCCCTCAGAACTGTCCCTTCTGCCCCAAGGCAGTGCAGAGGATCAGTGGGTTTCCCCACAGCCTCTGGCCCACGAGGCTCTGCTGTGATGCAGCCCAGGACAGCGAGAGGCACTGCAGAACACGGGCCCAAGGTCACGGCGGGCGAGCGGGGCAGGCGGCAGTTTGTACTTTTCTTGCCTTTTTTTTTTTATTTTTTTTTTTAAACACCATCAACCTCATTGTTTGCCAAAGTGTGGGTTAAGCCCTCAAAAAAGCACAAATGATGAGCTGTCAGAAGAGCTACCAAAAGAACAACAGGACCATTCATCAAGCCCAAGCACCAAAGGCAAAAGATGAAATTCAGCTTTTTAGGAAAGGTCAAAGCTGTTATGGTCACAAGGACAGGGGCAGAGCTGGAGCAAACAAGCAGAAATCAAGAGAAAGTCGAGGCATGTGAGCATGTGTATATGTGGTGTGGAGAGAGGTGTCAGGAGTCATTCTTTTAGGCAAAAGCCCAACTGTGAGGAATGAAGCACAGCATTCACATGGTGTTTGAATTTCAGTAGTATTTAACTCCTAAGCTGCTAATCGAACCATGTGAGAAAAGAGAGAAACTGGCACAGTAAGGAGCTTTACACCCCTTATTACAACAGACTGCTCTTGTTGGACAGGCCATTTGTACCACGTACATACTCACAAAGGACTGGGAAGGGGACAGAACACTTGGTCTTCTGTTCCCAGCAGAGACAGGGAAGAGCAGACAAGTGTCCTGGCTTCACAAAATTTGCAGAGACCCTGGAAAGACTGTGTGGACATCACTCAGAAATCTATCTACCCAGTGCTCTCTGTCTTGCTGGGTGATGTCACTGGCTTTCAAGCACAGAAATAAAATAAAACAAGCAAAGGGAAAAAACAGAAGGGTCTTTGTGATTTGCAGAGAAACTTGAAAGACATGGAAAGGGGACTATGGCAGAGGACACTTCCCTCTAGACTTTGAATACACTTCAACTTGCCAGAACAGGCATCTTAGGGCTCACCTCCATCATGATATGCTTACCTTACACACATATCTGCTTCATATTTCTTTCCATAAAGAATTCCTAATAAAGACGGGTTCTTGTTTCCTCTGAAATTTAGCGTTACATCATACACTGCTGAAACTGTTGCCCAAAAAAAAAAAGAAAAAAAAAAAAAAGAAAGAAAATATGGCTGTTACGTCAGCATCTCTAGCAACCATGTGGCCGGCATCTCTGCATTAGACAGCAACCAGGTCTCATGAAAGCCCTGCACTAATGAGGTCAGGTAGCAGAGTCTTTCAAACACCATTTTGTGTTCACATATTTTACCTGCATCAGCCACCCGACATGCCCATCTATGCAGCCGGTCTGTTACCAATGACAAGACCTGATGAACTAGGCAACAGTGGCATAAATGAGTAGTTTATTATTTTTGAAAGCTGATCTCCAAGCTATGTGGCACAGATTAAGGTTAATACACTGAATGTTTTCACTAATCATAACGGATGTAATGAAAAGCAGAGCATACAAGACCGTGCTACGCAACACAATAATAGCTAGGAACAAATAATAGCTTGCCAAAATACCTGTTCCCCTGAGACACTGGACAGCAGTGGTGAAACCTTTGGTTCTGGGCAACAGATGATATTTCAGCTTCGGCAGCCCCTTGGATTCAGCTACCTCCATACTGATACGATGCTTTGTCTCTGTAAAACGAGTTCCTTCACAGTACAGGAGAAACTGGAGTAAGACAAAAGGAGAAAATAAAGATAACCTGCGATCACAGGAACAACCCAAGTAGAACCCTGACAAGTTCTGCAAAATACAGAAGTAGGCACGAGCGTGCAGAGAAGACACTCTTCTGTTGCCTGATTTGTTCACTGTGTATCAGGCACAAATACCACTTCACACCTCATCCACAATAGATGATATTTAAATTTAACAACACGGGTCCCAAATTTAAGCCTACAAAAGCCCAAATGGTTATCCATGACATGTTCAGTTGCAAAAATGAAAATTTCTAAGAGCTCTGGCTGCTGGTAGACTGGAGTGCAAATCAGAAGAAGCAATCCAAATATCAGCAATCAAAGCCTCTGGAGAAAACTCTAGTCACTACCTCCTTCATTTGAAATTTTCTGTATATGACAAGAATTACTCATCTGAAGTGAGACCTGCCTGAAAGACTTTTTTCCAGCACTTGTATTGGTTGTGTTCAGAAGTGGTGCCTTTCCTAAACCTCATCTCGCAGGTCACCAGTCTGGCTGCACCTTGAGTAACTACTAGCACTGAAATCCCCCCACTGTGACTTCAAACAGCACAAAACACGGGTCTGTCCTTCTCCAGCCTCCACAGCACCTCTGCTCTGCTTGCAGGAGAGATCGGAAGCAACGCTGGGAGCAGACAAAACTCTCTGAGAGTCCCGGGGGTGGAGGGAAGGCTGCGCACCCAGGGCCCACGGTGACATTTGCGTGCAGCAAAATTAGGAAACCTGTTTATTCAAGTCAATTTCGATCATGATTTAAATTACCAAGCAGGAAGCCTTAATTTAAATAATCCATGCTAACTATGTTTTGCATTTATGTATTTTTTTAGCTGTTTTCCCTAGATACTTGGTCCTTGGTTTTCAATAGTAAAACCCTTAAAATGTACAGATTCACAACTAAAAACACAGTCTTGGCATTTTTTTATTGGTATTGGCTTTTACCTTTTAACTAATAAGGAGGGTATTTTAAATTATGTGCATACCTGTTAATTCAAGCAAGTAGCCTAAAATATGTTGTCTAGGTTATTATTATTTATATTTTTGTAATAATTTAAACATCACAAGTGGCACATGCACTATATACTAGTCAAAGCTTACCATTTCATTGTTTACTTTGACAAACTACAGGATAACACTGAAATTCATTTAAAATTAACAAATAAAACCACTTAATGCTTTATCAGCTAAAAAGCAGTACATTGCACGTGCTGCAAAACAGTAAGTTTATCAAACATTTGCATGCACAACTACAAGAAGGTTCACAGGATGATTATCCTACTGCATTACTGCAGTAAAATCTAATGGCCCTGCACATAATGAACCACAGATGTTTCACCCTTGATTTCAAATAATGACAAAATAAAAAGGAAAAGCAAAGCTTTAAAACCAAGTGTAAGCTCGCCATCTGTTTGCACAGAGACTTGGTGGGAAATCTGTAATCTTATAGATCAAAGTATGTACCAACACGAAAACTTCCTATCAAAACCTATGGTTTGGTCAAACCTTCTCCCAAAATACACACACACTTTTCCAAGAAAAAACAAAGCAGAACAAGAAATACCCATATGGCTTGTGCGCTTTTAGTCTACTTCAGAAAAAATAGCTTAGGGTTATATAGACAGTAGTTAAGTATGGGCTATTTTTTTTTCTAAACAAAAGAATAAAGGCAAAAGAAGTTTAGACATAATTTTGTCTAAACTAACTAGCATTTTACAAGCCTGGTTTATAAATCATCTTCAAGCTTCTGATAATCTATGGAAGCCTGAGTTGCCTTCCAAATAACCACAAACCAACAGAGCAATTCCTGACCAACATGACCCTGGAACAAGGCATGTTTTCCCTGGCTACATGGAAATTGAACTTCCCCCGACACGAGGCTGCTGTGCCACGTAGGTACCTCCTTCACCCTTTCGCTTCTAGCACTGCTGATGCTCTGGGTGAAAGACACTTACTCACATATTACCCCTGACACTTACCCACATATATTCAGGATAATCAGACAAGCGTTTTAATCCTTCAATTACTGTGTCTCTGTCTTCTTCCCATTTTCTTTTGCAGAAGACGATCTCAAGGAAGTACCACGTCCAGCCGATTAGGGGCACATATAATAGTTCTCTTTTAGCAAGAACTTTGGAACTCTTGGAGAAAAAGAAGAATGACAACCCAAAAGTGTAATTTGCTGATTTATACAGTGAGACCAGACAGAAAACATTAAGGTTAAGATATTGGAGACCTAATAGAGCTACATATGGAAACCCAAATGCAAACAAACGGAAGGCGCTGGATGGGTTGAACACAGAGTCAAGGATGGGTTTGAGACACGCAGCTCTGCGGGTGAAGGGAACGCTCCCGGCCCCACGTACCCCCAGCACTCCAAAGCGCTCTGTCATAGTCCAGCCGCACAGGAAGTCGATTTCAAAGTTGTGGTTCAAGATGATGATGACGTGCTCCTTCCCAAAGGTATCCACCGTAGCTTGGTCGGAGAACAAGGTGCACTCTGTGCCCGACCACCATTCCAGCAACATGACTAACTCTGGCAAACGGGATGGAGACGGAGACGGGGACGTGAGTTAGATGGGATGCTTGCAGAACCCCTTGTGCCATGTGTAGCATTTCATCTCCAGCCCAATTCAATGCCAACTTCTTCTGACTCCCGACACCACTTTCACCTTGTCAATCCAAACCACTGCAGATGGAAGGAAAGCTTCGACAGCCATAGATCAAATAACACCACTATCCTTATGCAGTAATTAGGGCACTAGATAGGTATGTCCTGGGTAATTTAGCAAGTTTTAAACAGCAACAAATTTAGGCAGTATATTCTGGATATGAAATATCATGAGCACCAAAAAAAACCAACCAACCAACCAAAAAACTGCCTGAAAGCAGACTGTTGAGCTGTTGATTGCTCCACTGGACGAGTACACTTTCTCCCAGGTGGAATACAAATTATGCAGAGATCCAGCCTAATGTTTTTACTCAGCACGGAGCAAGCTTTATGGAACTAACAGACCAATAAAGGGCTTTTAAATGGATATGATACCATAGACCTTCTGTGATACAGTTTGGCATTAGAACAAAAGACTTAAATCACTCCACATTACAGTCATCCACATGGAGTCAAAAGCATCAGAAGATCAGGCTATTTATCAAAATAACTGGGCAAGGCCAGGAACAGCAATTGCCCTCCTTCCTTTGCCTTCAAGAGAAGAAATGAGATGAGTCGCTTGCCCTCAGTCTTCGCCACCTTTTCACTATTCCAGTCTCTCCCACTCACACAAGTGTCAAGGGTACACAAATGTACCCTTGTACATTTCCTTCATTACCCATGCTGATTTTTCACAGCTTTCTTAATAAAAAAACAAAACGCTACCTAAGTTGTGCATGCAACAAATGTAATTGCTTTGATTAGCCTATTTCTCTAATTTCAGTACCATCAGGCAGGTAGAAGTCATTACGGGTGTCACAGAACAGCTCTTAGGGCTCCAAGGGCAGTTCATCCTCCCAGCAGGAACATTTGCTTCCATGCAAGCTCCAGCCCATTGGTATTGTCTCATTTTAATGCGTTATGGAAGCAATAAAAATTTGGTTGCCAAAGTTTGACACAACTGAATTTTAACTCTTCCTGCATGTGACAAACTTGCAGGATCAGACTGGAAGGAGTCCTCTCCATTCTTCAAGTTTTGCGTCCCTGTGCGTCTCAGCCTGCGCACGAGAAGGCCCTGGTTTTGCACAATGGAGTTGGCTCTTCCTGCACAGGGCTTCTGACCAGCAGGATCCCAACTCAGTAAGCTCCGTCTGTACTGCTATGTAGAAATGGGTCCCATTTTTCACCACAGCAGAGAGAAAGTAAACTTAGCATTAGTGAAAAATGACAGGGAAAAAAAAAAATACTATGAGCAGACAAAGCTTCTTCAACACTAGTTATTTCATTTGCATTCCCTGCACATCTACCAGGCCATTATCCTCTAGGAGTTTTTCAAGACTCACTGATTCGGAAGCAGGAGAAAGTTCTGCAAGTTGTTGCTCAAGAGAATACAACCCTTGTCAACTGAAGTCAAAAGAACAACAGCTTACACCAACCAGAGGTTACTGTGATGCCTTTTTAGCTCTGTGTCCTTTGGGAATGACGTAACCGCTCACCTGCCTTGCCTCAACTAGCCTGACTCAGGGAGGAGCAAGGGCAGGGAGAACATCCCCACGGGAGAGCTGCGCTCTTGCAGGTGCTCCAGGGAACAGGCGACACTCAGCGGGGCACCCTGAGCCATCTCCCTTTCCACTGTTCTCTACACCCTGAGGACTAACATCTCCAGTATCTCCTACACCTGTATTCTATTTTCCACAAGAAAATGCAGCTACACATGTGTTTCTTCCTCAACATCAGAGAAAAATTCTGCTGATGACTTGGTGCATGAGCATTTCTTGCATCAGTCCCTCTGAAATAGCAGAGGAAGCTTCGGCTAGAGATTTGCCAGAGTTCATACTGGAACAGACAGGTTGATGAGCCTGAGAATTAATATGAGGAAACAAACCGCCTTTTACAAGCGTACAGATAAATGATGCAATTAAAACAAGGAGGAGGTTCATTTCCTTTTTAATTTTTTTTCCTTTGTGTGTGTGTGCGGGGGGGGTTATAGCTATTTTGCGTGGCACTGATCCTGTCACTGCTCCAGCAGGGCTACCCTCCTACCCAAAGGAGGAGTGAGACTTGTCAGCTCGTGCAAACCGTCGCTGAGGTCAAACACCACCTCACTACAACCAAAACACTTCCTGGGCTCCCTATCCCAACAAAAACTCCAAAGCAAATGGTCCTACAGCCTCACAAGCCATTTGAGAACAAAATCAAGGCAAGAAAGGCACGGCTCATCTCCCAGCTTCTTTGCAAGCTACAGACAGTCATTTTAAAGCACCAAGATTCTGGGAGATCGTCTTTGCAACTAGACTCAGCTAAACATACTAAAACTGCGCTACCCAAATGCATGAGTCATCTGAAACAGAGGTAGCGTGAGGAAGCCTGGAATATAGATCTTCCTTCATGAATTAAACATGTGAAGTGTTCACTTTTAGTGCAGAGTCTGGCAGAAACCTCCAGCACCAACTTACCCCAGCACGGTCCCGGCAAGAGCTCTGCAAGCTGCTATGATGGGCTAATCGGCTTAACACTACCCTAAAATAAAGCCGTTTGCTTCATAAACAGCTTGGAAGCAATACTTCACATATTTGAGATGAGCTATAGTAAGCAAAAGGCCTTGTTTTCTCTAGACCACAGGATATGTGGGCACACAGGCACACCTGCGTGTCTATTCCAGCACACACACTCCTCTGCCAGGCTGGCAGAGCAGCTTTTGATAAAGAAAACCATGATAAACAGAGCTCTGGCATGAAAGTTATCAGCCTAAAAATATAGATTTTTAAATTCGTGACCAAAATATACTTTCTAGAATAGAAAAACAAACTACAGAGTCATTGCCAAAAGGCTTCCATGTAATAGAATATGTATTATGAATGGCTGCACTTGAACCACTGCATTTCCAGGGCCTACTTATTTTGTTATAAATCACAGTTGGACAGCATGGTCTGTCAGTGCTTCCATTACAGGCTATCAGCACTGTTCTGACCCATGTAACATTCACATTCATTTTCATAGTTTAATTTATTACTCATTTAATTTATAGAGTAGGCTACACACATGGGGTTATTCTCAGTGCAATCCAATCACCTGCTCAACTTTTCTGAACCTTTTATAATAACAGTGTAGAGGATTTTTCAGCGTATACAACAGACAGACAATAGTATTTGAAATGGGATCTCTGTACACCCAGTATTAACTTGGAGAAATCAAGAGTCTAAACCTGCAAGCCTCACAGGCACAAGCAGTACAAATCTTCAGAAAAGCCAGGCTACTTGTGCAACAAGAATTTTCAGTGTACACTAGGTTGTAGTTTATTAGAAGGCCATTAAGGATTATTCACAAGCAAAACACATCCCTTTAAACCATGCTAGTTTTAGTTATACACACATCCTTCCATTACTGAACATTTTCTCCTGACAGCTTGCCTGCCGTTCTCGATTCGGCTTCCTTTCTCCTGTGCTTCTTCAACAGTCCAAGTAGGTGGAATAAAAAGCCCAGGAAGGACGAGAACGACAAGCTTAACAAGCAACTGAACTGGATATTTAGGAGGATTTTTGCTGGAGGTGCTTCATCTCCATAATTTGAAAATACGGGTGCCTGTTAGAGGACGGCTCAGCCGTACCGTGCCTACTCATTTACCCAGAGCACTCAGCAGCTCCCACCGAGAAGGGTGGCCATGTGCACTGCGGAGGACAGAGAACAGAAACAAATTACATGATTCACCACTGAAAAAGAGGGTGATATTTGGATTAAGGAGCCTTTTAAACACTCTTTTCAGAAACCCAATACCCTCTTATGCCATATAAGGAGGAAAAATAAAAAAAACATCCACAGTGAGGAAGTTCTTTGAAGACCTGCAAGAGACGAGCAGCCCAGACCCACTCACGGGGCCTGTCACGCAGGCAGAGGAGAATTGCCCGCAAGAGCAGAGACTGGCGTCACACGCAGACACCACAGGCACAAAAGGGCTGTGAAGTTGTCACACGGCCAGACCATAAAGCCCTCTGCATTAGGCACTTAGAGACAGGCAACGTGGGCTCTCAAGCCAGGGGTCAGTACAGCACCCACACTGAACACGGAGCTGTCTCTGAACTCCTCCTTCCTCCTCACATCACTTAACACAGGCTCTTAACGCACTTAATACAGGATCAAGATGGTCTGAAACAGAATCAGCAATTTCCTACCATTTGAAGTATAGTGTGTGTGGGTGTGGGGCGGGGGGGGGGGCAACTTTATTTTGCATTTCTTTTAAAATCAAAATCACAGTTAAAAGTCAAAGTCACCAGTAACATGAGATTGTTTTTGTTGTATTTCAGTAAGTCACGGCTGCTTTGGACTTCTCTGAAAAAAAAAAGTCTGCTACTAGCTTATTAGTCTTCTAACTCTTGTGTGTGTGGCAGTAAATACATCTATGCCTACACACACAAACACACACTCACACTCAAATACATATTAAAGAATCACAAAGGAGCTGGGGCTGGAAGGGACCTCTGAAGATCTGCTCCAGCTGGGTCAGCTAGAGCAAGCTGCCCAGGACCACATCCTGTTTTCCTTGTTCAAGGGGAATTTCCTGTGTTTGAGTTTGTGCCCTTTGACTGCTGCCCTATCACTGGGCACCACTGAGAGGAGTTTGGCCCTGCCCTCTTGACACCCTCCCGTTAGATGTTTGTTCTCACTGATAAGACACTCCAAACCTTCTCCAGGCTGAACAGCCCTGCTCTCTCATCCTCTCCTTATATGAAGGATGCTCCAGCCCCCTAGTCTTCTCTGGGCTCGCTCCAGTAGCTCCCTGTCCCTCTCACGCTGGGGAGCCCAGGGCAGAGGATCCTGCTGGCAACGCTCTGCCTGGCGGGGCCCAAAGTACCGCCGGCTGCCTTGGCCACAGGGCCGCATTGATGCCTCATGTCCAAAGCCATACATATAAACAGGAACATATAAACACAGTTATTTTTGCATTTAAAAACAGCCCCCTTGCTCCCGCACGTCTCCTTGAGGCATACTCACGGCTCCACAGCGAATAGGCAAGGCGACAGTTTACTCGGCGATAAAACTGCTTGTTTATGGGCCAGAGGACTAGCGTGCATAGTTGAATGAAGTTAATGATCAGTCCACTCACAACGAAAACAAACCCAATGAGGAGATGAACTATGAACTGGGTCTTCAGAAAGGCAATGAAGCCCATGATAACCACTCAGAAGCGCTTGCAAGGGCCGTCACTCAGAATAACTGTCCTGAAAAAGAAAGAAAGAAAAGCTATTTGAGACTGGATGTACAAACTCTGAGGAGGCATGATGAGAGCACTGAAATAGTCCATGCAACTTCTGCAAAAGAAACTCAAACCAGCAGCACTCAGCTTTCCAGGGCTCCTTCATTCAGGTCTTCACATGATAAATTGTTGATAGTGCAAATCACTTTCAAAAGTAGGAAAGAATCATTATTTACAATTGGCAGCCCACTGAAAATATTATTGTTTGCTGAAGATGAATTTCACACCTCTCTTCAAACAAACTTTTTTTCTAGCAGGACTTAACGCTGGGAGGAACACAGACCTGTGCTTTTGCACCAAACCAGTCAAGCCCCAAGCACTGAACAAGCTGCACTGCACTCTGGCTCCAGTGCTTCCCCTATTGCTTAGTCCTACCCCGAGCTATCCCTCTGTACCCCAAGATGTGGCACATGGAGCCTCTGGAGCTTTGCAAATATAGTGACGCCCTCAGCCTGCTGCACGGTAGACCTCTGATCAAACCCTGAGCAGAGCTGCTGTGGCTACAAGGACTTTCTAATACATTTACTTGTGCTAGAATTGCACCGTGGTCCATGTGTAGCGCAGGCTCTCCATCCTGCAGCAAATTTCATAACGAAAGAGCAGTCGTAGGTGCAGAGCATCATTCCAGCAAACTGGAGCATGGAAATGGAAACGAGCTATTTCCAGGTTCAAAACCCAAGGCCACAACAAAGTTCTCACTTTCTCAGGCCACAGTTACATGAACAAACAGTTCAGCCAGTCTGAAAATAACACAACCTAATAATAAAAAACCTCTGGCTCCACAGCAGCACAATTTTGATCTAGAAAAGATTTTGGCACAATCTTTTTTCCACTGTATTAGCCAGAGCACCTAACTCAAAGTAGGCTCCTTATTTACACGAGGTGCTGCTGGATGGACGGTAACTGATTCAGCATAAAGTGAGCTTTAACAGACAGCATCTGATCCAATACAAACCCTGCCAGTACAAAGTTAACCCCAAAAAGGTGTTTTAAATGAGCCATTAGATTGAGTTAATTCCAGGCACTACCTTATTTGGCACTCATCTTTTTGACACATTTGGTAATAGAAACCATAAAACTAGATTTACACTGCAGTCAAACCACAGCCTCAAAATCTCGCACGAAATGAAGGCACGACCCTACTGTCAGTCCATGGTTGCTGCAGAAATTAACGCCCGGCTTTCCCAAGTGTCACAAGCAACCAACCAACCTGGAGATGGGAAGGAACACCTTAGGGAAGCCAAGCCTCTCTGCAGGATGTAGAAGCTCCCAACGTCTGAGCAAAATAAAAGCTGTGAGGACCCAAACCTTCTTTGCTTGCCACCTGCTAACCTTATTACACTATTATTAAAACGCAACAGCAATTTTACTTGGAAGAGCTTTTTTTTTCCCACTGTATCTCCTACCAATTGGGAGCTGCCTTTCAAGACGCAGAACGTCTCACTCTCTCTGGCACATTTTGACTCTATTTTTATCGTTAATAATCTAACTACTGCAGATGCATGTTACAGAGGGAAGAGTATTCTAACATAGCAACTATTGTGCCTGTCACAAAAATAAAGCTGAATACGCTCAAATTAAACTTACAGTGAATAATCTAAATTGCCCCAAGGTTTTTCTGTAGGAAAGATGGACAAAGTTTCTTCTGCTCACGAAGACTTCCTCTACTCAGAGCCGGGAGGCGGCCAAGCCGCCGGCCTTCCCGCTCCCACGTGGCCGCCCAAGTGTTTGCCTTCACCCTGGGACGTTCTCCAAGTCACTGCATCAAATTTGTTGCTTCCAAGAGCGGAGGCATCCTCTCCATCGCTTCTCTCTAAGGAGCGGTACAAACCAGAAGGAGCAAGGAGCTCCGGAGAGGCATCTCCGGAAACGCCACCTGTGTTCTGCGGAGCCATCGGCACCAGCTCTGCTGCTGCTGACCGTGTCCACCCTAAGTGTTAGATCAGCAATTACAACCCTCTAACCCACAACTCATCCCCTTTCTGGCAAGGCTGAAAGCCCACAGCAATGTCATGAGGAGGAAGAAACATCCGGTATTCTCCTCAGAGGCTCCCACCTAGCAAAATGCTTTGGCTCTGCCTCCACGTCTTTGCTTTGAACAAGCCAGGAGCGCTCCAGCGTCTCTCACGCGAGCTAAGGAGGACTTGGCTCCCTACAGACCCAAGAGGGCACATCCAACGCCGGGAAAGCCGGGGGCACTGCGGCACGTTACCTCTTGGGCTTCCTCGCTCTGTATGGAGTGGCCTACAAGCCTGCACTGGTGTTCACTGCTCCCCCAAGGATCTGGGGGCCGCAAGCCTCACGACTATTACTGAAGACAGCAGCCAAAACATCAGCTGGTTCCTCTCCAGCACCTTCAGGGGACAGCGTCTGTCCAACTGCTTTGTAAAGAACAGCTGTTTTGCTTCAATTTTCCTCTTGCAACCGACAAGGATCAACTAAATGTGATAAATCCTGCTGTCCAATTATTCTGTCTTCCATGTTGGTTACACATTCTGCACAGTGCCCCTTTTGCCAATCCTTCACTGAACAGCAGTTAGTTTTCAGGATGATTAAAAGCTAATCTTATCCCAGAAATCACTGGCTTTTCCACAGTCCTGCCCATGTAAGAGAAACAGGCAACCCAGGGACAGCCCAAGGGACAGAGGGCAGTTGGGAGGCTGATTTGCTGGGATGAGAAGCCAGGCTGCTGCATCACAGTAATGATTAATTAATGATCATTAATATGATGGATATTAACAACAGCTAAGTGCCTATCAAGCAAACATCTGCCTTAGCTTAAGCCAGCCAGTCTTAGCACTATTCCCTTCTTCTTCTTTGAAGTACACCCATACCCTGGACACAGGTCTTGCTGGTGACGTCTCTTCCTCCCCTCCTTTCCCAGACACCCTGCAGCTCCACGACCCTGGCCTTTCACCACGCACGCCCCATGTCTTTTCCTGCACAGCGGCCCTGAGAAGCGCCCGCAGCACCAGCGCTCTCCCTTGCACCTCCTCACGTAGCACCTACCTGCCGCAGCCGCGCCGCGGGACTGAGCCGGGCTTTGCCTCCGAGCTAACCCAAGGGCTCCATTTCCATTGCCGTTTAGTGCTACGCCTTGCGGGGTCATTTTACTTTCCTAACACACCATTCCTCATAATATTAATCTTCATCTTCTCTCACAGTAAAGGTTTTAATTGCTCTGTACCCTTCTGAGCTCCATCACTTATTTATTCAACTCTCCTCAGCCCCCTCTGAGGTTAGGTTACAGAAATTCTTCTAATTCACGTCTTGGCTGTTAACTCTCCTGGATCTTGACTCAATGCTTATGAGGGCATTAGCACATCTCTCATTTAGGAGTAATATCGTTTTTCTTTTATCCAGCTTTCTACATCCATGAAGCTCCCAACGATTAAGCTGCTTTGAGGCTTATACCACGCTGTTAAATGTAGCTGAAATCTGCCACCAAGTTCAAAACCCATTAGGAGGCAGGATGACAGAGAACATGATTTCACTTAATTTCATTAAGAAATTAGGTTAAAAACAGAGGCAATATATGCACTAAGCATATTACAGCCATTTCATGAAATACATATCTATTTATGAGCTCAAGAGGAAAAAATAAGCCATTAATTGCGTATGTATGTCTTTCCAGCTCTAACTCTGCTTTTCTTTAGTCACTTAGCCTTGTCACGTATGCGCAATCCTCTGAAGTTCATGAGCTTGCGTGAACACGAACACAACATTGGAATTTGGTCCCGATTCCAGTGTACTGGCCCAGGGGCAGCTCACGTGCCTGACAACAACAGAAGCTGCTGCAGATGCTGTCACATCCTTAGCTTTTGTCCTTATTTTTTTCCCCAAGCCTGCTACTTCAGTTTTCTAGCTGTTCCCACTCTACTGCAACGAATTTATCTCTGCTTATAAAACTTCCTTGCTCTGAATGTGATGCCGCTCACCCTAAACTCTGGTTTACTTTACCTTACCTGCTTCAGTAACATTTTTGCTACTTTAGGAATTCAGAGTGAAGCCATTATGATAACACATTCTACCACTTATGCTCATTATTGCATTATCATGCATTCATATTAAAAATCCTGCTTATCATGAATTTTTGAAAATAAAGTATATAGAGGAAGAGCTGAAGCCAAACCCAGGTCGCACACATACAGATCATTTCCGAGTTGTGAGGACTAGCAATAAGACCTCCAAAAGAACAGCTGTCACCATCACAAAATAAGACAAGAATTTATTCCTTGAAATTTTGTCACTTGTACCTTTGAAACAGCACAAGAGCCTAATTCTACAGAGGTTCAATAGTAGAAGATTATCAATTATCTGCCTCAAATATTTTGGTCTTGATCTGAAGCCCATTAAACGACAGAAGCATCCACAGGTTTGGCTCAGAATATTAAGAGATCTGTGATGAGATTAACCTGACTAGTGTTATCAAAATAAGAAGTCTTTTGCTTGGCTCATTAACCTAATGACATGAAGATACTTCGAGGTGTGTTGTTTTGTTTGAGTCAGCTGTGCACATTGGTCTCATCTGATGAGTGTGCAGAATGAGAAGCCCTGAAATATTATCCATAGTAGCAGAATAAAATGAAATAAACTAAAAACACGGGTGTTATTAACTCCAGGCATAATATGATGGTCACTAGGAAGAAGGACAACCAAATCAAAGCAACAAAACTTTTCATAAACATGCCAAACTCTTAGGAGAGCAAAAGCAAATCACCCGAGGAACATATGCCTTCACAAACAGTCCCTGTTCATGCCTCCTCTACTCTTTACATGCTGTTAAATTAACACTCTTACGAGATTATAAATTTACCAATTAAACTTTATGAGAGAGTAAACTACTAAATAAAGTAGAGAAGTGAATAATTTATGGCTGAGTACTGGTGATCACCACTGGGAATTAACTATAAAGTCACTCTTTTATTCCATGAATCCTGTGCTATGAGATTACCCAGCTGGGAGGCACCTTTGTGTGCACAGATGATCTACAGAGCTGAACGAGCCGCAACTGCGACTGCCCCATGCAGAAACCCCAGGAGCAGCCCCTGCCCTCCTGGGACTTCAGCCAGGCATCCCCTTCTGCCTTCAAAAAGGAGGCAACTTCCTACCTGCTCTGAGGAGCAGGATAACCAGTTGTGGAACTGGTATTTTGCTGATGGAGAACCTCAGAATACATGAGCAATGTGCAGGAAGAAAAAATAAAATAAAAATCAAACAACGTGATGGAACTGCTTTAGAAGGTGATAAACAACACCCAAGTGACTATATATCACTGCACTTGAGGGACAGCTTTCTCTCTCCCCCTTCTTCTAAATGAAGTGTTACAGATACGATGAAGTATCCTCGCTAGCAGCACAGTACTGTGCTTACACCTCTGATAGATGTGGTTTTATTTTTTAACTTGTTACTAAAAGGTTACAAATCAAAACAGAACTGATACTACAACGGTTATTTTCTGATTTTACTGTTAACAATTTCCTTCCTACCATGCTGAGCACCTGCACACAAACACACACACACACACTTCACATGCATGCACAAATTCCAAGCCTGCTTAACATACAGACTGGGTTAGCTCAGCCTCTACTTAACGAGATGGATCAGGTAGCTGAAATGCAACCTGACTTGCTGGGAAATCTGCTGAGCGCAAGGCAACCAATTCCAGAAGAGCTGCTCTCACGTCAGCCCTGCCTTTGTCTGCAAAGAAAGCACAGGTACTCTTAATAATTCTTTGCTTGTGACAGGAAAACTGGAATGAATCGCTTCCACATCCGAGCTGAATATCACCATGAACTACACCGACATCTCTTTTCCTGTGGTATAGTTTTGCAGTAATTGCAAGACACGGAAACAGCACAGGAGTCTCCATTTTGCTTTCCCATAAAGGAGGTCCGCTACGACCTGGCTGTGCATGTGTGCATCTTGCCTTGCACAGGGGGCTTTTATGCCAAGGATGGCGGTGCTACAAGTTCACAGTGTAAAAGAGAGGGGAGAGAAAAAAAAAAAAAAAACAGGAAGGGAAGCTAAGTATCAGCACAGGACAAGACATGTTATGCTAAAATGCACCAGAAAGAGAGAGGCAAACAGGGATAATGAACAACTTAACAAGCTTTCCAAGTCCCTCAAGTTTATCGCTCCGGAGAGGGGGTTCAAAGCAACGCAGGCAGCAGTGGCTGTTAAGTCCCTTCAGCAAGCACTATCCCACCACTCCTGCTCCCTCTTTCGGGAGCTGTAAACCCTTTGCTCTGGAGGTGGCTATTCTTCATCCTTTGCCTCTTCAGCGAAACCCCAGCAGCTCCTGCCCCCATCAAGCAAGCAGCGGGTGCTGATCCCTGCCCCAGCTCCTTCGCTCAGGTTAGACTTTCCTTTTTGCTTTGCATCCCAGCAGCGTGCCGGGTCTGTGCTGGGAGCCACAGAGGGCTGGTGCCACTCAACCTTTGTGCACGTCGCTGTTGGCATCGCCTGCCCGCCTGCTAGCCCATCTGCACATCAACACCGCGCTCTGAAAAGCGCTTGTCAGCTTTCCAGTCTTCCCAGGTGCTGAGGGCTAACGGAGGCTGGAAGGAGCTCTTGGACAGCTCGGTACACCAGCCCACCCCAGCTCTGCTCCTGCTCTCTAGAGGAGAGCCAAGTATTTTCTGTCCTGCTAACTGCTCTCTGCAATATGACTCCAAGTGCAACAGTCAGGTGCTATGCCCAGTTTCAAGTGCAGCAGATGACAGGCAATAACACTGGGATGTGGCGCTTGCCAAGCAGCACTGGGATGCGATTTCTCCATGTCCCTGGTGCTAAATGGCCCCTTTCTTCTCTCAGCCAGTTACTCTCCTCAGTGCGATCCAAGAAAGGCCATCAGCAGCATCTTCTCTGTTCAGCAGAATTTAAAAAAAACACTTACATGGAATTCACACATTTTCCCTCTCTTTGCCCCTGTCTCCAGTCAGATAGTCATGTGAGCCCAAGCGAGGTGGAGCTTCCTGCATGGCTCGGCAGCAGGGAGCAGAGCTGTCTCACCACCACAAAGCAGCGAGCAGCTCTGAACGCCTGCCTCGAAGAACAAGCCAGCAGATCTCTCACAGCCACCGTGCCTGCCTGCCTCTGACTCACTCGCAAAGTTACACTGAGGGCAGAGGAAACCTTTACTCAGTGACGCCACCAGGCTTCATGGCGCTGCAGACAGGGGCAGCTCTGTGGCCACCTACGCGCTACCCGCACGCGCGTTTGCTTCACAGGCCCTGCTGCCACCAGGTGAACCCGGCCGAGCCACCGCTTACGAGCTGGGTTCACGTGCCACAGCATCAGCTTGAAGATTTCTAGACTGGAGCTGGCAATGTTAGAGGTGGGCTGAGCGGAACAACAGCACACAACTGCCCGTGAAGATGTGCACATCCATGCCACCTCCTCCTCAAGTTGTGGGATCAATGGAGACCTCCTCACAGCACAGGGAAGAGGAAAGGACACAAAATGCTTTCCCCACTCCTCAGCAGAAGGATGGAAACACCCAGGCCCACCACAAAGGCTGGGGCTGGAAAGCCTCTGACTTCCCGTGTGACAGAGGACCTGCAGACCCTGTAGGGTCTGGCCACAGGAGGCAATATGCCTCTCCACAGAGAAGGCTGCTGGTAGGGATGCTCCGTTTAGGCACGTGGTCAGGCAGGGACTTAGAGACGCTGCTCCTGCAGCCTGCAGGTGAGCCAAGGAGACCTCCCACCAAGGGCTGGCGGGACCTGTGCGGGGAGAGCTACCCGCACAGATCTTGCATTAACTCCAGAGAATCACAGAATCGTTATGGCTGGAAAAGACCTTCCAGACCATCGAGTCCAACTGCAAACCCTTTAACACCACACTTGCTGAACCACATCCCTAAGCGCCTCATCCACACGGTTCCTGAGCACTGCCAGGGACGGTGACTCCACCACTTCCATGGTTCCAAAGGTTCACCCCTCTTTCCGTGTAGACATTTTCCCTAGTATCCAACCTGAACCTCTCCTGGCTCAACTTGAGGCCACTTCCTCTTGCCCTATCAGCAGTTACCGTGGAGAAGAGAACCACCAGCACCGACACCATGCTGATGCCGTCAGAGGCCTGCGAGGCCTGCGCCTCCACGTGCAGCCTCTCGGCCCAGGCTGGGGCCCAGCGGGCCGCCTGGAGGCGCCGCGATGCCGCCCGTGTGGAAGAGTCGCGGCTCTGCTCACGTTTCTCCGTGTACCAAGGGCCCACGGCAGCCCCATCACATTGGCATTGGGGCCACCTCGCGCTGGAGAGACCCTGCGGCCGAGGAGCGGGGACGGCAGCAGGAGCCCTCGGCTCCCTTTCTGAGGCGAAGGGCCCAGGAAGCTGCGGACACCTTCCACCTCCCCACGGATGCCAACAGGGGACAGTGCTGTGCCACGAGCCATGCCCAGGGACACGGATCAGCGTGTGTGTTCGGCACAGGACACTCCAGCGGGCTCCACGATAGCCATGGTACACAACTGTGCACTCCTACAGAGTACCTGAGACACCACCAATCCACAGTAAAAAATTCATTGTCACAGAAACCCAAAGTCTCCTGTTTTCAGGCAGTGTGGCAGGAACATCAAAGCTCTTTGCTCTCCACAAAAGCAACCACTGCCATTTGAATTCTTTCTGACGAGGCAAGGCATAGATTATCAAATACAAATAATGGGAAAGTTGAAACAGACATCGAATATGTTTCTTCCAAGAAGGACACAGATGGAAAACCGCTTTTCTTCCCAGTTTTTAAATAGCCTGGAACAGATTCTCGCCCTGCATTTAACTTCACCGCTGCTGAAGCTGTTGAACCCTTTAAAGAAGGGCAGCTTCTCCTATGTTCCCTCCTTCCGTGGCTTCCACGTGTGCCAATACTGCTCACAGACACCTGAGTGCAGGGCAGGCGAGTGGGAACGCTGGCGTCACAGCCCTCATTGCTACAGCAGCGCAGGAAGGCTCCGAGGACAGCGGCTGCGTCAAGCACAGAACCTGCCTCGCGGCCAAGAGCGCGAGCAGCAACCTCGTCCCTACCGAGTACGGCTCGCATTTATATCCAAAACGTAAAAATATATATATGTATAGACACAAATGCACATGCACAAAGGAAAAAAAAAAAAAAAAAGGTGTTTAAATCTGAAACGATGGCACTTACTAATTTAGAAGAGCTCAGGGTTTTTGCCCTCTCCTGATTTGAGGTCAAGTCGAGATTTAAACACCAGGAAATCATATTCTGCCTTTAGCCAGTCTATTATTTTCAGCCTTTCCTATGGCGCAAATGCTGATACTGACATTTTCCCCTGAAATGTAAGCATTTTCAATTCCTGTTGTGAAGAAAGACTTTTTGCCTTAATTACTTGTGGTTTTGATAGAGGTAGCAGGTGTAGAGAGACTGTTTTCTTCATTTGGATGAGCTAATTCAAAGTTGAGAACCCAACTGGGAGTTGAAAAAGCAAAGAGCCTCTAAATAAAAGAAGAAAAAAGCACAGGTGGGAGTAAATAACATCCCTGAATTTTAAATGGGGGCCAGACTTTCCATGGTACTGAGGCTCTGTTTTTGCTCTTCTCAAAGTGAATGTGGTCTGGCTGCAGATATTCTTTTCAGTAGCAAGAACTGCTGTCCAAAGTGTATTTTTTTCAGAGCAATTCAATATCCTTAGTGTATTTTTTGTCAGAGCAATTCAATATCCTTCCAAAGCTGTTCATTTTTTTTTCCTGCAGTTACTAGGCTAGGTTGCATGTCTGCACAGGTGCAAATGCATTTTTATGAATACAAAAATCTGAAACTACAAGAATTATGATTGATACCATAAAGGATTTGGTCACGTTTATGGCTCAATACTTAAAAAATGCTCCTGTCAACATTAAAGGAACATTATGGGGAAAATACTAGCAAATATTTAAGGAATAACACAATCATAAACGTTTGTCACTACCAGGACTCCTACCGTGCTTCCTAGGAATTCCTTCCTTAGTCATTCCTTAGGAATGACTTCTGGTTTATAACCCATGCTGAGATTCCTATTGGCTGCCACATTCTGAAGTTCCAAAAGTTAAATCCTAGACCCAAAGGAAAAGATTACAGACATATTTGTGTCAGTTTTAGTCACAAATAATTCTCTCTCATTTACCTGGTCAGAGTAAATCTTGCCCAGGATGAATACTGTCTGAATAAATATAGATATACACACTTTTTTTCCCCTATATATGATAGTTAGATTGCTGTCTTTATCAACTCCGTTTGTTGTTGAAACCAGCATTTAAAACTCTTTTGTTTGAACAATCTTAATGTTGCTTTGCCAAGTTAAAAATCTATATGTATATATTACATTATTTATATATATTATATACAATCATTATGTACAATATATATGAATATTTATGCATATGATATGTGCACATGCACACACATACACCCATTTCTGTCGCAAGCTTTATTTCTCTGTTGTGGAGCAGGGATTTACAATTCAGTAGATTTGCTGGAAGACCCTTTCCTGAATATTCCGCTCTGGTTTATACAAATCATAAGGTCCTAAAAATAATAACAACAGCAACAGAGTTCTTTCAGCATATGATATGTGCACATGCACACACACACACACCCATTTCTGTAGCAAGCTTTATTTCTCTGTTGTGGAGCCGGGATTTACAATTCGGTAGGTTTGCTGGAAGACTCTTTCCTGAATATTCCGCTCTGATTTATACAAATCATAAGGTCCTAAAAACAACAAAAACAGCAACAGAGTTCTTTCCTTCTCTTTAAAGAGAGGAATTTGCTGACAGCAAGAGGCTGGACTGCTAGCAAGCCCTTACCTAGCTGAACTGGCAAATGAAGCAGGGAAACCTGCGCTCCTCCAACATCTGTATGTTCTTACCTTGCCACACTGACCTGCCTTCTGTGCATCACTCTGCACCTTCATGACGATGTTCAGCATGTCAGTCCCCTTCACTCACTGTGTGCAGGTGCAGGAGTTATTGGCAGGTCTGGAGAAATCCTCATCACTTCCATCTCTTGCTCTACTTGCCAAATCCATGCCTTAACCCACCATCTTATGTTCTGACATCTACTAGACACCTACAACCATGCCTCACTGACATAGTTTTTGATTTAGTCAGGCAGCAGAAGCTTAGTAAGCGCCAGGAAAAAAAGAAAAAAGCAGAATTTGGCTTTTCCCTTCCCACCCGCCCGGGCACAGGAAGGAAGCAGCACGCACGCACATCTCACACGGCTGCCGCCCGCTTCGACTCTGCCCTTCGCATCAGCCTCCTCGGACTGGGTTTGCTCCCAGGGGGCCAGCAAAGCAGGCACGAGTGAATGCAAAAACTTCTTGGGCACATCAAGAGGATGGTAAACTCAAATATACCTGATTTATCTTGTTTTCTCTCCACATAAACTTCTATTTTCAGCAGTGCAGCTTCTACCATTGATCTCTGGAGAACAACAAAGATTGTTTTTAATCCTCCCCTCGTCATAGCAGCGTGTGTACTAAGTAGAAAGATGGTCTATTTAGTAAAATGCATTTGATGCTATTCCTGAGCCTAAGGTACAAAATAGTCTCCTAATGGTTTGCAAGTTTTATTTTTACAGCAATTTCTCAAGAACTCAAGTTCCCATAATTTTCTGTCATTACAAGCCACTTCCTCAGCTCTTTTGTTCAGCTAAAAACATTCAAATAAGAGCTACAGTTAAGAACTATATCTTTTTACTGACATATCATTTCATAGTTTCTAGTTAGTCTTCTCTGCAAAGTTTCTTCCTCTCTCCTATGTTAATACATCTTTGATGTCTACACACAGATGGCAGTTCTGTCTTCTTACCTACTCTCATATACACAGCTAATTAGTCTCCTCAATCTCTCCCTGGATGACAGTTCCTGTGAGCACTTTACAATCTTTGCTACACATCTCAAAATTTTGCTTTCAGCTTCCAGTTGTATAAACAAATCTCACTGTGTGAAAGAGAACAGACTATGTGCTTGATGACATATAGGAAACTATCTTGGAACGATTACTAATAAACCTGCATTTCAGAAGACAGGACAAATGGCAGAAAGAGAGAGACCTGAGCTGTTGATATTGACTGCATTTTTGTTAGACGTATTCCTAATACAGGATAAGAGCTCAGGTCTTCATACATGCAAGGCCAAACTGTGAACACTTGCACATGATTTGATCCTTTCCTTCCTGATCAAAAGGGCAGTTCATGGGCTGCATCTGAGTTTATTTCAGTTTCAAGACGACCAAACTTAAGTGTGTGGAGTTTTTTGTTTGTTTGTGGGGTTTGGGTTTTTTTTTTTGCATTTTGAACATGTCTTTCCTATGAAGCAGCCTCCAGAACACCTACTTAACACTCGCTTCTGGACACCAACTGAAATTTTGGGTCAAGTTATTGGCCTCTGGAGGAAGCCACCTTCAGACTGAGCTATGAAGTTACAACCCTTGACATGGCTTCTTTTACCCACTCACCCTTTGCCTTGCTGCGCTATCTGGACATGGTTGGTAAAAAAGAAGACAAGACCAATCTGCTTGGCAGCAAGGATGTCAGGCACACATACAAGAAAGACATAACAGACACTATCCATGCTAAGGTTTAAATCCCACCAGTGCACATATCCCATTAGTGATATTTCACAAAGGTTGAACTTAAAGCTTGAACACGAATATTGAGAAGAACAAGAACTTCCCACCCACAACAGACCTTCACACTCCCAGAATTTATTCTAAAAACAATCACCAGCAACACAGTCTGCCAAGGCTTCCTTTCGCTCTTTTTAAACGCTATGAGAAGGCCCAGATTGGTACTACTGCTAACTTTATTAATGGCTTACATGCAAGCACTGGATTGAGTTGCCCAGAGAGGCTGAGGCATCTCTATACTTGGAGGATCTCTAAACCAACCCAAAAAAAGCCCTCAGCAACCAATTGTAATTGAAATGAGAAGGGCATCCCAAAAGACATGTCCCAGAGTCCCACTTGACTTCTTTTTTAGTATTATTAAATAAATGCTTGTAAAATTATGAGTCTTCAGTTAGATCCATATATATAAAAACACGCATGTTGAGACCTCATATTTGACCATGGAAAACCACCCTGGGACCTCCTCCTGGAAATGGCACCGAGTGCACTTGACAGAAGGGAGGGAATGCGCTCGGAGCACCCGTGAGGAAGCGCGAGCAGCCCGAGCTTCCCCGCTCCTCCGCGGCGCTTCCTGCAGCCGCACGGAGCTTCACGTTGCCACGGCCGCCCTCGCCAGCGTTTCATCCCTCCTGCACAACTAAGCACGTCCCAAAGGCAGCGCACACAAACCCCATCGGGTAACCCAGCCCCTGCTGCCTTCTTTTTGCCCATGCCGTCTAAGATTTGATTTAAAGCAAGTTCATCCCCTTTCCTTCTTAAGATGGATGCAAACTAAGTATTACTTAAAGCATTTGTTTCTTTACTCTTAATCTCTACACTAGCATTAAGACAAGTCTCATTATTTATTGCGACCTTCCTCACTCAACCCCACAATGGGCTTTCACCTTCCAGCCATTTAATGGCACGGCAGCTTTCCCTAAGACACTTCCAGCAGCCACAGTTTTCACCAGGCCAGGGTGATCCCTTTGGTTTACAGGATCGCATTCCTAGCAGGGAGGTCTAGTTCCACCTCCACGGTCCTTTTCCCTCCTCCCTAAAATGTATGTTATGCTCTGCTTCTCAAATTGCTGCAGTAACATGAGAGTCTGCAGCAGCAAACAACAAAAAATAATCCAAACCCCAAGCCATCTTAAATATCTGAAAACACTGAGAAAACATCAGTGTTTCTGACCTCACCCCATATTTCCCATCCCATCATGGGGCTGGTTTTCTGTAAACAGCAGCTCCTAAATCTTATCCTGCAACTCACGTGGGAAAATGGAGCTGCTCTTTGAAAAAGCAGCGACTAGACACAGCCCACTGACCTGCCAGGCAAGCCCAAGGGGAACGTGATTTGTTGCTTCCCAGGAGTCGAGCACGATGCCCATTACTGCAGCAATTATGCCATGATCACACAGGCATATACATACGAGCGAAAAAAAGAATCCTGAATGGTTTCAAATCATACAAAACAAATCATTTCTGTCACTGGTTCCTGGCAATGTTTTCTACGCTTCAGACCATTAAGTCACATTTTTCACATCACAGTGACATGGTTTTTTTTTTTTGCAAAAAGCACCCAAATCACCCCCCAGGGAGCTGTTGCAGACCCCTAGCAAAACGGGAACAGCATCCGCCTCTGCGGCGCAAGGCTGGACCAGGGCAGCCCCACGGTCAACTGGGTTTGTGGTCAAGAGCAAAACCACGCTGTGCTTGCTGACAGCAGCTCTCCCAGTCTTGCCACTCGCCTGCAATGTTATTTCCTAAGCCCCAACAAATACATAGGAATTTCCCTTTTGCTCACATGCAAACACTGTTCTGCTTGCAGAGAGGAGCTCGAGTAACCGGCTATAATTACTAGAAAGCAGCTTGCAAAAAATGGAATGTAACACGTAGCTCTACAAGCCTGGTTCCCTGTTGGCATTTTTAGCACTGACACATCTGCAACCTGGCATCCCTGTGCGTACCCTGATGTTGAGTAGCAGCCGAGTCCGTGGCGCTGTGGGAAGGGTGGGAAGGCTGGTGAGGCTGCAGCAGAACCTCTCTCCTCTGCCCAGCCACCCCTGCGGCCCCTCCGTGGGTGCAGAGCACAGAGCTGAGGAGACGGAGGCAGATAAATGTCTCAGAATACCACAGTGCACTAAGCTCCATATCCATACCAAAGCAGGCTGAAAAATCTGCCCAGCTCAACCTCCTGAAGTCATCAAATGTAAATACACAGCAATGCTATTTTGGCCTGGAGAAACTCAGGACTTGTTTGTGCACACTGTCAGGGTCAAGAAATTCTCCAGGTAATGAGCTTTCAGATACTCCGTGCTTCCATGTCTGCAGATCCATGAACAGCACCCACACTAGAGAAACAGCCTGTGAAATCCAAATCAAGACGACCATTCAGAGCTTCAGCTTCTCTGTAAACTCTGCATTTAATTGAACACATTACACTCTTAAAAATCACATGGTTTGATCCTATGGTTGAGTTAGGAAGATGCTGGAGGTTTGCTCTCTAGGCACTCATCCCACAGGCGACTATCAAGTCGGACATCCATCATCTCAGTGCTTTACTTTAAGCTGCCTAAATAAAGCAGCAGAGCATGCCATGGCTTTCATACAAGCCTGGTGATATATAAAGCACAGCAGCCCG
This sequence comes from Tinamus guttatus, assembly GCF_000705375.1. The sequence continues at coordinate 199,102 of NW_010584374.1, read as the reverse complement.
TAGATTACAGACACATTAACCATAGATTAAAAAACTTAATATAGAAATTTATCGTGTTGCACTTCACATATTAAGTAATTTGTGCAGATGTACCCAGATGGTGGGGGACACCTTTTCCCCTCTCTTGGTTAGATCCATTCCTTTGCAGGGTGCAGACAGTTGAGTTGTGCAGGCTGGAAGGAATTTACAAACCCAAGTGCAATTCTTCCCAAAACTTTGTTTTAGAAGAAACAGCAACTTCTAAAACCCAGAAGTATCATCAGCTCTACAAGCACTAAATTTCTAATTGTCTAGAGCCCAAATTCTCTGCTCTGCCACCAGATGCAGAGAAAAAAAACTGAGGCCAGGGAGGCCTGGAAGACACTGGGGTGTTCCTCTCGCTGCCCTTCCCTTCCCTCTGCGCTCACCGAGTCCCTGTGCGAGGGCTACGCAGTCCCGCAGCCTGGAGCAGAGCCTCTGCTCTCCAAGGCATCAACCCCTTCTGCAATTTTAAGTCCTTATAAGAGCTGGCAAAGTGGTCTAGCATTGAAATGCACAAACCAGCTACTAAATATAGATACGGCATATATATTTTTAAACTCCTTCCTAAGAGTGCACCACCCGTAAAGGGACACTCCCCCCATCCCAGCCAGGCTGGAAAGGCAGGAGCTCGCCAGAGGAACGCTGCTTTTTCCATTAGCTCTGCTGCTCCCCTGGGACCTTGGGAACTGGTACAGAAACAGGGCTCACAGAGGATCTGCCTATTCATTTTTGCCTATTTATTTTCCCCAGAAGTCAACCTTTCTTTAAAGTAATATTTTAATAGGCAGTCACTATACAGTCTCCTACCGTGCTATTCTCCTAAGAAACGCACAAATCAAATATTAACTTGACAGAAGCAGGTCTTTAAGTTCATGTTTGATTAGTTTAGCATTTACACTGCAGTAACTCCCAGAATTTTTAACCATCTTGCAGTCCAGCTATGCCAGACGCTGCAGCCCCAGAAATGCCTTGTCCCCACTGGCTGTAAACATTCCTCTAACTTGTGCAAATTATGAATTTGCAGATTGTTCTACTTAGGATACCAGATTGACGGCAACCAAAAAAATACAACATGCAGTACAAATATCCTCTCTAAAAATACAGTGATGACAAATACAAATAAAACGCAAGTGAAATTGGAAGATGGAAACAATAGGTTGGCACACCATCTTCCATGCAATCTAATACATGAAATCAAAAAAATTAAAGCACAATTAAATTCAATATGCAAAAAGGCCAGTGAAATTATGTAGCCCCATTAAAAGTCCATGAATATATACACAAGTTTAGCACTGACCTTCATCCTTTTCCCCCCTCTCAAAAAGAAACCCCGAACTGTTGCAAAGATCCAGCCATAGTCAAAACTGAACTATTTCACTCTTAATACAGAAAGGTGTATTGAGAAAAATCTAAATCTTGAGCAGCATCATTCAGGATAATTTCAGGGGATTGGGCAAATCACCTAAGTTACAAGGCAGTGCTAGGAACTTAGTAAAAATCATAGTTACTTCTTATTATTGTTCTAATAAGAAGAACACCAGCTAAGCTACCTATACATTATGGTTTCAGGTTTCTTCACTGGTCAGAAGATGGAACTTTTTGACAGATTTGGCAAGAGGGGCTTCAGGGAGAAAAATAAATTAAAAAAAAAGGAAAATACATTTGGTTTGAATATTTTATAGCTTGGAAAAACTCAGATAAAAATCACAAGAAATTAGATTAGAAACTAGTGATTTCAAGCATAATTAGAACATTATTTAAGCGATTCACTGACTGCTAAAACAAAGACAAGTCTTGTAGGGTCTCATGTTGGTAGAACGTTCTCACCAAGGAAATTCTGTGCGGGAAAAACAACTGACGAAAGGGAGAAAAAAAAAATCTTTGATGTCTCCTACTCTTTTCTTATGCTCATTATCTCCTCTGTGGCCTTGATTTTCCAGTGCAGCTTATACGACCTGTGTATGTAATAGACAGTGGTGTGTTTTTGTGAGGCATTTATCGCTGATACAGAAACAAGGCCATGCAGAGATGCTTGGGCAGCTTCTCCACACACGCCTGCCTGCAGTTTGAGGGGGCTGCTCCTGCGGTGCCCCATGGCATGCCCTTCACTGCTGCCTCCGCACAGCGGAGCGGCACGTTAACAACCTGGGAAATTTGGCGCAGGAAATGATGGAGGTTGGAAGCAACATTATGTCAGGTACGTGGCAAGGGAGGCAGCCAACCCAAGGCCTCCAAGATGCCAAATAAATCCCCGAGGAGCAGAGACCCTTCGTTTCCTTAGATGATTGCTTATGAAGCACAAACGACAGTAACCCGAAGGGTGAGCAGACACTTCCCGTTTAGCAAGCTAATGAGGGCGCTTCAATCCAAGGGAAGCAAAAGATCGTGGATGGAATTATAGGAAA
>NW_010584374.1:154711-196617 GCF_000705375.1 Tinamus guttatus | reverse complement strand
CTGTCTGAGAATGGTCGTAGAAGTCAAAGCAAGCAACAAATATTTTTTTAAAAAAAGTCTTTATAGTTATTTCCTACATAGGAGACATGCTAAAAAATAAGAACCTAAAGCACATTACAAAAGTTTATCTCTCTTCAAGCATCAATGCACTAAAGAATTAACCAAGCCAACCAAAAAACCCCACTCAAAACAACTAATGTCACAAAAGCACTCTGAGGCACAAGGGCTAGGATGCATCAATACCTCACCAGAAAGGTCTGAACAAGCTCTTTTCAGAAACAAACAGGTGATGCCATTACTTTTCTCAGAAACCTTGAGGCTATTGAAGAAGAGGATCTGACCTAATACCAGTTAATTCCTGGTGTGTGCAGGATTGTAATCGGCCCCGCAAACCAGTTCTGACCTGGATTCAAGTCAAGAATTTTAGGTTGAACAAAGTGGACTGCTCTTACAAACATAAAAAAAACCCAAAACACTACAAATAGGAGATGAATGTGTTATGTGTATGCGTATTGCACAAAAATTTACAACACTGGTGTCAATATAAAGGTATGAGTCGTTTATATTATCCTTATACTTGAGTCGGGACATGCAAAAATAAACACTTTGCTTTATTCACGTATACATGAATGTATACGTAAACTTCATTTAATAAAGAACATTTAGCTGTACAGCTGTTATCAATACCTTAAAGCTCAGCATTTCCTGCATTCTTTCCACATTAAGAATTGTGAAATAAAATTTACATAAGTTCATAACTTGAGTACGTGATTTTTTTTTTAAGAATAAAGAGGCTAGTAACCACCCAGTTTTTAATCTGGGCTGCATTGTATGGCTGAAAAATTACATATCTGCAAAGGATCACTGTAAAGCACAAACATAAACAATCCCAACAATATTAGAAATGTGTGCACATCTATGCGTAAACACACGCTTGTAGTCTTGCAAAATAACACAGCATAATTGCTGCTAGGAAATAACTTGGCAAAATCAAAACCAATGCATCACCCCACACACTTTCACTTACCGCTCTCTTCATTACTCTGAGGAAAACAAACAAAGCGAATAAAAACCCCGCACATTACCCTGGGGATTTGCTCTCTGCAAGAATCACATTCCTTGGAAAGTTTGCCAATTATAACCATATTAACTGCAACTTCTGTGGTTTAAAAAACAACAACAAAAAACTGAAACGACATGCAACTTTCCACTAAAACTAGTCAACCTAGTGCATTCGGGCTTGCAAAAGTGGCTACTGTGCTCCAGACAAAGCTCTAGGAAGTTCCAAGGTTTCTTTTGGCCGAAGGTCTCGGACGTACGTGGAAACCCCGAGCACCAGAACCCAGAGCAGCTCGGCCTTGCGCGGGGAGCTGCTCCTCTGCCCTCCCCACAGGTCCCATTTCATGAGAGCGGGGAGATGGGGGAAGCGTGGAGACGGGGAAGTGTAGAAACCTTGAGAAGGCCCTCACAGTAACCAGGAAAGCCACATTTGCCCGTGCGGTGGCTTCCTTAACCCTTTCGCTCCCAGATAAATAAAAACGTTCACAACCACCAACTGCCCCCCAAAGTCCCATGACACAGGCAGCGAGGGAAGCCGTCCCTGCGACCTGCACCCCGCTGTCAAAGCCATTACAAGGACCCCCTTCCCAGGAGGCCTGAAGGACGAAACGCCACCGCGGCCCAAAACTCAACTTACCAGTACAAGTAATAGGCCAACACCAGCGCAATGAGCGTCGCGCAAACTCCGGCTAGCAAGCACAGACCCGACTGGCCCACCAACATCTTTCCAGCTTGTTAGTGCTTATTAAACCCGAAAAAAGGAGGCGGCAAAACGGGATGGCAAAAGCAGGCGATGCGAGTCTTTGCTCGGGGAGTAAATCGGTCCTGACATGGAGGACGGATTATGATGACAAAAGCACATCGAGGTAAATCTGGGAGCGCGGCAGCTACTGCAACTGCCTGCTCAGCACCAGGGTGTCCTCGCTGCTACACCAGCGAGTGAGAAACCAAACTGAGAAAGCCCCTCTTACCTCAAGAATGAAGGCATGATCGGGGCATAAGCGGACTAATATTAAAAATAGGTAATACTTCTCAATAAATATTACTGTCAGGTGGTGCTGCTGACAAACCAAGCCCTTGCTCTAATCCAGTAATCTTCTTAGAGCAAATTACCATGCTACAATCGGCGGCATTCGCCCGCGGGACGCGGTGCGCAGGGTCCCTGCTGCCGCCCGACGCGCCTGGGGCTCACAGAGCTGCACCCGAGCGAAGCGGCCGCTCTCGCCCCACGGCGCGGGGCCAACGTAGGGCTCGTGTGTGACACGCGGAGCCGCGTCCTCACAGGGCCAATGGGCCGCTTGGCGCCCTCACAGCGTGCTGAAGGGCAACAGCCAAGCTACGGACACCAAAAAAAGGGTTTCGCAGACCAAGGCCCCGGCAGGGCCACGGCGCTCCCGCCCGTTCCCTTGCTCTACGTGTCTCCTAGGACAGCTCTGCTAAACAAACCACTGGAGAACGAGGCAGGTGAATAAGGAGGCCTGGGGCCTGGAGCAGCTCAACACCATGATCCTAGCGGGTCGAAATAAATGGTGACGTGAGGCCATGCCAACACCGGGACACCAAAGTCGGGCGGAGGAGCGTGATGGTCTCCATCCTTCTACAGTCACACCAACAGGGTCACTCACACACAGGCCGTCACTGCACGGCCTCACCCCGACTCACGAGGGGAGACCACGGCCTCCAAAACGAACCAGAAGAAACAAAATCCAAACCCATCTTGAACACTGCTGAAAAATTACAGTGGTAGCCACACACCCAGTGTATTCATTTTATCACCAAGCTTTAGCAGCGGCGCTGCAGAAAGCTACTGGGAGGCTTGCCTATGCCTCTCTAAAAACACTTTAAAAGAATGTAGTTCTACAGTCAAGGAAACAGGCAAAGTTTGGAACTATTTGCAAGTATGGTCAAAAATGGAGGGAAAAAAAGCCATGAATATAAAAATCACAGCCAAATTAAGAGATTTTATCAGGTATGGAATTCAGCAGAGCCGAGTGGAAAAAAATAATAAGCATTTTTTTTTGAGTTAGAAGCATGTGCATGCAAAATATATATGCCACATTCTAGAAGGCCTGGCGAGGAGAGTATCATGGAGCTGAGTCTATAAGAAAACAGGGAGCTCAAGCAGGGCAGAAACATCACAGTACAGACTGCATTAAAGGAAAATCTCAAGTGCTCCCTATAGACTAGTTCAAAGGGCCCTCCTACCCTCTTGTATTCTGTGCAAAGTCCAAGGCTCTTTTAAGCATTTCTCCAGCCTCACCCTCAACTCAGCTACGTACCTGAAGTGGTTGCACAAGTAACAGGCTTAGTACCATCCATCTCTCTGCAAGGTGAGTGGATGGCTTGCAACTGAATCCCTTGCTTGGGAATAAGCAGTTTTTATAGACCTCAAGAGATTTTTCACTGATTGTGCTTCCCAGTCTTATTTTGAGACTGGCTATACTGTTTTTGTTCTCAGTTAGAACTTCTTTTTCCAAAACAAAAATTGGAGACATCAAAACTCGTATGTAGTTCAGAGATGACAGTTTTCTAAGCATGCACCATAAACAGGTACTTAGCCAGTAGTGTTTAATAGATGAAGCCAAACCAACAGTCCCTAGGACTACTGATCAACACGCTTCCAGAGCTCAACATTCAGTACAGAAACTGCAGATAGTGGAATATGACTGGTCACAGGACCATCAAGATTTTGTAAATAAAAAGCAAAAGCAAATTAGTAATTACAAACAAAACTCATTAGGAATTTGCAATAATTGCCTATATTTGGAGCAAAGCTTACTTGGTATTTCTATTATAAAACCAATTCTAAAATTATAGGTGTGATGTTCAATTAGTGATTCTGAAATACCAACCCATACATGATAAACAGAAAGGAGTTATCCAAGAGACACACTATTAGTACAAAATGATTTCTGAATAATAGGCCTCTTGTACTGAATAATATAATCAATGTTAGGTAATTAAATAGTGTTGCCATTCTTAGTCTCTGATGATTAAGGAAAAAAAAAATCAATAATGTCTACTCATCTCAAACTATGGAAAACAATCTCTTCTGCTCCAAGTGGTTGAATTTTCCAAGAAGGTGGGAATTCAGCTTTTTTGTTGTTGCTATTCCAATACGAACAAACTGTAAAAGAAACCTCAGGAGTACAAGTTCATCTGCAGCACAGAACTGTAAAATCTAAGGACCACACAAAATGATTTGTGGCTAAAAGAGGAGACATAAGGCATGAATCCCAGCTATCTTCATCTTGTGTGAAACTGTACAATTATTTGTAATAGAGATGACTTATCTATGAAAAACAGGGATGCAAAATAAGGGGTAAAGAAAAATCTTGGATGATCACAGATTAGATCTTTAAGTGCAAGGACGACAACCTTTGCTTTCTGCATGGCAGGACTATGCAAAACCAACCCTCAAACAAAGCCAACCAGACATATCTGTCAACGTGCAATTATGCTGTGGCTGAACAAGGACACAAGTTCTGACTACTACTAAATGAATGTTTCAACAACCGCTGCATGTGTATCTACAAATCTTTACCCAAGTCCACAGTGTTCATTTGATGTGCCTCATATCAGTTTGGAAGAAACTGAGCGTGTGTCTTTCAAGAAGGGCTGAGCTACTTTCAGTGTTAAGACACTATTTTTTGCCGTACAGGAACAATAAAGCTACCCATACCCTATAAAAGTTATAACTTCAAATCAGAGACAACAGGAAAGCCTTCCCCTGCCAATGCTCTGCTCTATTAAAACCAGAAGTTACACAGAAGAGCCGGCATCTTCTTTCACTCTAAGATGCAATTCACCCTACAGAGGTACCACCCAAAGCCCCAGCCACTCATCGCTTGCCAGCACACACCTAGCAATGCAGAAAGGCTGCTCAGAAGAGTTCAGGAGCAGAACAGATGCCAGTTGTTTGCCACATTCAACCCACAGACTTCTTAATGGGCCTGTAACAAGCAAGAATAACCAGCCTATTGTCAGTAGACTGACATTTGTTATTCAGACAAGGATGTCCAGCTCTAGACCTTTTTTTTCAGAGGAAGTGCATGCTTCCAGCAGAAGATTTTCAGGGGTTCAAGCTGGGGGGAGGTAGGAGGTGCGCGGGAGAGAAGGAGGGAAACACGAAAGCTGTTCTAAAGCTTTTAGTCTTGGAAGATCTCAATCGCATGGGAGAGAAAAGAGAAGTAAAAACGCTAAGTGTGTTCTGCTGGGTGACCAATTGTCACTTTGCCAGCTCAAGAAAAACCCCATTGCTTACAGTCAGGAAGAAGCAAGAGGTGAGAAATTTGGCTCGGAACAACAGGTACAGAGCACAGACGGTTCATCAGTCAGCTCCAGCCGGCAGCAGCCTAAGTCGTACGAGAGAACTCGATGCTGCGGAGGAGGGTCACGCTCAACGTAACGCGTCCCTGTACAGTGGCTGAGCACAATCTGCTCTTGACAATCCTAATGGCAGCAAATGGGAAAGGGAACGGAGGAGGGAATGGCAGCCATGCACACCCTGGCCCCCATTGCTTTTCCTTGCACACAACCCAACTCTTCTTCTCTTTCCTGTCATCAGCTGCACGCAACAGCTATGTTCCTTTGGTTGTGAAATGTTTGTCAGTGAAATCAATGTTGTTACCGGTCTGAATTACTAATTTTCTTTGTGGTTGGATGGCTTTTTGCATCTTTACAACAAGACAGGGCACAGCTCAAGCATACACACAGAGACACACCAGACAAAGTCCTGGTTCCATGTTCTCACACAAGATGATTACAGAAGCCCGTTCTGGCAGGAACATCAATGATTTTTTATGCAACTGGGAAAAATAAAAAACCTTTTCTCATGCATAAGTTTGGAGGTAATATTTTGAATGCAAAGCTGAACTCCATGAGCACGAGGGCATGCTTCTGCACATACCGAAGTCTTTATAAAATGAATTTGGTTGTAACTTAAGAATATAGTATGCCATTCATTCAGAAAGTTAGCTTAGGTGTGGCAAGTTTGATAATTTAAAGTTCAGACTACTGTCAGTCATCAGATGGGAAGTTGAATAGAAGCTGCTCCACAAACACTCCTTCCATTTTCAACTCCATGTGGAGGAAAAACCTGAAACAGCTACAGATCTCCCCAGTTCTCAAGACCTTCCATCTCCTGGTAGCCTGGCATCCTAGTGATAAATAAGCCTCTTGCAGCAGACAGTTAATACAGATCACTACGAATTCTTCAGAGCCAGAGACCCTTCTATGGTAACACACACAGTTGAAAGCTACTGCCAAAAAAGATCAGGAATCAAGCACTGGCTGCTGTTCTCACAACTCAGTTGCCCTTGTTTAGCTTCCTCTTAACAGCAGCCTTTCAATGCAGGAGTTGAGAGGGAGATGACCTAAGTGTCTCTTCTCTGAAGGCTGCAGGGCCACGGGAAGGGACTAACCCACTAGAAGGGCGCCCCTTCTTTGCATCAGCAAAATTCAGAGAGCAAATTTGCATGAGTGCTACAGCACAAGCGATAACAAAAGCACACAAGCTTGCCCAGATGCTTTCTGCCTTTTAAATCATCGTCTCATGCAAATTAGTTCAAACTAGATTAGATGAAAGGACATTAAAAATAATTCTGGCACCACAAGTCCCTTCACAGTACGACGAGTGCCGGGGCATTGAGACTAATCCAACTGCGGGAGATTTCTCTGAGTCACTTAACCTGAGCCAGAGGACCAAACATGTGCATGGAATTTTGCATGTAAATTTTTTTCTTTTTTTTAAACATCAATTCACACTTCTGTTGGGGACACATGAGGTAACTAGAGTACAGATTATATTTTCTGTTACCTGGCACAGTTACAAGGAGCTGAAAGAAATGCTAAGTGAAATTACTACCATAAAAGCAGGCACCTGTTTCTCTTGGAGCTTTCAGAGCTTCAGAATAGCTGGATGGCCAAGTCAAAAATTGCTTTTCATCATTTGAAGAATTAGAAACTAAGTGGTAAAGAGATGTATTTACTGTGCCCTAGCCTCACACTCAAAAGAGCCCATGTGCCATGCTCAAATTTTGGATGTCATTGCTCCTAGTTTGACACTGCTCTTCAAGTGCTCCTCAGTCACGAAAAGTAATAGTTTGAGAAGCACCATTCATACTCTTACGATTCATTTTTATCCACCGGAATAACCCTTAGCTTATCTGCAAACACATGCCAAAAACAGGTATTCAAGGATATTAAAAACTGCCTGCAATTTAATGCAATGTATCAATACTGAATATATTTATAGATAATAAGTCTAGTGAACAGGGCTAGCTTCATTTAAAATAAACAGACTGATCTAATCACCAGAACTAAATCTAAAAGAATCAATACTTCTCCTGTCAAGATATATATAACAAGAACCTTCATGCTATTTAGTCAGAAATGTGTAACTGCTTCTTGAGTCTGCAATCTGTGCTGCTCACTTTCAAGCCCATTAAACACAAATTACCTTTTCTCTCATGCATTCCATTTAAACTCTTTTAACTTTACTATGATAAGCCACATTTTGGAAATATCTGTAACAACCTGAACTTCACTGCATTAATAAAAATGCAGAACACTCTTTGACATTTCAAAATTTTAAGGAATTAAAAAAAGAGCAGAGCATGCTTGGGAAGACTTAACCCAGTAAAGGTGAAGAATAGTGGTAGTTACACAGGAGCGAGCAGTTTGAACAGAGCAGCACCTGGCATTGGCTTCTAAGCCTATACCAAATACCCCATCACTAAATTGTCATGCAGTCTCAAACAGCAAGACATTTTGCTACTGAGATGCACATAACAGCAATAAGCGACAATTGCTCGACCTTCCGTATACCGGTATTTTACCTTGTGATCCAGATCCCAAGTATCCAGACGATTCCTTACTGAGGAGGGGAAAAGCTCATCAAGCACAAGGAAGAAGCATCATCTGCCTTGTCGGTCTCGGCGCAGCCACTCGTGTGTGCTCTGATACGCATCGGGCAGGCACCAAATTCCTAAATGCACCTTCATGCCTCACTGTGGAAAAGTAACTGCTGCCACAGCAACCCAGCGACTGCAGCATCTGTTCACATTGCACTACACTTGCTTCTCTACTGCAGCTCTTGCTAATGTTGCTTGAGGAGTGAAGGATATTCTATTTCTGGAGGGGCATCCTTTATTTGCCAGATATTTTCCTTTGGAAATGTATACAGCAGCAGAGCCTCCAACTCCTCTGTCTCACGCCAAACTGTTCTTGGACTCTAATGCCAAAACCAAGGCAAAAAACAGACTCTTTCTTAAAAGGGAGAATAAAAGTACAGAGCTTGGGCAAGCGTACCCTTGTGACAAAGCTGACATTGCTTATAAAGCACAGAATACTGTTGCAAAGTGTCTTTGAGACAGTCATATTCCCATTTGTACTTTTGGTTGCTTTGGAAAACATTGTCAAAAGTCCTGGCTGCACACTCTTTAAAATCTAAACTCTAAAACTTAGATCACACACAGAAATAACTGCTCCTACTGCAACATTTACATTTTGAAAGCAATTACAAAAATGGAATAATACACGTCTTCAGAGCTTCTTTAGAAGCATTTTCGGTTTGGATTATTTTTTTCCTCTTAAAGTAAATATCCGTAATAGACAAATAGTAATCAGAAATTCAGCTCCTTAGGGCTTTAGAGCCTAAATTAGGATTTAGGAATAAGGGCTTAAATGCCACCTAAGAGTAGCAACCACCAAACCTCTTGCCCAGAGTCTAAGGAACCCAGTTAACACATATTTTATTCAAAACAGCCAAACCTCCTGTGCTGGAAGTGACGGTAGTGCGTGCCAGGCACAGCGACCACCTGAGCAAACGGTGCTGGCTCCTGGCTCTCCGCAGGTCTCCGGAGGCACAGAGGCAGCAGCACAGTCCGAGCACCGCGCGCTCCTCCGTGGGACGCAGCCGGCACGCTCGCCTCCGCACCAGCTCACACCAAGGGGAAGGGAGCCGACCGCCCGCTGCTGCCCCCGCTCCTACACCCAGGCACAACAGCTAGAGACAACGGGTAGAAGTGAAAGACAAATACATATAATATATAGATTATGTGTGTGTGTACGCATACATATTTTGGCCACAAACTGAAGCACCAGATGTTCCACAGGAACTTAAGGAAAAAATTCTTAACAGTCAGGGTGACAGAGCACTGGAACAGAGAGGTTGTGGAGTCTCCTTCTCTGGAGATCTTCCAAACCTGCCTGGATACAGTCCTGTGCCACGTGCTGTAGGTGACCCTGCGTGTGCAGGGGGGTTGGACTAGATGACCTCTAGAGGTCCCTTCCAACCTTAATGATTCTGTGATTCTATGATTTTTCCCCAACTTGGAGAAGTTCAAGCAACATTTTCCACCTTGCACTAGAATATTCTGTGCGATAATACACATACTGAATAGTCCCAAGCCTTTTTGCATTCTAGACTAACAAGGAAACTCAAAACTAGTACTTTCTCATCTTCCTAATATTCCAAGCTAGTGCATTATCTAGTAAAAATAGATACAGGAAAACTCTGCTTACCTGTATGTGCAAAATAGACTGTTGGCTTAAAAGCAAGCCTCCCCTGATTAAGGGCAGGCACCGTATCCTTGTTAGAAGCTTTTCAGAGTATCAGACTGCCAGTGAAGAGAGGCCTCTCTTATGGGCTTCTAAGCCACGTGCTACCATGGTTTCTATACCAGCAAATTAAATATTAAAACAAAAACTTTAAATGGTTTTCCAATGTACATTTCCTGAACTATATAGGAAGTTCCTAAAGCTGAGACTTGCCATCACTGATTTTGTAAGCTGCCTTTTCAGTCTGCTGGATGCTTATGTCCCCAAGCACACTTGTAAAGATACTTCCTAGTCTCCCAACATTTCAGTCCCTCACCCCCAACTGTGCTCTTGGTAATACCAGTTACTCACTGGCTCATATATTAGAGGTTTGTTCTGCGTAAGTAGCATCTCCTGGGCCACTGGAAAGGTCTCGGTAAGATTTCTGACCCATATTAATAACTATCGATCCACTCGGGATTCATCTGAACAATCAAGAAAGTGAAGGCTGAAAAAGAATTATTCATGGCACTACTCAAGCCATGCAGCTTGCAGCTTCCCTCTCCTGCATTCAGAACATAAAATTTCCATACAATTCTCTTCCTTCCAGGCTCTATTGACGACAGATAGATCAGGAGATCATGTTGCTAGTCAAGGAGAACATGCACCAAGCTTAGCTACAAGCAGGGTACAAGAAGCCCAACTTCTCCCTTCTCCAGACAGAAGAAGGGCTTGAAAAATCGACAGCCTTGGAGGGTTTATATAAACTTGTCCCCATGAGCAAACTCAACTTCTCAGTAATACTCATACTGAGGACCTTTTCAGGCCTTTCACAGAAAACTATATACGAAAAAATAGATTGCATCCATAGGAACTGAGTGATAAACTACAAAACAACGAAGCCATGAGAACTTAAGCTTTCAAGCATTTCCCCAGCGTTGCTTTTACACTAACAGCAACAAGTCTAAGCAAAAACATTCTGGGGAGGAAAAACTTTAAAAAGGGAAAAACAAACAAACAAAAAACAGGTTTGAAAGTAGCTGGTCACCAAGTCTTTTTAACAAGGCTGTTTTCAGGAGCTGTGGATGATCAACACTAATCAGATTTATGTGCAATAATTAGTTGGTTTCAAGTAAAGTTTTGGTCCAAGAGCATTTCAGACTTGCCGAAAGGGGTTATCTACCTACCCACCATGCAAAAAATAATCACCTTCAGAAGGGACATAACTTCAAAAGGGGCTAGAATACATACTCTGAGCAGACCGGGGCTGGTCTAATACGTATCACTCTGAATCAGGGCTTTGAGAAGTACCTCATGGAAACATCCCACGGAAACTCTCAAGAATTTCTTGGGAGACTACTTGTCCTGTAACAGCTGTTGAAAACCTATCAGCATTGTTAGTATAGGTAAAAGCATCAAGATTAAATCACTTTCCTATAAGTGAGCTACAGAGCCCAAGAATTGGATGACAGAAATCATCATTAAGATGTCAACACTTCATACTAGCCATTCTGCAGTTTTAAAACCTTGTCCTGATAAAACCTCTCCTACTGCTGTGTCAGCAGGGTCCTGTCAGCTTTCCTCATTGCTGACGTTTTCTAGGAAAGACAAGAAAAAGGGGGCAAAAATGAGCAAGCTTGGATGCTTCAGAACAGTACTTCCCTACGTGGTTAATGTACAAAATTCATAGATATCTGAATTAAATGCAGCCCAATCCAAGATTACTCTAGAATTAGCATTCAGGAGATTTCTAAGAATTATACAGGAAGGTCTTTAAAAGCACCATAAGGCCACACTTCCCCTTCTACAGCACGTGTGCTGTCAGGGGAGATGTGAAAAATACTGGCTTATGTCCCTAGAGGTTTCTTTGCAGTTAGTCTTTGCTGCAAATACTACTTACAGCCCCAGCATTCACCACACTGCGTGAGCAAACACGGCAGCGAGCACCAGCTCGAGGAGCAGGTTCTGTCCCCAGGTGACGTTCCAAGAGCGTGAGGTTTCTGACCAGCCAATCCTATGGAGCTTGGGCTACGAAACAGGCACGATTCACACCCCCATTTCTTTGCCAGAAGCGCCTCCCTGCCACAGCAAAGTGCAGCCCCAAGGGTGCAGGGGAAGATGTGGTGCTTACCACGAGCACGGCGGAACCTCCCGGCACCTGGCAACATTCACAGCAACAGGAGAATTCCCATCGCCTCCCTCCAGGGAGGTGCCACTGCTTTCTGCTTCAAGAGATTGACCTTCTCATTTGCCTACAGGTAAAAAACAAAACCAAAACAACAACAAACTTCAGTTAATCAAGGTAAAATACGTTTTGCTTAAAGACAAAATATAATGCAAATCACACAAAGTTACTGACGCAGGTCCTAAGTTCTCTTTAACTTAAACTCTTAGAAAAATTACCCGTATTCCTCTGCTCCTAGGAGGAATAACTACTTTATCTGTAAAGTAGGAGTCCTCCTTGAACTAATATTACACTCTTCTCCAAGGGCACCATCTACGACCTCTTTCAGAAGGTCTAAGCAGCACATAGGTAATGAAATTAAAAGTAAATGTTCTCAATTTATACTCAGTGCTGAAGTCTGCAGATCTACTCAGGTCTGAGAAAGGGCTTCCACACCCAAGAACTAGTCTACTTTTCCCAGCTCTACTAATAAGCATAACAAAAGCTGCTGCTTTCATCTACAAACCTTGTCTTGATAGAAGTTATTTGAAAAGGAAGCTGATGAAATTATCCTCTCTTAAAAACACACATTTGAATTTTTATTAACACGCTGTATTTTTATTAAGAGTAGTTCTTTATGGTCTTGTAGTAATTAAGTTAATCATTATTTAATCTTAGAATTACTGCAGATTTACTTCAGACAAGCTCACTTTTCAGATAATTTAGTCTCAGTAATTAGAGATGTACCTTACACGGAAGAGGCTTGTTTAAAGCACGTTATCTCATTTCAGAAACCTTATGCTATGACAGTCCTCTGCAAGGAACTATCAGAAGTCTTTAAATCAAACTTCAAAAATATAAATGAAGAAATACTTTTTTAAACTGAGCTGCAAACCTAATTTTCTCAAAAAAAAAATCAGCACAACAATTCAAATGTGCCACAAAAGCCAATATACAGCGTTTTTTAAATCTGCCATTACCTTTAGCAAAGCTAAGGGATCATTTGCTACATTATCTTAAAAGATTTAATGAATGTTCTTCTCATGCAAACCACTTCATTTACTACTGGTTTTAAGTAGGACATAAGATCTACAGGAAAGTCTTTCTCAGAGGTAATTTCCGAGAGCTGTTTGCCACTGGAAGTGACCAATTGTTTAGGAACTCAGTTGTTTAGATGTCTTTATTTCTGTTGTTCTGCTGCAGATGTTGCAGAAATAGAGACCAGCCATGTAAGTTCACGCTCCCTGTGTTCAGCCCTGCTATAACAGCATTCACCCTGGTGTAACACCACTCAAGAACTGCTTAGTTGTGACCAGTTTGAGCCAAGCTTGTGTAGACAGGCTGTTGAAACCAAACCATACCAGAAAAACTAGTTAGCTATTCAGCAAACTAATGGTCCATCACAGGTTTAGGTTTGTATCCAGTTAACGTCAGTAGCTGCCAGTCCACCTGAGCTGGCAGAACTCTCAAGGCCACTCTGATGTCAAAACACATTCACTGTTTTTTTTTGAATAAAAAATATAATCTTCCTCTGAGAAGAAGGAAAATGGATGATCAGACATTCATCTTAAAATGATACACATCTTTCTTTCCCTTAGAAGCTGTCCAACAAAAACAACACACAACTGCTCAAATATTCACATAAATTCAACTATTTTGAGCCAATAGAGAACAACCTCTCAAAATGGAGAAGTGAATACATTTAAATATTTTAATATCTATGTTTTTCTGATCTAGTTTGACTTTCCAAACAAGAACCGCTAGAAAACTCATGAATGTGACATCAACAGCACAAGAGACTTCAGCAAAGACTTTGACAGAGAAGAATAAAGATATAAATAGCGATCAGGCAAAATAAAACACACGTTTGCAAATGGAGAATACTCAAGATAAATCAAAGTAAATCTCAGCTATCTGGATTACTGATGAACATTAAGGCAATGTCATTAAGTATTATGGCTTATATAAGTATGTGAAATTGGAGACTGATAGAGAAACTGTGATGTTGGTAAGGATCCTCCCCAAGACAGACAGTAACAGACAGCATGGAAAGAAAAACCTACAGACACCTGGGAAGTTACTAATGAAAATGCTCAACAAAACCACTCAAAAAATATCAGTATTTTTAACTGATTAACTGCTTGCATGCACAAAATAATGAAGACAGCTCATGACAACCTCAGGAAGCAATTACAACATGAGGGTGCATTGAGTTATCATGCATCAAGCAACACATGACTGTACAAGCTAGAGTCATAGAAATGGGATAAAATTTCCTAACGTACAACACACAGTCACTTATATAAAATAAACAACCCCTACTAGACATTAGGAGATCATCAGTGTCTGGAGCAGAATACTCACTGAAGGGTCTGTAAAACTGTTGCTCAAAGCAGTTGGCTCTTGGTGCTTGTGGAGGAAAGTGGAACACGATGCGTTGGTTACTGGGGGCAAGGAGGAGGAGGAGACTTATAGGGGGGACTATTTCTGATAATCTTCATGCACATGGCAAATCAATAGTGACTAACCCTTCTCCCAGAGAGGTAGGAAGAGAAAAAGGCAAACAGATATCCTTTAACTTAATAATTTTTCCATATAAGGGTTGTGATGTAAATCCAATTGCTAGTGCGGCAATGCAAAGTGCGCATTATAAAAGCTCTGCAAGCTACAGAGAATCCAATCCCACTTCCTGATATCCCACCACAGAGAACGCTGCAGATCCAACAAGGCAACAAGGCACGCTGGAGCTCTGCGAAGGGCCTCTTGGCTCCCTGAACTCTGCCTTTCTGGCATTTCAGAGAGATCTTTGCTTTTTTGCTATGTGAGTAGCATTTCTCCCTTGAGCACATTTTACTAAAACTGATAATACCCAGGTCAAAGTTCCCAGAGTGAAACATTGGGGCTGCTGGAAACTATGACACTTTTTGTTTCCACGTTAGGCAAGGGCACTGTTATGCAAGAGGACAGGTTCTGAAAGCAGGTTTTGGCCTGATACTTTTTATTGTGCTGGTGACTGCACATGAAATACTGGAGCTCTAAAATAAGAAGTTTTTCCAGTTTAGGATCTTCATTTCCCCTTGACCATCCTTTTTTTCTTTTTAACCGTAAACTGGAAACCGAAAACAGTATTGACTTGCTTTTCTGACTGCACAAACTAATTTAGGCAGTACATTGAGCATAAACAAGTCACATTTAACCACATACATATTTTTCCACTTCAAAAATGCTTTCAATTAAATATAAATGTGTGTGCATTTAAGTGCTTATATAGTTTATTTCTTGCATAATATCGTGCATTGAATTCAATATGAGAAGCTCTAAAACCATACTTCCATTACCTACTTTCACAGCCCAACTCAGAAGAATAATCCCAGCACAGAGTTCTAAACACTGATATCCACCTGCTTCTGTCTGCTGCTGCATTTCACAGTGGGGAAGTCTCCTGCCTCTCTCCCCACTCTGCGTTTATTTATTTATTATTTTATATATATATATATATATATATATCCTATATCCATTTTGGGATGGTTTTCTTCCTCAAACAGAAGACCACAACGTCTTTGAATCTCCTAATTATTTGCTTGGCCTACAGTCCAGACCATTCCCAAAAGACAATTTTCCACATGGTAATTTCCCAGTTTTGAAAGCGAATGATAGCCAGCAAAACAAGAGAGAAAAAAAAAAGTTATTTTGTGCAGATGTTAACATTCTCCCCAGATAAAATAAGTGTCAGTATTGAGTTGTACACGTATCAACAGGACTTCAGGAAGTTACCTCCTACCAATATCCTACTACTGGGACCACTGCCTCTACAAACCAGCTACCTCCTTAATGATAAAGGGAAAATATAACTTTTTTCTTTTTCTTTTTTAAGTTCTTTTAGAGGTCTTCGGTCACAAAAAAACTAGGGAAACGTCGATGACAAAATTGTGGGGGTTTGTTTCCTCACAAAACATGATTGAATTTTGAACCTTCTTGCCGTGGATATCACAGGTGACAAGGGTAGGCTAGAAAGAGGGACTAGACATCAGATGAAGAAAGAGAAAATGGGAAGACAGAACAAGCACTAATAGTTGCCTGTCTTGACTATAAATCCTTCTTTAAGGCATCCACGTTAAGCCAGCCAGACCACTGACCTAGATGTACCAAAGACAGACAGGCTCTCTCCACCAAGATGGAAAGGAGCCTTCTGCAGCACTCGTTATTTTTCCATTGCTACTCGCACCCAAACACTCCACTTTTTGAGCCTCTCTCTGCAAGATAGGGAATAGACAAGCAGAAATCAAGAAAAGGAAAGCATCCATGACCTCATCACCTGGCAGGCCTATCTGCCGACGCACCACAGCGAGCCTGAGCACCAGCAGAAGACTAGTTGTGCCTCTCCTCAGCGTTGCGAGCTCTGTGGAGACACTGCTCCCATCCTCCAATATTCCCATAGATCCAGCTGTGGGAACCTAGGATGTTACTGCCCCCTCCTGTTTGTCCCAGCCTTCTGCTGGGGCCGTTGCTTCTTAGCTGGAAGCATCTTAGTCCGCATCTTGGCTGCCCCTCTTCACAACTTGATACATCAGCTTAACCCCCCAGGTAAGGTGGCTTCTTACCAGCGTCTTCACAGCTGCTACGTGAAGCAGCCCAGGCCCACACAGAGCACGAGCCCTCAGCAAGCCAACTCACCTGCCTTTGAATCAAGGAAAGCGTCACCTGTTCCGTGAAGTGTTAACCAACTTGCAACCCAGGAAAGTTTGTTGCCAAGAAAAGTATTTGTTTTTCTGCAGTTTTTTCAGAGACTACTACCTCTGGGGTTTTGCTACGACTTAATCCCAATTTAAGGCCAAGCAAAAGGCAGCATAAAAGAGGAACCCTATGAGGGATATCCAAGTATGCTCAGGCTGCGCTTCCACATTTTGTTGTGTTTAGGAATGCTTGCAACCAAGGAGTTTTAGCTGGGATTATTGACAAAATATAAATTACAAGTAGATCTTCAATGACAATCAAAGCTCACACAATCTTTATAAAATAAAGAATTAGCTAAACTGGCTTCTAGGAAGAAATGAGCTGTGAAAAAAAACGCCTAAGTTATTTTTGGAAAGAAAATTACTATTTAATTGTAAGCACAAGTTTTTCCACCACAGAGTAGAACCAAAGCCTCTCACACCAGAGTAACTCCAGTGATTTTTCTTTTATTTTAAGAATCAGAAGAATGCATTTGTTTAGAATATGCCTGTTATAGAAAATGCACATAAGTGCCACATCCAGCATCTAAATACTGTAGCAGTAAGATGTGGAATATGGAAAATATACGCAGTAATTATCTGGAGGTGAAGGGTTCATCTTAATTTCACAGTTTCTTTCACAGTATCTCTCCTTTTCTCACCTTATAAGTCCATAAAGAAAAAAAATAAATCCTCATTTTCTTCCTCTTGAGCTTCATGTTGAACTTCATGTTCCTTCCACCCGGATGCAATTCTGTCTTCTTCATTCTGTGCCCTGCCTCAAACACCAGCCCTAGTTCAGTGTGAAAGCCCTCCCGCGCAGCTGAGCCCACATTACTCCCATTCCTTCCATTACTCTGAGGTTTTTATTTGCTACATAGTAGATTTATTGATAGCTTTTAGACTGTAGGTCTTTAAAAGGCCTTCAGTTAGGCAAAAAGGAAAAAAAAATCCCAAAGCACAATTCTCCATAATTACCCACTAATGAGAAGCAATTGATCATCAAGCTTCATACCCGACAAGCAGACTTTCCAGATACTCCGAATTATCATCTTCTTATGAAAGCTTATGAGCTCATGAGCTCATAAAGTTAACATTAAAGAGTAACCTCATGGGATTTGAGAATTCCAGATAGTGCCTGCAAAAATACCTTTCATTCAGAGGTCTTGTATTCATAAAAGCTTAAATATACATATAAGCTCATTTTTAAAGCATGTGCTGGCCATATCACGATTAAAAATCTCAGTAGTTTCTGCGTGCACAACGCGACCCAGACCATCTGTTTTCCCTGGTGAGATCTCTGCTCGCGGTCCGTGCTGGGACACCACGCTGGTGACAGAGCCACTGTGCCACCTCTGCACTAGCCACGGCGTTTACCCACATCTCGTGAGGCCAGCAGGGCTGGGGACAGGCCAAAGGTTTCACCGGGAAAACCAGTCAGGCTTCCTTTCTTTTTTTTTTGAGGGGGATTTATCAGAAGTCTCAGCAGACCCAGCAAGGTGACACGAGACATCTACTGGTACCTCCAACAGCGGCTCAACCTGCGCTAGCAGAGCGAACGGCAGCCCGAAACCACTACCACCTCCTTCCTTTCTCTCTTAGTAGGCCCATTATACACATGTGCTTGAAAATATTGCCTTTATGCACCGCGGCTCAACCTGCGCTAGCAGAGCGAATGGCAGCCCAAAACCACCACCACCTCCTTCCTTTCTCTCTTAGCAGGCCCTCATACACATGTGCTTGAAAATATTGCCCTTATGCACATAAGCAACAGTGAACCAGGTTACAATTTTGCACGCATCAGTTTTTCAGGATCTCAGAAAAATACAGTTAGATGCGTTTCACACATTCCTTTCTGAGCAACAGTGATCAACAGCCAGTTGAAATAAATAAATAAATAATAAAAAGGGGGAAAACAGAGCTGAATGACATGGCACTGAAGTCCTAGTTTATCTTCTCCAGAAAAACTGTGCACTGGCCATTGTCTAAACACGGAAAGTTTTTTTTGTACTTTTTTTTTTTTAATAGCATCAGTATAGTATAGTATTTAACTAATCAGAAATACACATAGATTTCCAAAAGCCTCACCTAGCCTGAGCTGCCTATAATCTAAAACAACAGCGTAAAGCCTACCAGGACGTGTTATCTTTATAGCACCCGAGCTTGGAGCAGGTCAAACGCAGCACGAGAGCCAACTGCTTTGCGTGCCAGAGGTTAGCATGAGAGGGGAAGGCAAAACTCCCTGAGCGAAGCAGAGCAGGGCCTTCGTTAGTCCATGGAGGGAAACGCCACGAGGGCGCCGGGCAGGGCCCTGCCGTGTGGGAAGGGCACGTGGGCCCAGCGGGCGGGAAGGCTCTGCCCCACATCCGCGGCTGCTGCTGGAGAGGCTAAAACTGCGCCCACGGGAGGGTATGTGTGAAAGGGAGCGTGGTGGGGCTCCTGCGGGAAGCACAGGCTAACATGTGCCGGAGCGGCGGGAGCACATGGAGTGCGGCCCTGCCTGCTGCGTCCTGTCCTCCGGCCCGGGCCTAGGGCCTCCCGCCATCTCACATGGCCTGTGGGAGGCCAACAGGCCGGGGCCCCTCCTGCCCATGCAGAGGCACCTCAGGGTACGTGTCCTCAGCGGCTACCTGCGAGCAAAGAGCCCTGCCTGCCGCACATCACCTGCAAACTGAGCATTACTTCAACGTCTCTCTCAAGCTCTGAAAAAAAAAAAAAAAAATCTCAGCTTCCAAGATTGGAGATCGTTTGGAAGATTATTCCCCCATCTCACAGAGGAGGGTGCCAGAATTACTGACTGCAAGCAAAGCCCTTCCATGCAAGCAGCTTCCCTATCACAGGCCATCTCTTCAGCGAGATCCAATATCCATCTTGGGGATGTATTTAATGTCTTTCTTCCGCAAACGGAAGAAAGTTGAGCAGTCTGGTAATCTCAGAGATTGCGAGTGTCCAGCGTCTGCTGCTGCAGTAATTAAACTGGCGTCTCAGACCACTACCCACATCAGGTCCCTTCCTCAGCGTCCGCTCCATCCCCACACTGCGCTCTTAAATCAAATCAAGATAAGCTATTTTCTAGGATCAGCTGACTTCTTTCCCTCAAAAATCACTGCAGCCAAAATAATACTGATTCTGAGCAGTTATGAAGCATCTTGCAAAACATCCAAAGAGTCTGTTTTAAAGAAAAAAGGGAGACGCCACTGCAGGTAGTATTTTTAGCACCTCAGTCTATATTTATTCTTTTATGCCTATCTGAAAGAAAAAAAAGCACGATCTCTGACGAAGCACTACCAGCAGATACATTCTGCTGGAAACTGCGTTACGGTGCTCAGCTGGGCGAGTGAAGCAGAGCTGCGCTGTGAGCAGCGGTCTCACCACTCGCTCCGCCATCCACGTCCTAGGCCTAGCGGCGTAAACAGAATTACGGTTCCTCAGCACTTCAAAACGGTGTTTGTAGAACAGAAAGCAAACTCCTATGTGTAATCTTTAACCACTCTAGTTACATGCAACACCTTAGCCTCACACACACGTGCACACACACGCTCTCTCAACACAACCTGAAGTATTTTTGATTGCCTAAAACTCAAAACTTTATAGATTATCTGTCTAAAAAGAGAACCCAACTCCAGAAGACACCACACACAACCTCAGGTCAGCAGCAATAGCAGCGGCTGGGGCACACATATCTGCAGGTGATAAAAGACTACTTACTTTGTTACTCTGTTCCCTTACAGTTGTCATGTCCTTAACCCCAGAGTCCCTTTTCTTGGTACCTCCAGTGCATTTACTCTACCCCAATAGGCTCCTGCCTCTATCTCAGGCAGGCTAACTGAAGACTTATTTACAAGGGTCAGTACTTCGAGCAGAGTACAGTTTATCAAAGGGGCTGCTTATTTGCACGGAAAGAGCCACTTGGCGAGAGGAAGAGCAGAACTGGCTCAATGATGCTTCTATGAAGTTGCAGTAAACTTCTAGTGTATTGAATTGACATAGTTTCAAAATGGAAGTTAAAAAAGCCCTTCCAATTTTTATGCATGTTCAAATAAATAAAAAAATAAATAAAACAAGCTTCTTATATAACTATGCTTTTCAACTGAAGTATACCTGTTCTCCAACTGTAGACATTTTACATTATGGAGTTATGCTAGATCTGATCCCTTAATACACCCATCCAAACAATGTTAGTTGGGCTCGAGGGCAGTAGGAAGGAAGGTAAAATACTGTCTTTCCATATGAGTTGAAACTTTTTTCTCTCTTCAGCCCTGAGGGATTTAGCCCTCCATCCAGCTAGTCTCTATCAAGAGATAGACCTCTGTCTACCAGGCACACGTGTCTCATCACTTGTCCATACTTTCCAACTAGCACTACCCACCTACTGACAGCTTCATCTGGCTCTCCCCAGAATCCCAAAACAAACAACAAGAGTTGCAGGGCTTCACAACATAAAACTCTGCCAGAATTTTTTCAGTACTCATATTGCTATCAAATAGGTAAGCTTGGACAGTGGCAGGGTGTTACTACCTTCCTACAGCACAAACTGCTTTAGTCAGTAACTTTCAAGACAGATAAAAGCATGGATTTTCTAAAAATTACACATCTTTTTTTCAAGTTATAATACATGCATCTCAGTTAGACTAGTCTTGGATTGACCCTTGTATATTTACCTTCGCAGACCTTGCATTGCATCAGCATTGCACTATGGAAGCCACTAACTCTTTAGGTTAAATTTACACAGTTTTAAGAAGTTACTCTCAAGTGCTTTAATGGGACATCTCGTTGTCCTTCTGTTCAGTTTGGACTTTGTTTTTTTTTGTTTTGTTTTGTTTTTCTCTATTAAGATATTTCCTCGTCAGCTATGGCTACATTTCAGTCTTCTGTAGAAAACCAAGAACCAAGGCAATAAGTAAATTCAAGAATCCTCTCTTCAGTAATAGAGAATTCACAAAATAAGGAAATTATTGCCACCACTTCTGCTATTGCCAAAATATAACTATTTTAACATCATGGGTACTGTAGAGCAAGGCAAGGGAAACATTGAAAATCTTAAGAGAGATAAACCAAATAAGCTCTCTGATTATTAAACAAAACCAAAACAAACAAGCAAACAAAAAAACAAGCCATCGAAATGAAAACTCAGACCAGAGGTTTCCTTAAGGAAAGTGTAGCTGTCGGAGAAGGGAAAGCATATATTTATTCTTATCTCCTGGATTAAAAAAAAAACACCATGTCCACATGGCTTTCTTTTTTCTTCCTTTTTTTTTTTTTTTTTTTTTGACAATTTGTCCACTTTTCATGAATTGGATAATCCCTTCTTAAAAAGAGATTAAATTAATTCCAGAATGAGCATGTCAAGAAACGTTTGTCCAGAAACACGCATTTTGAATTAACTATTTTTTGCCTCTGGCAGTCTTCCCCTCTGCTATATTCTTTAACGACCTCTTTCGTGCTCTTGGTAGTTCTCCGGTGTCAAACTGACCCCACACAACCTGTCCACATCAAGGACACAGCGCACACAGGTACCACCCGTTTGTAATTACAGACACGGTTACTCACAGGCCCTTCTCGGTGTTACAGCCCGCCGTGGCGCTCCTCTGAGCAGGCCCACGCGGACACCCTGAAGAGCAGGGCAGGCTCCTCGCGGGACCCACGGACACAGAGACTCACAAGGTCACAGCCACACGGCTGAGCAGGTCATTCCCAGGAGAGCAGCGCTGCAGCCAAGAGAATCAACTCTGGCACGTGAACTACAAAAATAGCTTCTTTCGCAGGAATTAGGACTGCAACAAGACCTCCAGCACCTGCCTTGATTACGTTGGGCTGGAAAAAGCAGCAAGGAAAGTCCAACGAGAAGAGCACTGAGCTCTGGTCTCAAGGAAATCGCAGTCTCAGTGGGCAGATCTGAACCTGCACCTTAGTTCACAGCACTGCTCCAGTTTTGAAGGAAATGCCCTCTTGCCCTCGCACGCCGATTTGCATCATGGAATGATTTCTGGTGTGAAAAGAAGACTGGATGGATGAAACCAAGTCTGAAGATGCACCCATGTGTCCTACCAAACAAATTCTTAAACCCTGCTGGCGACCCAAGCATCCACAGTAGTGAGCGAGCTGCACCTCTGTGAAGTCTTCCAGTGTGCCCCAAGCAGCAGGCGAGGCTTCAAGCGCTACGGGCTCATGGAACACTTGGAATATCTCTTGCTAAACAAAATATCACCTGCACCTCTGCATTTGCTATTAACAGAACCCAATCTCCCAGCGAGGTCTGGGTAACCCAGCACACCTACACATAGCACAGCCTGCTGATGAAGCCGTCCTATGGCCCTAGAGACAAAGAGCGGTGCCCATAGCGCCAACGCTGCCGCTCTCCTGACAGTGACTCCTGGCTCCTGCTGAGCATGGCCCAACGATGCTCCCCTCCTGCAGGGACCTGCAGGGCAGCCGGGAGATTCCGCGAGCAGAGGGCTTCGCATGGGCATGCGGCCTGCACCAGGGAAGGCAGCGGGGAGAGCGCCCAGGGCAGGAGGGGAGAGGGGCTGCTTACTCCGCTGGTCTGATGGGAGCACTGGGGAGGGCAGGTCCCTGCTTAGCACATCAGGAGCACCAGATGGTTGTGGCCTAGGCCAGCCCCTGATCCGAGCAGGCTCTGATGCGGCCTGCAGCAGATTCACAGCAGTCATTGGTAAGATGCCCTCAAATGCTGCCATGGGCGGCAGTCAAGGCCACCAGAGTCTCAGCAGGCTCTCTGCTCAGTACAGGCCAGAAAACCAAAACGAGGATCAACATTTCAGGGCAAGCCCTTTCCCTTCTGCTTCCACTCTCTCTGCCCCGCTCTTTTTCCTGCTCCTCCCCTACTTCTCTGACTTACAGGCACATGGCAAGGACAACCAGCCTGCTCTTGCCTTCTCCATAAGGTCCTCTCTTGTAGAGAGGGTCTCAGATACAGAGCATGGGAGCTGTCTTTGCAGCTCCTGCAGCGGGTCCTCCATCTCTGGCAAAACTCTCCTCCTCATAATTACAGATGCCAGTGGGTACACCAGTACAGAAAGGCCCGCCCAGCAGACATCCTCCCTATAATCAACAGAGTTTTTCTTAAGTGTTCAAATGGGACCAAGAGGATATAGGCTCCATATACAGCTATGACTGACGAGGTCTCTTCTGTCATCCCAACTCTGGGAGAGATCTGTCCTTCCAGTTAATAATAATAAATAAAATACAGCACAATAAAAAAGCCAACCCGACCTAATCTCTCACAAACACACTTGCTGAGACGAGACACGTGGGGTTTGCAACATCCCTTGTCCTAAAAGCTCCAGGCACCCGTCTCCCGTCACTGAGCCCTTCCCACAAGACTGCAGCAGCTCCCACGGCCCTTACCGAGTTTGCCTTTCTTTCCACACCACAGCAAATCAGAGCTGCTGCCCCTTGAGCCTCCCCCACTTCTGAAAATCTCTCTGACTTGTGAGGTCTCCTGAGAGAAATATAAGAGTAGCCACAGGCAAACACCTGACCACATCAAAGGCCAAAAGAGCCTGAGGCTCAAAATGCTGTCAGAGGAATCGGCACAGTCAAAAAGGGATGGTTGAGTTGAGCGCCACCAGGAAGACTGTGCAAGTGCATGTGCCTGCAGAAGATATATGGGGTCAGCACCCATAAATACACTACCATGGTCCAAAGACCGCAGAAATGTCAAGGGGTCATCCCCATGGTTTGCTTATCCATGGTGGCCCTGGGCCAGACAGGAGCTTGGAGTCAGGGCTGCTCACACCACTTGGCTGTGAGCAAAAGTCCAGATGATGGTGTTGATCCCTCCCACGTGCACTATCCAAAGGTGAAAGGTTTGGAAGATTGCCTTGGAAACTCTAATTGTAGTTACATCGAGGGTGGACTTTCTCACTCCACATCATCTCACCACCAGTGGTAGAAACTGAAGGTCACTAGCCTGCACACACAGCAGGCATACTCTTGCACAAGGCCTAGGTTGCTGGAATTTCATACAGCGACATGTACTTCATACTGTGGCAGAAGGCCTTGAGTACGACTGTCAACAGGCCAAGGCTCTGTGCCCACTGTTGGGCATTTCATGACTTGAGAACAGCATCCTACCAGGTAACCTTGTCCACAAGGACCAGAACTAAAGCGGCTGCAAAACTTCAGAGAAAGCTGTTACTTCTGTCTTCCTCCCCAAACAACGGAATGCCCAGAAGGTGAAAGTCTGGTCACCTGGATATGCTCCTGGGGCAGCTGATGGTGAAACTCTCCCCCCATTCTCCCCCACCATGGCCAAACTCAGGAGTGAAAAGAGGAAGCAGACATCAGACTGCCTACGTCACTCAGATGAGTGGGAACAGAAATAAAGCTTCTTCCCACAAGATGCTTACATAGGAAATTGGCACAGGGTAATGACATGTTAACATCATTCCTGTGGCTAAGACAAGAGAACAATTTTGGACCATCACTTCAGGAAGTTTCAAGAGGTTAGCAAGGTAGTTTTCCTTCAGATGACTGTCTGTCCATCCTATGCATCTGATTCAGAGTTAACACCATAAAAAACACATGAAAACCGACATCCGATCTGCTGGCCCATTCCTACCGTGCTGCACAACTGTCTAATACAGACACGGCCAGCCACAACTCCCCCAGCACGGAAAAGTCTCCAGCAGATCCACGTCGAAAGCTCTAAAACCCATGTCAGAGCCCAGCATTTCATGGGAAGAGACTTTCTAGTAGAGAGTATGACACACATTTGGTGCCATATGACAGTGCATTTCCATTGCTTTGGGTCTGGTCTGTTTCACTAACAGTTTGTTTCAGGTATCTGAAACAGGGCAAAGCTTTGGAGAGGCCTATTTATTTTTCAGTGGACTTGGTGCCGATTTGCAAACCTCACGACGACTTTAGGGCCAAGGCAGAGCTCTCCAGGGGTGCGCGGGCAGGCAACGCGGTAGCCCCTGCGCGAGGCGCTCTGCAGCCGGAGCGACGCCGCTGGAGAAGGCAGCGACTGCCCCGCGTGCACAAAGCTCAGGGCCAGGGCACCCTCAGGCAGGTTTATCGCATCGGAGCCCCTAATAACCAGCAGGGTTCAAATCATGTCAGGGTGCAGGCTGGTAACTGAGCAGTGAGATGGCAAGGGATCCAGGCAGAGGAATTTTTTGGCTTTTTCAATACAAGTGTCTTCTTGGTCTTGCCACAGCCACAGCACTCTAGCAAGCAACCCCGCTGAGTGTTTTGTTGCAGACACTGAAAATCTGAGAGATACTGGATCTACCTTGCCCACATACAAACACATACTAGCCTACTGGTGGATCCTCCGGTGGACCTCAGTCTTTTGTCCCCAAAGAGAGAAGAAAAAACTACAAAACAGAAAAACAAACAAAACAGAAAAAGAAAATCCTGATCGGTGCTGTACACCAGTGCCTTCTTATCATCTACTCCTGCTCATGTTTGGACAATAAACCAAGGCCTGAGGAAGAATTGAATTCTGGCTGAGATCTCTGGAGAACTACTCTGGAGAAAGGAAGGCTGAGAGGAGATTTGATCAGCATGTTCAAGTACCTGAGGGGTGATTGTAGGGAGGATGGGGCCAGGCTCTTCTCTGTGGTGGCCAGCGACAGGACGAGGGGTAACGGGTGTTAGTTGAAACACAGGAAGTTCCACCTCTATGTGAGGAAGAACTTCTTTCCTATGAGGGTGACAGAGCCCTGGCACAGGCTGCCCAGAGAGGTTGTGGAGTCTCCTTGTCTGGAGATCTTCCAAACCTGCCTGGATGTCACCCTGTGCCATGTGCTCTGGGTGTCCCTGCTGGAGTAGGGGGGTTGGACTAGATGATCCCTAGAGGTCCCTTCCAACCTCAACCATGCTGTGATTCTGGGAAAGGACTAATTCGAGCACAGCTAATGACTGCCCGGGCCGATGAATCAGCTCAGCAGTGCACATTCTCCCTAGGGAGAGAAGGGAAAACTGGCAAAGGACAGCACTGCAGAGCAAGGCAATGAAGAAGCAGCAGCCTAACGTGATGCAGGAGCAGCCTCTCCCATGGAAAACATTTTGGTGCAGTGTTCTTGGCCAGAATTATCCTCCCCAGCCAAGCACGTCCTCCAGCCCATAAGGCATGCGCACATTCCCTGAGAAAATGCAGTCACAGGCACTTCCCCTCCTAAAATGCAGGAACAGCAAAACTTAAAGCTTTTGCTACTGTGTGTACAGGTAACAGAGCCCTGTGCTCCCCTCAAAAATCTCTAATGTATGGCAAAGACCAAGAGAAACTCATACCAATGCGCTCCTCAAAGATAACAGTCAAGTGCATCCAAAAGCTCCAGATGCTTAAGATTTGCTGGCTTAATGTCTGTACCGTTATCTCCACTTAGGCTTTCATAAGATTACATGCAAAATACACCCAAAATGCCCCTTATAAAAACCTTAAAGGGCATTCAGACTAAAGCAGCACCCTAAAACTACAAGTAGGACTAAAGCAGGACTACCAAGCAGCCCTCCCGCTTCTTCAATGTGCTGCAGAGGTTATAGCACCTCTTCTGCTCCATGGAGCTTCCTCGTTGCTCCTTGCTCTCCCAGTGTCATGCACAAGCTCAACAAACACCTCCTAAGCAGCCCTCTATTTATTGCATCAAGTCTTGCCGTGTTGCTCCCTGTAGTCCTGCAGGCTGCTATTCTCCTCAGGAAAACATCCCTTGGGAAACACTTCGGTCAGGGCAAAGGCAAGCAAATTGCTTCCCAGAGTGACCAGCGGAGAGGTTTCTTGCTGCAGAGCAAGCTCCTCTCATGCTGAAAAGGAGGGCAGAGTGAGCTCAAGGGTCCTCACATCACCAGCCTTTGCTAGGGACTTCCCAAAAGAAAAGATGAAGGTGTTAAGAGCTCTCTGCTGACACCCCAAAAGACCAGGCTGCAGAGGGCAGGCTCCAGGCTGGTGGCCTTTCCCACAGGAGACTCCGTGCAGCCAGCGCTGTGGGGAGGCCTCTGTCAACGCAGCCCAGGGGAGCCGCTCCGGCCAGCCCCGCGCTGCCGCCCTGGATCAGGCCACCTTCCCTCCCACGTCCAAACACGGCCTCCAAGAGAGGCGGCTGCAGATGAGGGTGTCCAAAAGCCACAGCTCGGCTCTTTCCTCCAGCCCTGAGGACAAGCAGCCCAAGGAAGCAGTCTGCACTGGCACATCCGTGCGCTGCAGCCCAAACGTCCTGCCGATTTGCAGGATCGCGCCACCAAGCAAGAGTTCCACTTTGCTGACTGACAGCAACCCAAAAATGGAAAATGCAAAGGAGAGAATAAACCCAGGAACTGATATCTGGGCTCACACTTGCAAATATCTGGCATCCTTCAGAAAGCTTCCTACACCACACAGGATATATGAATCTCTAAATGCAGCCAGACCAAAGAGCAGGTA
The DNA here is from genome assembly GCF_000705375.1 of Tinamus guttatus. Next base: position 168,752 of record NW_010584374.1, on the reverse strand, counting down.
AGCAATACACCTCGGGATGGCTGATCTTGCAAAAACAAGCTGCCATGCAAGTGTGCTGATTCAAAGCCATGGGGACATTTCTGGATTATTTCACTTGTATCAAAAATTTTATGCAAATGCATGCCTGAAGGAGTATTTCTGTGTAACAAGCCCTTATTTAAAACACATGAAAATTTCATATTTCTCCATATGAAAGCCTACCATGACTACTTAAAAAAAAAAAAAAAAAACAGCACAAGCCAGATTCCTTACTTATCATGCAAGATTATCCCCAAGTACCTGGACGGTTTACCTGATGAACACACACTCTCTAACTGACTCCAATCAGTTACAAAGGTCTGACCTGCATCTTCCTGCCCCTTCCAGCTAAGGCACAGCAGTCAAATTAGGCCCATCACGAAAGATACAAGCCTGCTTCAGTTTTGATGACCTTCACTTTCAAGTGCTTTTAATGGGACACAGAAACATTAGGGAACAAAACTATTTTTCTGCATTTTTGTTAAACAAAACACTAGCTTACCACTGAATTGTCACTGTCTCATCATCTCTAGACTCCAAGGAACAAAAGTGGATCTTTGTTCCCAACCTGGACCAAAAGATTTTTTCCTTTCTTTGAAAAACAAATGAAAACTCATCTCAATTCAGTCAGCTTCAGACAAAGGCCCAACTTCAGTGAGAACCACAAAGTAACCCAACTTCAACGTTTCTTCTAATGCTTCCCATGTGTGTCCCACCAGCGGTGCACTAAGTTTTAGTTATTTCCTTCTTTTTCTTTTTTTTCCTCAGGATGATACAAAAGAGCTCTCAGCCCACGTGGAAGACGTTACCTCTGCCATTCCCGGTGGGCCTCTTGCTTATTGTTCACTGCAACTTCTCTCTCCTACTGGCAACTGGAGACTCTTTCAACCGGAGTGTTCTGCAGTGACAAGTATAATAAGATCCAGGACATTATCCTTTATTGCATCTCTGGACACCTGTTCTGAAAGAGTTTTCTGTTTCTGCGTACAGTTACTTGAATACATGAATGACCTTTCAAAGACAAGTGACAGTTTTCATGAAACCTGCTTTGTCAGGTTGTCACACTGCAGCGCACAAGAAAACTTGCTCCCTTCTTATATCTTCTAACGCTTCCTTAACAAATTGGAGGGAAAAGAAAAATAAAACAATATAAATAACAGCTTCCATGACTTTGAGCCCTGCCAATTCTAACACTTAACACAAATGGGGCTTCACAAATAAATATTATACTTGGACTGCCTAGTGTTATTATTTTACTAAAAAGAAAAAACAATTAAAAATGACTTATCTAGTCCCTATTGTTTTTCTTCCCCAGTTTTAATTCCAGGTAAGTGGAAGAACTACTTTCCCCACATTTGTCTTCTTTGACAGGCAACTAGAAAGGCAAAAAAGGTAGCTTTTCTAATCCTAAATATTCAGGCATTGAAAACGAAAGAAGAGCACTAATTCCTACACTTGTTGAGTCCCATGACTTGAGACCGGTGGTTCTTCCCAAGCCAGTGCTTCTGAACAGTAAGAAACAGTACCTCAGAAGTAGAGCCATACGGATGGTCTTTCAGTATTTGCTCAGTGGGTTTCAAGCAGGATAGTACCCAGGCCCTAAAGGTAAAAAACTTAGGTCCTGGGGAAACTAGGAATAGAAAGACATCTACATCACTGGAAGCTGAGACAGTCCCTGAGAAGTGAAGCAGAGCAGGTAGAGGAACAGCATGACAGAGGTACGAGAAGATAGCCAAAGAAAAAGCAGTGGGGCAGTAAGCAGGCATGGGGAGAAGTAGGAAAATACAACCCAAAAAGTGCCCAGGGCCTTGCTCTAGCTGGGAGCTGCGCAAGCGAACAGGACTCTCATCATGTGCCCACACCACCATGTCCACTGCTAGCATCAGTAGTTCAAGGACAACATTCCCCGTTGATGGAAGGGATTTCAATAATCTGAAAATGAGTTTCCAGCAAGAGCCAGCACTGCTTCCACTAAAGAATAGTCCCTACATGGAAAAAAGTTTAAGGTAGATTACATCTCAGCTTCTGGTTCTAAAGCTTGGTAAATAAGAGCCAACAGCTTCCAGATGATTCCAGAAAATTTCAAGTCACTGGAACAACTCACCAAGGGTCAAGCCAGAGTCTTCCGAACTAACCATTTTTTAAACCAAGTCTGGATATTTTTCTTGGTGGCATGTTGTAGCTTAAGCACAGTTTCATGAAACAGAATTAACCTTGTGATGATTCTTACAGCCTCGATCACTGGCTTATGATCCAGGAATCCAAGTGGGTTGATGAAAAGGGGTAGGAAAGTAAGAGGTTACCAAAAGAGATACAGAGGAAACAAAAGGAAACCACACTGTTAAAAAATTGAATATGTAAGAACAGCTGTGAAAAGAAAGCAAAAGTATCTGTAACATTTACTATGTTTAGTAGAAAAGGAAGAAGGAAAGAGATAAAGAGGAGCAAGAGACAACGATTCCACGGCAGGAGAGCGGAGCCGGGGGCAGACACCAGGCCCAGCCTGCCACATGGTTCAGGATTCCCGTATCGCGCAGACGGCACATGGTGTGCGCCAGAAAAACACTCAATCTGAGACCCGGCCCCAGTGCTGAAAGGGAGCCGGGGGCTGCCAGATGGAGGCCGCGCCGCTGCCCACACGAGAGGCACGAGCAGGTGACCACGTGGAGCTACTCCCTTCCTCGAGGCGCCGCGACGGGCGACACGGCTGCCGTAAACTGATCGTTTTTTTTTCACGCGGGAGCGCACGGAGCGCGGCGCTGCCTGCCTCTGTGCTTGCTGCTGGCTTCCTCAAACCACCTCAGACAAAATCCCCTCAGCCACAGCCATGTTTCATCCACACGGGTCCTTGTGCTCAAGGATTTTGGGGGGTTGAGAGGAGGGGGAGGAATAAGCACCCCCCCACACACACACACCACTGCTGTAAAAAACTAACATTGTCCGAATAGGCCCAAGACGATCCCCCTGCATGGTAACACTAATTCATTTCTACATATGTTGGGAGGCAAAAACTGTCATTATTTTTCTGGGAAAAAGAAATTCATACAGGATGACAATGTTTCCCAAGTGGGTAAGAGACTTAAGAAAAAGCTTGCTGTTTCAGGAACATGGGAACCATAAGATGATACAACAACATTAGTAAGTAAAGGCTCAAATATTTATTGACACATTGGGAATAAAGTTCCAGGTGACCGTGCATGTTAAGCATAGCGTGTTCAGTGACAAATGGATTAAGATCCTGCCCGCACTTTAGAGAAGAGGAAGCAGGGAGGGCATAAAAGCCAGTTTTTACTCCTCAGTTTCCAGAGTTACTCAACGCCGCTCAGCAGGAGCCGATCAGCAGTAGCCTCCAGAGCACTGGCTGCATTGCTTAAAACATAAGTCACCGTTTGGCAGCCACATAACGAGGGTAAAGTGCACAAAGTGCACAAACACTGAAGTGCCCTCTGGACCTACCAGCTTAGCCCCGCTACTGAGCATCCTGAGGCAGACGAACCTCAGAAACGTCCTCACGGCTTTCAACAAGCTCTGCCGACACGCAGTACAACACAGCACCTTCTTCCCATGCACGCTTTGACCAGCATCGCAAGGAGCGGCTACGAGTTCTCAGCGCTGCCTTTTGCCAGGTGCCCCTCGGCTTTCGGAGCTGCTGTCCTGCCCGGCTGCCCCCAGTATTGGACATGTGCCCAAGGAAAGGACGCCCGCGCCTCGGCGGCACCACAGCCGGAGCTAACGCCATCTCAAGGAGAGCTGGCTGCTCCAGGGCGCTCTGCCCTAAGCTGGGAGAGGAGGTCTAACTCTCTAACACTTCCCTGCTCAGCGCACAAAAACAGCCAGCTAGGCTCCACTTTACTTCATTTCCTCCCACTTGGAAAAAAAAATGAATAAAACCAACCTTCACACAGGAGATACGGGAGTTCCAAAGTCAGGAGAACTTAAACACAGGCATAAGGGTTTCGGTGAGCTGGGGACTAAAGTCACTGGAAAGCTCAGAGAATCAAGGGTGGGTTTTTTTCTGCTAGGGAATGACTGCTCTTTACAAGACAAATGTAAATATATATAGATAACCCTACGGATATTCTGCATCTTTAAATCAGCAGATTTTATTATTATGCATTCTAAAAAGCCATCACATATTGTTACAATGTATTTATTATTTTGCAAGCAGTGTGCTAATGTGTGTGTGTGTGTCTTGATTCTGACAACACTAAAAACAGTAAGTTTTTTGGCACTTACAGTCTCATAAACTAAGTATAATTGAGAGAAGACTTAGTACATTTGCAAGATACATTCCACAGAATTTCCCTTTATTGGGATGACTCCAAAATCTTTGTTTCAGCCCCCCCCCCAAAAAAGCCTTACAGCAAATAAAGTGCAAATAGTGACAGCCAAGAAACTTTAAACAAAATTTATACACTGCCCTATGGTTGTATTTGCTTACTGCCATTGCAGTTTTGATTTTAGACACCTAGACCCAATACTAAGGCAGAGAGATGAGAAGACAACCGAAGTTTGAGGCAAAACCCCTCAGCCATGCCGGCTTACAAGCTGACAGGCAGCAAGTTGTTCCTCAAAATTCTCACCAGCACCTATATGTTTCTACACTTACAAACACAGACAGCGAATGCCATTCAAAGATGGTTTTAAGGTATATGCATAATGTGGATGGCACTGGAAGACAGGGCACTGGAAACGTTTGAGTATCATCTCTACAAGCCAGAGAAATATCCTAGAGCACCTAAAATACAACTAGTTGTTCAGATACCTGAACCACACCCCTAGTCTCTCTAGCATTTCATTAAACCAAAAGAAGATTAAAGTGGATTTAGAATCAACCCAATCCCTCTCTCTTACCCCCTATCAGCTAGTTCCTATGATGAAAGGCCACATGATTAGAACACCCTGATAGAAAAGGGTGTTTTTCCAAGTAAATATAGAAATATTTGGCATGGCATTAGCCTGACAAACAGTCAAAGGAACTTTGAGAACAGTGACCATGAGAGGAAGAGCACACACTAGAGCTGAGCTGCACTGAAGGCAAACAGAACATAAATACCTGAAAGGACAAGGTTTCCAAAGGACAGAGATTTAAAACTTCTGCATAGTCCAAGGATTCATGCGACATCATGGCAATTTCTATTTTTATTTTTTAAAATGGCTCCAAAACTAAGATCCTGTATTATAAACTCAAAAGCCTGTTCTTTAGGTATCAAAGACTTCTACATCAACTAACAGGCACAGTTTCAGATTTCTCTCTGCGCAGCTCTTCTACCCTCTCTTTAGCGCTGTCATGATTCCTGATGGGAAGCCACCCTCACCTCATGATCAGCCCTGATAGAAGTGGTTCTCAGCACCCTCAGAACTCCATTCAGAACTCTTACCCTAATTTTATTAAATTTCACCCACTACATAGCAGGGGTTTAAATTTCTATTTCATGCTAGAAACAAAGTAGGTCAAAACAAAAACATAGTCAACTACCTATAAAAAAAAAAACCCACACCCTAAACCAAAAGGAAACGTGTCTTCTCCTTCTGGCTTTATTTTTACCCAGACATTGTTGTTAAGACAGTCAAAAGCACATTCAATACAGAACAAAAATCCCTGTTCAGTAATCTCGAATTAAAACCACCCCTCGCCAACAGGAAAGCTAACAAATACAGGCTGGCTTGAACACTTTGGTCCTTCCGTCTTCTACTGTACACAACATCCAGCCACCAGAGCAAATTCAAACAAAGCAGATTAGCCAAAGCTGAAGATTTTTGACCCAATTACGTTGTTCTTCCCAAAGTAACACACCACTAAGCCCACCAGACCATGACTAAGAACTGCCCAATATAAGCAAGGTTTATAAGCAAGCAGGCTTAGAGAAGTCCCTTGCCAGGTAGGAACTCTCACCCACTGTAGATGAGTGCAAGCTGCCTGGGCCAAGCTATCTGAACAATAGTATTAAATAGGATCTCTATGTAAATTAGAATTACATCCAGTCTTGAAGCAGCAAGGTGAAGAGGCTTTTAAGCATTTGTACCTGCGCTCTGGAAGGCAGCTAAATCCTCTCATCTTCTAATAAAGTGGAAAGTTTTGGTTTAGTTCAGAGGGACTGGAGAAGCAAAAACAGTGAAATGAGCACGTGCCAGAGAAAATCAAGAGGCTTGACAGAAAGCAAATGCAAGATCCAAACCCACTTTCAGCAGGTGAAAGAAAGATCCTGGGAAGAAAATAGGGATAGCAAGAAGGAGAGAAAGGCTAGGAGAGATCTACTCTAGGACAAGCTCTCCACCATTTTTCCCCATGCTCTCTACTTCAGCAAATCTTCTATCCACCTCTATATCCAAAAAAAATTTCCAAAAATCCTCCGATTTAGTTCATAGCTGATATAATGGCAGAGTCTACCCCAACTTGCTCAGCGTTCTAGGCAAAGATGCTCTTCACCCTTCAGGCTTAGAGCACAGAGTCTCACCTTCTCCCAAAGGCTTCAACAGAATCATGGTGAGTTATGCTATCCAACACCAACAGCAGACGTGCTTATATAAATGCAAATCCAAGGAAAGGCCAAGAGCTAAATGCCATTTTAACTCCCTTCACGGTCCTTCTCCTTACTCTCCCTTTCCTTCATACTTCTAGAACAGAAAAGCAGTTATAAAGAAAATCCTGATCTAATTGCACTGAAAGTACAGAAAAGATTCCTATACAAAGATGCAGCACTCAGCACAATCGCTTCAGCTATCATGCAACACAGCACTCAACTCGCCTGCTCATTACTGTAATGTGGCAACTTAATTAAACGCTAAGAAAAACATCTATCTAAAGCATGTGGGATGGAACAAGGAAGAGCAAGATGACATGAAGGGAAACTTGCATGGAGAGTTCAAGATAAGGTGCATACACGTTAAGTTTGCCTGTCTGAAACCCATGCTCTTCTACCAAGCACTTGAAAGCTAAAGTTTTCTGCAAAGTTTTGGTGACAAAAAAAGAACACAGACACAGCTGTAAGGAGGATCTGTATCGGTGCACTGGGTTTTTCATGTGTGCAGCAATTACTCCCAGGTTAGCGGCACGCAGCCCAGGAGGACTCGCTGGCCAGTCGGAGCCAGCGCTCAGTACGGGTGCAGGGACCGGCATCCTGTCACTTACCCCTTCTCTGGGAGGGACAAAAACCCAGCCCGTTACACTGCGGTCTTCCAAGGTATGGGATCAACATCCAAAATGCTTCCAACTTCCAGATCTTCATTTTAACTGCATTTAACAGCAGGGCTCCCTCTCATAAGAGCATACGGCATTTTAAAAAGCAGCACATTACAAATTCACACAGAAGTGCCTGAGTCATTCAATAGAGGCTCTATTTATCTTTTCCGCGTCTCCTACCTAGGCAGACGCTCCACACGCAGTGACAGGCAGACTGAAGCTCCTCGCAGTCCCAGTGAGGCAGGCTGTGTCTCATTTACATTGAGGATATCCACACCCATACTTCCAGTAAGTTTTTCAGATACAGGTGACCACAGTTCAGCACTGCAAGGTTAGGCACAGTCTATTGCTGGAGCAAGAACAAGGAGCTCCTTGAATGGAGCACCCTGGACTGCCTGTTTCACCAACATGCAAAGAACATGCCCTGTCAAACAGCTTCAGGCACACCACCAGATAAAAGAAAGCACTTCAAGAAGCTCGAGGGCATTCCTCTTCTGTCCACACAGAGCAGCACACCTTAACAGTTCATGATTTCCTGGTACTTCGTCTCTAATACTAGGGGAAGTATTCACCAGTAGAGGGGTCCAGGAATTTGCCTCAGTGTAGCTTGCTGTGTACCATTCTGAAAAACTATTGATTCCAGCACCCAGCAGCTCTGTGCGACGGCTGCAATGCCAAAGAGGCAAGCAACATGCGGGACAGATGCAGTGCTTGCATTGAAATTCTGCAGGCACATGCTGGCTAGCTTCTCCATGAGATGTACTTAGGCTTTCAGCTTGTGTTTGGTGACCTCCACACAGCTCTGGCAGTTACAGCTTCTGGCCACAGCAACTCTAAGGTACTTTGGCTGGTTATCAGGAATTAATTCTGTTCCACAGAAACTCGCTGAGCACTGAATGGCTGAAAAAATAGCACAACAGAGGAAGTGAACACCGTGGTCTTTCCAGCCTCGGGACTGAGGCTCCAGCACTGAGGCTGATCTGCAAGACCCGCATGCTCAAGGCTTGGCTCCACCCTCGCGTGCAGGACACACACTGCAAGCTAATCGCCATCCCTGCGCCTACGAGGAAGCTCTAAAGCAGCTGCTGATTAAAAGGACCCTTGTCAGAAAAGCAAGAACACCAGTACTCCTCGCAGGGTCAGGCAGAGGCACTGATGGATCCACTGGTGTCACCCGTGCTGGCGTTTGCAGCACTTCAGACTCCTGGAGCGGAGGAGAGCAGAAGGTGGAGCACCAACCTCTGCTGAAATGAAACTGCGATGTGCACAAGAACAGGCACGGTGCAGTCGAAAGGGATTTCAAGATATCATCTAGCCCAGCTGTTCCCACCTTTCTTAGCGGAGCTTCGCCACCTTCTCTAACTTCTTCATCCACACTAATTCCTTGCCTCACAAAGCTTTTCCAAAAAACTCTCTTTTCCTTTTGATATTTTGCCAACACAGCAGTGTTAACGAATATTGAAAAAAAGACCCCACTGGGGCCAGCAGTGTAACTAGGGAGGCTACAAACCCGAATGCAGATGGTGGTATCACCAAAAGGTGAGCCCGTTTCAGATGATCTTATTCAGGGGAACAGATCAAGAGTGCCAGGAAGCAGCCTCCTCCCTCCACAACCAAGTTGCAATCCCAGTAGGAAGGATGCTGCCAATCTCTTTTCAAAGATATTCCAGGCAGGAAATAGCCAATGATATAACCAGGCAGCTTTACCTGCCCTCTGACAAACTGCTGCTATCCAAGAGTGCTCCTTAATTCACTGCTCCACTTTTTGGGTCAGGCAGAAACCCGAACACACAGTTGAGGATTCAGGAATGAATCCTGCTCCGCTCCTCCTTTTGGCTGCCAGATCTCAGGAATGCTAATGCTGGTGAACAAGAAAAGGACAGGCTTCCTGCAGGAGGGAAAAAAAATAGAGAGGAAAGCTGTGAGCTGCTTATTTTAGGTCACCCTGTAAAAACGAAGCATCCACGTAATATCGGGAGGTTCACATTTAGAACCGAACTCAGGAGGTTCGGAAAGAGAGCTTACACACAGCTCGCTCCAGACCGTTCTTAAAGCTTTTTGGCCTGAGCCCATCACTTTAAAAGCCAACAATTTCCTCACGGAGACCACCCTTCCTACACGCCTCCTTGTCAAGAGGAGCAATATAGTAGACTTCTCTCCGAACAAATTAAATTCACTTGTTTTCACTTGTTTTTTAAATTCACTTTGTCAGAAGGATCAGGGTGCCACTTTTTTTTTTAAAAAAAAAGAACATTAAAAATAATTATATTAAGCCAATTATCAGCATGAATTAAAAATAGGCAACAAAATGCCTGCTTTCAGCTTGCTTATATATTTAATTTAAAAGCCATTTAGGTGAAGTTTTACCAAAATAAATGAACTAACAAAATGCTTGTTAAACCAATACTAAACCCAGATTTTCCCTGGATGTTCCTTCACTGAAAAATTAGCCTTCACTCTAATATTATAAACCCAATTGTGTCGTCAAGGGCTGTTCCTCCGTTCGCAGCAGCAGTCCCAGCTGTATGGAGCAGTGTAAATGTCAAACGCAGTGCCAAGCCCAGCATGCTGCGTGGCCCTTTCCCTATACAAAAACACATACTCTTCCCTTCACAGGACACGTTATCCATGGAGAACCCTTCCCAGGAGCTCATGGCTTCCTTCATGACCCATCCGAAGTTTTTTAAACTGGAGTTGTAAGGACTGGTGCGGAGGGACCTTCCCACTCCGAATGCCCTGAAAGGAAACGAAAGGTCTGAACACGCACACACAGACCCGCTACGCGGACGCCTGCTGAGAAAGGGGGAGAATGAGAACAAGAGCGATCACTGCATTTGCAAAAAAGCATTTTAGCTTAGAAATTAAAGAGAAATAAAGAATCTAAGACAAAGAAGAGGAAAGGATCTGATGGCTTTCTTTTCGTTTAAGAAAAGGCACTGCCACTCACAGTACTTAAAGCAAGAGCAAGTCCTGTTATTTCAGTGATGATGAGCACTACTTGGCTTTTATTCTGAAATATAAGCAAAACAATATTGTGACATAAATACACAAACAGTAAAACAGGAAAACTTACTTTTTCCAGTAAAATGAATGATAACTTTACATCCCAGAAAGCTACAAAACCTACTTGCCAAGCAGCAACATGAAATTACCTTTAACGTCACCACCATCACTTAGGTCAGTTCTCTTCTCTGGCTACTGAAGCAGAAGGCAGAGTTATCTTTACGAAGTCATATCTATGTCTATAAAAAGCCTGTAACGCACAATTAAAGCAACATTAAACTTTTCTGGTAGTAAAGCTTGTTTCCTTATTGATAAAGCATTGGCAAAGTTTTTGATTAAATAGTAGATGTAATCATCTTTGCCACTGCACTAGATATGTTTGAAACACGCCTATTTACAAAATGCTTTTGTCCTCTCTACATATAAGAGTGATGCCACACACACAAATTCAATGCAAAAAAAAATGTAAAGTTTCAGAAAGATTAGTTATAACTCAAGATTTTTAATAGACATGTCAGCTTGCCCCTTCAGGGAAGGCCGACTATGGAAGGTCTGCAAAAGCACATAAACACCACACGCCTCAAAAACAACCAATGAAAGAAAAAAACAATAAATACCAAGAAGGACCTTGAATGCATGAGCTCAGGGATGGGGATGCTCCACTGGAAATGGGGAAGCCAGTGAGCTGGGAACCTGATCCGAATTCCCACTGCTATTTAGACTTCTAGACAGAAGGGCTTTACCCACAAAGTGAAATAGAAAAATAGCTGTAATAGAGAGCTGAGCCTCATGCTCCCTGGACAGGCAAGACTCCAGCTCCGCGCTGCGAACACCCCCAGGAGCCTGTCTGAGGAATCCGGTGTCACCCTCCGCTGGGACGACCCCGCTGTGACTGCTGCAGGTGCACGGGGTTTGGCTCAGAAGGCATCTTCACTGAGCACAAGAAGTGAAAACCTTTCTTCCCCCTCGGTCTCTTACCTTGGCTTCCTTAAACTCAGGGCAGAAGCTGGCTAAGCAGTGAGTGACCCACGGGCTGCAGGCACCAGGTTCATGAAAGAGGAGCACATCAGCTCGGACACACGCTGGTGGGAAGCCCAGTGCAGGGGGAAGGCATTTGGAGAAGGGGCCCACAAAAAAGCACGTACAGTGCAGTGTAACATCAGGTCAATCGATCGCAACTGCAAGGGGGAGGCAAACCCTCGCGTAGGGCATTAAAGATGTATGGCTGCACGGCACAGCCAGCAACGCCACGGCCAGCAGGGAGAAGGGACAAACGTCTAATGAAACCCAGACAAAACCGTAGCTGTAAAGCTAACGGATTTTAAAAACCTGCCTTTACCAAATCATCTGATTACGGCTTTATTATTTAAAAGTGTATCAGCCATTACCAAAATCCGAATCCACAAGCCTCTGATGGTACCAAGAAATTTAAACCGGACCCAGCAGAAGATGACTGCAAACTGGCAACACCAAACTATCACCCAGAACACTAACGGACAGAATGTGATTTAAGGACGCACGTAAGCCACGCATCTTAACTCTCGCGTGCCCCTGGAAAGACCCGCTCTGCATTTCAAGCGCCCACAGCCGGGACCCCTAGGGAGACGTCCCCTTTCAGGAGCGGGGCTGAGGCAGGTTGTGCAGCGGTAATTACAGGCGCTGCCCTCCTGCCATCTGCTGCGGCGCTAATAAATCCTGGGGGGCAGCAGGAAGAGCTGGCGGAGGGGAACAGGGCACACACACTCCAGCAACCGAACCCAGGCTGCAAAGAAAAGCTAAGGCGCCGGGTGCGCCGCAAGCGCGGAGGGCCAGGCAGGGACATAGCCAGAGCGGGAGCTCTCCGTGCAGCCCTTCCCCGGCTCACACGCACAGCTCGTGTTCCTGCTCCAAAGAAGCGGCCCGGTCCTCAGCTCGCTGGGAGCAGAGGAATTTCGAATTGGACACGGCCAACCAGCCCGTCCTCCTCGCGCCCAAGAGCGAAGCTAGTTACCGTCAGCCAAACGGCCTCCACAACAGCAAGTTCCTCCCTTGCGAGGAGGGGTAGGCACCCTCACGCTGAGCGTTGGGCCTACAGAGAGCCGGCACCGGCACCCCTGAGCGCGCAACGGCCCAGGCCGAGCGGCGGGCCAGGCCGCGGGCACCTCGCTCATCCCCCTGCCACGGCGCAGGGCGGGACAGCGGCACCCATAACTGCGATGTCACCCATAAAAAATACAGCACTGACTTCACACGGCTGTCACAGGGATTATTTAACGTTTGTGAAAACCTTTGGAGAAGCACTAGCTGGTATTGTCTCCACGTACCACAGGGTTCGGAGAGGTTTCACACTGCACGGCCACACGCGTGTAATGGTCGCGGTACTTATTTCTCCATCAGAAAAGCCTCACAAAAGCTCATTCACCCTGGGCAACATTTCAGTCAGATGTATTTTGTTTTGCTCATTAATATTTCCTAAACAGACATCAACTTTGACTATCCTATTAATAGGCTCAGGTGCTGCTTCTAGTCTTTCTTAATTAAAGGAAACATTACATTTTTGACAGAGAACTCAGTTTGTGCTGTCAGGCTCCTAAGAAACACTGTAATTACCACAGTATTATTAACACAGAAGAATAACAACACACACACACAAAGCAAGCACTGAAATTCCCCTTCCTTTATAGCAGCAGAGAGGGAGCCTGGCAGCGTGGAAAAGAGGTGCTACGCGTACAAAGCGGCCAATATCACATTACTTAAAGCTGACTATTTAAGAGCTCTGGACGCTGATGCAGAATCATTTTACTTTAAAGGGTTTTAAATAGTCCTACTATAAATACTCAGATACGTACAACGTGCTGGATGCTAAATGTTCTCTGGGACAGACTAACGTATACTCCGATCCACTTCTACTAGCAGAAATTTCAGTATTTTACTCCAAATGCACGGAGAATTTACATACACCCCTTTAATCTCATAAAACATTGGGAGCTCAACACCTGCTCCAAGGATGAGCGAAGGATGAGCGTTTCTTTTTGAGTGCTCAACAGACTCCAGCAGTAATGAAAAACACAAGACAGTACCCAGAGCAGAGACTGACTGGACAAAGAGAATTAGCATTTCCATTACAGAAAAAAAATGCCTTGAAGGGCCTTTCAACACCTTGGGGCATAGGCCATACCTTTTGTTTTGAAAGCAAAAGACACATTATTGATACTAAGGCAAGACAAATAGTAACACAGGCTGGTGTTCCCCAACCAAGGGGGAACAAAGAGTTGGTCTATCCGGCTGCTCCTTCACCCCAGCTTTACCCAAGGAATGGGCACCACTCCAGGGTGTCCTCGCACCGCGGGCTCCTGCTCTCCACCGGTGCAGCAGTCGCTTCGCACGCCTGTACAGACCTTCTTTAAGCGCCCAGCTTCTCACCACTGCCGTGCCCCGCGCACCACCAAACACATCCGGGCTCTGAAAAACGCAGGGAATTTCACAGGTGCGTGCCCATTTCAGAAGCATTGAAAGCAACTGAGAGAGGGATTGTTTTCTTTTTAACAATTTCAAATTCATCTTGTGGAATTCATCAAGCAGAATTGGAGGCAAAGATCTGTTTAATTTACTAGTGCACGACGCCACTCTCTGGATTACTCAGATTTTTCCTATAGGTCTGTTTGCCCCAGCTCTAATCGGTCCCCAACTTCAGTGCTGACTCACTCTTAGAATCTGATACGACCATATATCAAGATGGCAAATTGATTTTAGTGCAACGCTTTTAATAATGTCTTCATCAAATGTATTGCAGGGACCTTGGAATCATAATATTAGTGTTTCTGTTTCTCATCTTACACTGGTTGATATGTATCTGGT